>CM032429.1:13730990-14330990 GCA_019049465.1 Dryas iulia moderata
AACTTGTCAGGTGTCAGCTGGCCGATATGACTAATGCGTAGTGACAAACTTGTTAGTAAGAAAAGGTATAAAGCAGTCGTTGGACTGGCTGTTGCATAGTTGACGTTGAGCCGCGGTAGTGCTAGTTACTAGGCGGGACGCCCTGTCCCTGTGTGCTTATAATATAACGTGATTAAGTGTAAGTTCGGTGGTGAGAGGAACTCGGGCAGTGGAGGTGAGTGTTTATGCATTATAAAGGGTACCCTTAAGCCTGCACTTGGGTCACAAGCCCCAGGCACTGCTTTAGAGTTCCTCTCCCTGTAATCGCGAGGGGTTCGGTGCCCCGTAGTCTCTATTACGTATCGTAATTAATATCGTGTAGTGTGTAATGTTATAATACGCTCCTGGCCCGTTGCCTACGCCCAAGAACCATTCCTGACGTTTATCAATCTACATACGTATTCGTTATGTGTTACATATATCATAATTGAGCTATATCATCATTCTTTAGATAATCTTACATCAGAAGTGGGATATATTATTTTAATTCTACATATATTTAAACTAAAATTTAGAAATTAAAACCACTGTAAACGCGACGAGTGTATGATCTTTATTTCGCATACGTTAAACATTTTCGCTACGAAATGAACATTTTCGTGTAAAAATTTGCAATTTTACATTTCATAAGGCTAATGGTCTGCGTGTGCATTCTACCATATATGTATGGAAATGTAGAGGAAAAAATAACGTACCTATGCAAAAAATATATAAAATATGTAATTCAGATTAACGTTGCGCAGTATAACAGCGTCTGACTGCAGATACGATAGGTTATATATAAGATAAGTTCGATTCCCAGTAATCGGACAATTTATAATTTTTTAATTTTTCCACTCGGGTAAGAAAAAACGCGGCGTTAAGTTGCGCCCACTAGCTCGTAATGTCTTAATTTCAGGTAAGTTACACTATCTATCTCTCTGATATATTATCTCTCTACAGAGATGCTAACAACAAAAATAAGTTGTAATAAAGCGTATAAGAATTTCGATGCGCGCGGATAGTAGAACGCATGGCTCAGTGGTGAGAGCGCCTGGACGGTATTCAGGAGGCGCCAATTCGAATCTTGCTGCGATCAAATTTTTCTTTAAATGACTTTTTTAATTTTCCCAAGTGTGGAATAATACTTTAAAAATGTTTAAAAGTAGGATACACTAGTTTTAGTAGTAGTACACTAGGTTAGTTATGCGAAAAAAAATTTTTTAAAGATGTGTTCGTAACATTTTTGTAGCCACGCCGCTAACAAAAGATAATGTAATGTAAGCTGTATTTTAGGAAGCTATAAAGAAGTAATAAAGTTTATATATAAAAGCATATTTTTACGCTTATTTTCATGAAACTTTTTATGATTATAGGTACTATTTGGTTAATTTTGTGAAAAGAAAATCAGTAATTGAGTTTCTATCGTAATATAAAGAAGATACATGCATATTATGTGTATATTCTTATTAATACCTTAATTTGTTCTTAATATATATTTTGTTCCAGCTTTACGCTATTCTGACGGTCTTTGTAAGTTTTTTTTTATTAATTCTAGTCAGAAAGTCTTAGAATCAAGGCACTCTGACTCCGTCTGCCACCCAAATTCGAATTAAGTGGAGGACCGGTCTCAACTTCACGTGTTGTCTTGTTCAGTTAAGCGATGAAATGGAAATACTTGAAATATGAACATTTCACCCTGACGGAATTGAATCCGCAATCAATTACAGGTGGTCAGACTCTTAAGCACTGCGCCAAAGTGGCATTACTTTATACAAGGATACTTACATTTTTTTAATTATTTTTTTAGGACCATCGTGGCATAGTAATTATATGTCTGACTGTTATAATAAACGCAATGGTTGTAGGTTCGATCACCACACAGGTTTATATAACAATTTAAAATTTAAATAATATTTAAATGATTTTCATATACCAAAAGTGCAACGTCGTATTTTGCATCTCAAAGCGCAATATCTTGAATTTAAATAATAAAAGCTCCTTTTTATTAGTAAGTTTAAGTCAAGCAGCGTTATTTCTTGCTCAGAGAATGCAATCATTAAAATTCCTCTCAATAAGGAATGAATTCGATAAAAATTTGATGCTGCAAAAATAAATTTAAAATACATCGTATTATTAAAATAGCTCTAATGGATGCCTTGTTATAAGCGATTACTTAATACCTAATTTTGTTTGAAAAATGGTAGCTTACTTAGTTCGTTTTTTATGAAAATCTATAGCCTTTTTATTCTTATAATTGGATAGTTATACTGGATGTTAGTTATGTTTATTTATATTCTTATATTCAATTAATCTCAAGACAACCTTTATTCGCAATGGACTTTTGCAAGGACTTTTTACCACTTAAAAGCTACTACCGGTTCGGAAGCATTGCCCCTGAGAAGAGCTTTTTAATAGCTTTTGTCAAACATAAAAGTTACAATTTTAACAATAAAATATGATACAATCGTAGCTATTGTATATACATATTTATATATGCAAATGACCTTGGACAGTATGATAACTTTTACTTATAAACATACATAATAATTAATATATAAAATAAATATAATATATCAATTATTAAATTCATATATTATATTTTTCCTTCCATCCTTCCTTTCCTCTTTTTAGTAATGAAAAATAGACGTCCTTTAGTACTAGTTAACTATACAGAAAACTTATAATAAACTTTCGTACTATTAAAATCTTGTACTTGTTACTCTTGCTTTAATTTAAAATAATTTGTTCATTTTCTCTCAAAAGTCTTAAATAATTGAATCTAGCATGAATATAACTTCAAAATTTATGAACCATTTCATTGAATATGGTACTTGGTCAAACATTAACGATTCATTTATTTATGCATAGTTACTTTATCGTGATCACTTAGAAAGTTTATTTTATATTTAAAGTACGCATAAATATAATTTTCTGGCCCCTTTACAGTTTCCTATGATTTCTTCATAAAATTCGTAATATAAATAATCTATAAAAATGATACGATTTTTATGTACTTATTTGTTGCTACATCGTAAAAAATACAAAGCCCTTAAATAAGCTGAGTGTAGATGATTTCATTTTCAAGTTAACGATTTTTGTCATATATCAAGGTAGTCAGAGAGAACATCGAGTTAAAACACTCCGTTCTCCATTTTCCGTTCGAAATCGAGGCATTGCCTATTGAGAGGCGGATTTAATGCCACGCCTTGTTTTATTGACCAGAGCTGAGAAATGAAAATAATAAAATTATGGTGATTCCATTGAGTAGGAATCGAACCCACAACCAATCGTAACTACTGTCAGACACTTTTCTACTGTATCACGATGGCTGCCCTATAGATTCTTTCAATCTGTTTTTATTTATGGGCCTTTTAAGTAAATATAGAAAAATGTCAGCTCCATTGTTCCCTAAAACAAACTTCAAACACACAAACATGACATTTTCTCTTAATTCTAAAAACATTATTTATACACATCTATTAAATTTAAATTCCTCTTTATTTTTGTTTTCCTTTTTTTGCTTCACACTGTTTCCCGCGCACAGAGGGGTAGGCAGAGGCAACCTAGTGTTAAGACAATCCGTTCCCCACTTTCCGCCGAACTCTGAGGCATTACGTATTAAGAGGCGGAACTTAACGCTGCACTTTGACTCGACAACAGATCGAAGATCGAAAATGCTAAATATACCTATTCCTTAGGTGGGAATCAAACCCACAACCAGTCACTTTACAATACTTAATGCCTCTGTGCCACTGTGCCACTGGCCCCCTATTCTCTTTATAGATAAAAATATTGGCTTCAATATAAAAAAGTCAATCACTGTGCGGCATTCATTGTGCGTCCTTCCAAAATATGTTTGTATATCTCGATCCGAATAACTCTGTGGATAGAATACTAATGATACAGGAAGGACCTTCTTTCGAAGTGTTTGGATAGGCCTCTAAGTTACTAGGTTATGTAAACTGTACGCGACTGAATTAAGTTTTAGTATCTATATTTATAGAAAGATAGTATAACAGTCGCCAGCTGTGGCGCAGTCGTACAAAGTGTGACTGTAAATCGACTGGTTGAGGGATCGATTCCCATTCGAAGAGGGGAAATATTTAAAATGTATGTTTTATTTGCTCTGGTGTAGAGGTAAATCGCGGCGTTAAGTTCCGCCATTCAACACGCAATGCCTCCAGAATAAGGCGGAAAGTGGGGAATCAAGTGTCTTAACACTAAGTTTCCTCTGCCTACCCTGCTGAGTGCAGGATACAGAAAAAAACTAAACGCCGTGGCACAACATCTGATTGTAAACGCGAAGGTTGTGGGATCGATTTGCACCCGGGAAAATGTTTGTGTTTAAATGTTAGTTTATTCACTTTGGTACCCAAGACGCGCTGCGCCATTCAACACGCAATGTCTCATTTTCGGGCGGAAAGTGGAGGACAGAGTGTCTTAGCAATAGGTCTTATCTGACTACCCCGCTATGCGGGAATAAGCATGGAGGCGGAAAAATGTAATATCTAATATTGTCTTATTTAATATCTATTTAAAAGTAAACACTTTGTACATAGCCATTGCAAATTCCAATAAGACTAAGTTTTTTAACTTCCAAGTAAATCATAATTCTCTTTGTGGAGTTGAAATTTTATAGAATCTAGAAATACTTTTGTAATAAATTTAAGTATTAGTTTTAAGTTTAAAACAAAAAAATATAGATTTTTTTTCTTTGTAAATTTTACTGTCATTAAATTATAGTAAATACAGTGGAGCGTTTAAATTTTTGGCTTGCTTGCTTGCTTTTTATTTAGATTTTGCTTTAAAAATACAAATTGCATTTATACACTCGTGTATACATACGCACAAGCACATACCTATGTGTACAAGTACATATATATGAATTATCTTTTTTAAACTATATTAATTAAAAATGTAAGTATCCCAGTCGTCCGGTGGCCAATCGTGACGCAGAGGCAAGTGTGACCTTAACACTACTGGTTGTGGTTCAATCTCGACGAGCGAAAATATTTAATATTTCCATTTTCTACGTTCTAGTATCGAGGTAAAGTACGGCGTTGAGCACTAACACGTAATTCCCCTAGAATTCAGTGGAAATTGAGGATCTGAGTGTCTTAACACTAAGCTCCCTCTGCCTACCTTGTTGTGTGTGGAGTACAGCGTGAAGCTAAAAAAAATATATACACAATAGGGCCTGTGCGCTGCGACAACCTCTTAACATATAAATCAGAATAAATCTAGTAAAAAGGGGGAAAAAATATATTCCCCAAATATTTAATATTTATGATGTAAATAACAAAAACAAGTATCTGACAACTTAATCACGATTAGGAACCAATATTGGAAATGACAGGAACACTCGAAGCTTATAAATGATATAAACGAGGAGGACATAAATGTGAAAAATCTTTATATATTTTTGCGCACGCTTTTATTAGCTTGACCTGTATCTATCTATCAATGTAAGAATGTATTTCAACGTTATTTTGATATACATATATCTTGTCGTTAGATTTATTGGAAAATCGTACGATATCAGGCTAGTATACTTGGCTATTAAAGGAAAAAAATACTAATATTCTACTTTTTGTTTCATTTATTCCAAAAAATATATATTTTTGACTTTTTGTTAAATAACTACTATTGTATTTAAAAAAAGTATAAAAAATTGAACATAAGAGGACTCGTATCTCTTGGAAACCTAGCTTCTAAGCCATAAATTCTTATTCTTCTTTTTTATGCACTATTTACTTATTTTATTATGTTAAATACGTGTAGAAAGCTTCACCCTTTTGCCTGCATAGCGTAGTTATAATCAGAGGTGACCTAGCGTCAAGGCCCTCCCCCCACTTGCCTCACAAATGAAAAACGAATAACTACACAAATGCGTAAATAACACTTTAACAATATGAAAATAACTATGAATTTGTATTAATTAAAATTATGTTGTTCTCACAGCTTCCAAAGCGCTTTACAACACTGCCAAATGGAACTATTGTATAAATATTCTACTTGTGGCAAATTTTAATACATACATTTAGTTGGCACACTTTAATTAAATTTGGGTTCTACGATACAATAGTGTATTGTTTCTAAAATGAGGGTGGAATGTATATGACAATATAAGATAATATTGGAGTATACGCTTAGCAAATAGATCTAGCATAATTTTATTTCTTTTTTTCAGCTTTACGCTTTCTCCCGCATAGCATAGTTACGGAGAAGAAAGTGTCAAGACACTCTGTTCGCCATTTGACGTCTGAAATCGAGACATTGCCTATTGATTGTTGGAGCTCAATGCAACATTTTGTCAAAGCAGAGAAATGAAAATATTAACACGTTCAACGCCAAGAAAAATTATGCATCTTCCCGTTCGGGCCACGTCTGTCAGTGCTGCTCGGCAATGAGACTTTATATGCAGGGCGTAGGACACTGCTATCTAATCAAAAACCATACGTATTGACCCTCTTGGCTCACTAATTACTCTAAAATAAATTGGTTTTTGAAAAATGTAAAATACTTGGAAGTAAAATGACAATTTCAAGTGCTGACCGACGTTCAGTGACGTCATAAATAGTGATATTAGGATAGAAATGTGTTTATTGCTTGGCCTAGAGGGATAGCGTGCTGTCGGTCAGCATTGACCGCGTTGGCAGTCAACGTGTTAAAATATATAAATATTTTCTTGACGGGGAATCGAACCTATAACTGTCGAGATTGCAGTCAGATAGCCTTGTTACGCTACATATTGATATAATATTAATTCTTTATTAAAAATAAATATGATTGTTATATTTTTTATTACCACAAACTTCTTACAAACAATCTGTTAATAATAAACTTATGAAAATCCGTTCTCACTTCCTCGTTCTCATATGGCGTATTCAGTGTGTGCATTTTCAGATAACGAAATATATCTGTTTTATTCCAACCTTCTTGTTACCTTAAGCTGGGCTTTAAAGCTAAAACTCCAAGGAATTTGAATACATGCACATATTTTATACATTTCATAGAGGATTTCTGGTCGTCTCTTGGCAAATCGAGAAAAGGGGATAAAAAAGAACGATTTTTTTTATCATTTTAAAGGCAATCAGGTGAACCAAGTGGGAATCGAACCCACAAGCACTGTGTTGCAGTCAGACGCTGCCCCACTGCACCACGACGGCCTAACGTATAAGTTTATTAGGTTCCACTAATGTTGATTACATTATTTTGCTTGGAAAGTATAGGACAATAACTAAGTATATATATATATTGCCACTACACTTTACCGCCTACTCCGGAACATGCGATAAATATCTGAAGATAGCAATAAAAATACTCGGACCTAGAACAAAAATTTACAACCGTTTACGTCCGGCGTAGACGGGACCGAACTCATGACCTTCAGGTTTACACCATTAAGGTCAATCGACCATTAGTCTAAAAGTCTAGTTTAATATTTAAAGAGGATATTTTACTAAGATATACTGAAAAAATACTATTTATTTTGAAATAAAACATTTTTATTTACCGGATTAATCGCGTAGATAGATTAGTCTTCTAATATGTAATAATTGCGAAAATATCTTATGAAGACTATTTATAATAAAATATATTTACGTTTCTGGTTGCCTTTGTAACTGGACCCCTAAATACAAGTATGTTAGTACGGGAAATTAAACATTGAAAACAGATATAGAGTAAAATAAGAGATAAAGTTCTTATCTCCCAGTCATTCAGCTTACTTTTATATGAATTTAGACCACCCATATACCATTATTTAAACCTTGATTACGTTTGAAACGTACAATGTATGTGCCTAATGTATTAAACTAAAGATAATTTAGGTAATGTAAATACGTAAATATATAGCACTCTTATATATTAACTTCGACGACCGCTACAAGTGACCAAAATCAGTAAACTATAAAACTACTGGGCATAGGAAGGTGAAATTTGGCCCTTTTCGTTAGTCAAAGAGAACTGGTCGTCAATATAGTGTAATGTGTTGAAGAACCACCGGATTTTAAAATTAAGAAATGAATCTTTCAAAAATCTTATGAAAACGAAAGAAACTTAATGTTGATAAAAATTAATACGAAATGCATTTTAAGTCTGCGTAAATTAAATCGCGTAAATTAATTACTATTTTACGAACATTTCGCGTTGAAAACAGATACATTTTATACGCAGTCTGTGAAATGAATTAACTAGAGTTAATTTGCTGCTGTTTCGATAAATATCGCTTGCAATAATGCTGATTACATAAATTATGCCTTTATAGCGCAGCTTGAGTTTTACTTTACAAATTTTTGTTGTGGGTTCGATTTTTCACTAGATTATTATTATTTTTCAGTTTATATTTTGACAGTAAATTTCAATAAATAAAATGTATTTTTTATCTGATGGAGAAAATACAACATTTCAACACGCAATCTGCTTATAATAGCGGAAATTAGTGAACTAGTTTTTGTTATTAGCGTCTCTATAGGAAAATGTCCAGATAGCTTTTTACTAAGAAAGATATGTGCTGTCTCAGTAATGTACATATATAACAAACACATGGTAACGTATGTAATGATGTCATTAATTGTATGTTTTTTAAAAAATAAACTTTTTCCATAACTTTAACTTTACCAAATTCGACATACCATTCTTTAGGTATACTTTTCGTAGCTAGGAATTCAACATGTTTTCTTTCAATTGTTTTTATTGTAATAATATAATAGTAATAATTTAATTCAATCTTCAATTGTAATAATCTAACAGTAATAATAAAATTTTTAAAAGACATTTAAAGAATTTTCCTAAGTGTGGAACAACCTTTAATAAAATTTTTAAAAAATCAAAATAAAACTTACCTTGTAAAAACGGTATTAACTTGCAAAGTATTGCACCGAAGAGGAATCGCCTATAAATTTGCCCGACCAGTGTAAAAGGCAGGCAAAATACGCCAAGCAGAAAATCCGATACAGCCTGAAAAGAAAATAATTACTTTAAAATTCTACCGAGTTTTCTTAGATAAGCACATCTGGTTGTGCCAAATGTCATAGGTTGAATTAGATCTACAATTGATATTAAATATCAATTTTATAGAGTGAATAAAATAAAAAAGCTTTTCGTGTAAAGTCCGATAGTCAGAGAGAACCTAGTGTCAAGATACTCCGTTCTCTACTTTCCGCCTAAAATTAAGATATTATATGTTAAATGGCGGAATTTAACCCGCCTTTTGTCTTATATGCCGGATCAGATATATAAAACGAAGTGTAAGTAGTGTCATAATTTAACTATACATTTTATAAAAAGTCGTGGCACAGTGGCACAAAGTGTGACTGTAAAGCGACTGGTTGTGGATTCGGTTCCCACTCGAGGAGAGGAAATATTTAATATATCCATTTTCTTTGCTCTGGTGTCGAGGCAAAGCGCGGCGTTGAGTTCCGCCACTCAATACGCAATGCCTCCGAATTCGGTGGAGAGTAGGGAACGGAGTAACTTAACACTAGGTTCCCTCTGCCTACCCTGTTATGTGCGGGATACAGCGTGAAGCTAAAAAAAAGTTTACATAGTGCGAGGCCATTGTAATTAAATTATTCTCATATCTTCGTTCTGGTGACCCAGACAAAGCGCAGCTTTTAAATACGTTTACAAGAATATTTCAGATTCAAGCTGAAAGTGAAGTCGGTGTATCTTGACAATAGGGTATCTCTGTTCCCTGTGGGAAAAATAAAGAAATATATACATGCATCATATAAATTAGTCGTCAGATTGAATGGGCCAGTCGTGGCCCAGTTGCATAAGCGTGTGACTGTAAACTACTGGTTGTGGGTTCGATTCCCACTCGAGGAGTGGACATATTTAATATTACCATTTTCTTCGCTCTGGTGTCGAGGTAAAGCGCGGCGTTAAGGTCCGCCACTTAACACGCAATGCCTCCGAATTCGGCGGAAAGTAGAGAACGGAGTGTCTTAACACTAGGTTTGCCTACCCTGGTGTATGCAGGATACAGCGTGAAGCTAAAAAAAAAAGATTGAATGAAAAATATGAGAACAGTCATTTTATGTCCCCCGTAGCGTAAAAATTATATGGGCTGTAGATTGGATTCCCCTTCAAGACTAAATTTGAACACTTTTAATTTTTCGAACTGTATTTCTAAAACAAAGTGCTGGGTTGAATTCCACCATTCAATTAATTTAGCACAAGTCTATTTTCGTCTACTTTTTCAGGAAATAGCCAAAAGTTAATCTATTTTTGCATTCCAATTTCTAATAAGTCTTCAAATAAGTGGCCAGTTGTGGCCCAGTAGCACAAGCGTGTGACTGTAAACGACTGGTTGTGGGTTCGATTCCCACTCGAGGAGTGGAAGTTATATTTCCACTTTCTTCGCTATGGTGTCGAGATAAAGCGCGGTGTTAAGTTCCGCCACTTAACGCAAGCCTCCGAATTCGGCGGAAAGTGGGGAACGGAGTGTCTTAACACTAGGTTCCCTCTGCCTACCCTGCTGTGTGCGGGATACAGCGTGAAGCTAAAAAAAAAAAATTCTAATAACAGAAATAGTTTCGACTGTTCACATATTGTATAAATTGAACGGTGAGTTTGACTGTAATTTTAAAGGTCAAGTGTTGAATTTTCACTTGTGAATGAATGTTCCGTGTTAATTTACTTACTTTACTCAGTTTGGTGTGTCAAAGCTCTTTGTGAAACACAAAGCAAATAATGAAATGATTTATTACGAGTTTCTCTTCAACCAATATGTGTTACACTGAATATGCATTTTTTTTTTTTAATTTAGCATCCCGCTATATCCTCGTTATATAACTGGGTAGATAGAGGGAACCTAGTGTTAAGACACTCCATTCCCCACTTTCCGCCGTATTCGGAGGCATTGCGTGTCAAGTGGTGGAACTTAACGCCGCACTTTGCCTCGACACCAGAACGAAGAAAATGGAAATATTAAATATTTTTACTCCTCGAGTGGGAATCGAACCCACAACCAGTCGCTTTACAATCACGCTTTGTGTGACTGTGCCACGTCTAGCCCCTATGAATAACGTACCCTATCAAATATACATTAATATAAACAAAAGGTTAGTCAATAAAACCGATTTACATGCAAATGCATTTCATGTGCAACTATATGAAAACTATATGTAACTTTTATTGGAAAGCAATCCTCATTTTCACATATGTGTAAAAGCTTCAATTTTACTGGTACATACATATTTAATTTGAATGAATCGAAACACAATTGCAAGTGAGGAAATTCTTAGCGCTAAGTATTCTTTTCTATTACATATCATGGATTTTTTCTTGGCATTCATATTACGTTCTTTTTCCTACATAGTAAAGAAATCGGAGAGAGCCTAGTGTTATGACACTCCGTTCTCCATTTTATGTCCAAATCCGATACATTATATGTATATTAAGAATCGCAGCTTAACGCCGCGCTTTGTCTTGTGACCAAAGCGTAGAAATAAAAACAAATTTATTTATACTAATCGAGTCGAATCCTTAATCATCGTATATACAATCAGAAGCTATATGATTAAGTCACGATGGCCTCGAATATAGTAAATATATATTTTTAAAACAACATTATTCATTTTTTATTCCAGATGGACATCGAGTGGAAAGTGGAGTGGAAATCGAACCCACAGCCAGTCGCTTTACAGTCACATTTTGAGCCTCTGCACCACTACTGGCCGATTTTCTACCTTTGTAAATATAGTGCGGTGTTTAACTCCACCATATAAAACTCAATTCTTCTTAAAGAAATATGAGTAACGTATCTATATAGTATAGTTATAATCGTTTGCTTTTTTTCATATTAAGCAGACATATATAGTGGCCAGTGGTGGTGCAGTGGCACAAGCGGGTGACTGTACACGACTGGTTGTGGGTTCGATTCCCACTTGAGGAGTGGAAATTATATTTCCATTTTCTTCGCTCTGGTGTCGAGGTAAAGCGCGGCGTTAAGTTCCATCACTTAACACGCAAGTTTCCGAATTCGGCGGAAAGTGGGGAACGGAGTGTCTTAACACTAGGTTCCCTCTGCCTACCGTGCTATGTGCGGGATACAGCGTGAAGCTAAAAAACAAAAAAAAAAGCAGACATATCCAACTGTCAGTTAAAAAAATCTGAATTTAATTTCCCTAGAGCTAAATATATGACATTTTATTTAATTATTTACATTGGGCAAATCAGCCTACTGATTATTATATTCATACTGCGATGAAATAACATTACGAATTGAAGCGACGCGATGACGAAATCAACTTTTTATTACGTTTTCGCTTATAATTATATTTTTTTATTAATTTATTTTTATATATCAAAAAATTTAATGAAAATTTATGCACAAATCAAAGTAGTGATTTTTTTTTGCTTCACGCTGTATCACGCACACAGCAGGGTAGGCAGAGGGAACCTAGTGTTAAGACAATCCGTTCCCCACTTTCCGCCGAATTCGAAGGCATTGCATGTTAAGAGGCGGAACTTAACGCTGCACTTTACCCACGGCACTAGAGCGAAGAAAATGAAAATATTAAATATTTCCACTCCTCGAGTGGGAGTCGAACCAACAACCAGTCGTTTTCAGTCACACGCTTGTGCCCCTGCGCCACGACTGGCCACAATAGTGAACGCTTACACATATTTATGAAGAAATATATACACGTTTCTACGGCAAATACTTTTTTAAAAGAACAAATATATTTTCATTTATCATTTTGAGTTCTAGGAAAATCTACTCATGTTCTTATTGCATTCAATTTTTCCCATTTTCTTTAGTAAAAAAATGACATTATGTATATTTATATCGTAACCTAACGTAAAATTTGATTCATTCTCATCAAAATTGAACCATTAATCATTTTTTAAATAAAATATTCTTTGTAACAAAATTTGGGGCCAGTCGTGGCGCAGTGGCACAGACGTGTGACTTTAAAAGACTGGTTGTGGGTTCGATGCCCACTCGAGGAGTGGAAATATTTAATATTTTCATTTTCTTCGCTCTGGTACCGAGGTAAAAGTGCAGCGTTAAGTCCCGCCTCTTAACACGTAATGAGAAAAATTTAGAACGGAGTGTATTAACACTAGGTTCCTTCTGCCTACCCTGCTGTGTGCGGGATACAGCGTGAAGCTAATGCAAAAAAAAAATGAATGGACAATCATAATAACGGTTTTCGCTCTCGATTCTGCTTTGACCTAAAACTAGCCTCTGACACAAAGGAACTTTATTCATAATTATCTTTTCTCTCAAAGACAGTAGTAGTAGTAGTCGCATTATTAAATTTTGAATAACTTCAGTGTTGCAGTAACATATGTCGTTTTAAGTATCTCGAACTGCTAAGTTTATCAAATATCAAATTTAAACGAGAAAAGTTTATAAATATCAAAGATTAAGTAACTCAGAAATCAGATATTTTTTCTTCTGCTAAAACTATTTTTACCCGCGACGGAACGGCGACTGTATATGTGTTTGGGGTGAGAGGTTGTTTGTTTGATTGTTTGTTTGTTTGTTTGTTTGTTTGTTTGTTTGTTTGTTTGTTTGTTTGTGTGTTTGTGCAAATTACTATGTCAATTATTTCCAAAACTATAAGTCCGATTTTAATACGGTTTTCTATGATAGGTTCAGGTTCAATTGGCGTATGTTCTTAGATATATTTTATCGTCCCAACTCACCAGGGGGCGCTGCAGTAAGCATTTTACGTGAAAACGAATGTTTTCAATTATCTCAAAAAATAGTAGTCTGATTTCGATACGATTTTCAGTGTTAGATTCAGGTTTAATTGGCGGATGTTCTTAGATATGTTTTATTGTATCAAACCACCAGGTGGCGCTGCAGTAAGCATTTGTTTGTACTTTTTTTGTATTTATTTGTCTAAAACCGAAACCACTGATCCGATTGAAAAGATTTTTCAGAAAAAGATTCAGCTTTGCTTGGCGCATATTTTAGGATTTTTCTTTTTTTGATACGGGGAAAACTCACTAGGGGGCGCTGCAGTAAGCATTTGTTTATGCAAATCAAAAACTACTAGACCAATTTAGATGAAACTTTCAAGGATAGGTTCAGGCTTAAATGGTGCATCTTTTCATATATATGTTATGGTGACCACTCATCAGGGGGCGCTGTAGTAAGCATTTGTTTGAATAAATTTGTGTAAAACCAAAATTTTTCTTGTATTTATTTGTCTAAAACCGAAATTACTTATCCGATTGGCTAGAGTTTTCAGAACTAGATTCAGCTTTGCTTGATGCATATTTTAAGATTTTTGATTTTTTGTTACGATGGAAATTCACTAGGGGGCGCTGCAGTGAACATTTGTTTATGCAGAGCAAAAACTACTAGTCCGATTTAGATGAAACTTTCAACGATAGGTTCAGGTTTAAATAGTGCATCTTTTTATATATGTGTTACGGTGACCACTCACCAGAGGGCGCTGCAGTAAGTACATTTGTTGGTGCAAAACTAAAACTACGAGTCCTATTTAAATGCATTTTTCAATGATAGATTCAAGTTTACTTAGTGCATATTTTCATATATGTGTCATGTATGTTTGCTTAGTGCATATTTTCATGTATGTGTCAACTCTCTAGGGGGCGCTGCAGTAAGTAGCTGCTTCCATTTTTTGTATAAAGCTAAAACGACTAGTACGATTGGAAAGAGTTTTCAGTATTAGATTCCGCTTTGCTTAGAGCATGTTTTTAAATATATATTACGGTGACAACTCACCAGGGGGCGCTGCAGTAAAATAAGGTAAGTGCAAAGCTAAAATGACGAATTCGATTTGGATGCAGTTTCAATGATAAGTTCAAGTTTAATTAGTGCATGTTCTTGGATATGTTTTATCGTGTTAACTCACCAGGGGGCGCTGCAGTAAACCCGATTGGGCAAAGTTTTTAGCATTAGATTTACCTTTACTTGGTGTATGTTTTTAGGTTTCTCTAACGTTAAGAACTCACCAGGGGGCGCTGCATTAAACATTTAATTATGCAAAGCTAAAACTACAAGTCCGATTTGGATGCAGTTATCAAAGATAGGATCAGGCTTAATTAGCGCGTGTTCTCGTATATGTGTCATGGTGACACCTCATCAGGGGGCGCTGCAGTAAGCATTTGCTTGTGTTTTTTGTGTGAAACCTATTAAGATGCGGTTTCTGTGATAGGTTCAGGTTTAATTGCTGCGTGTTTTTATATGCCATATCACGAACTACCACGCGACGCTCCAGTATAAATTAGTTTGTTCAAAATCAAAAGTACCAGTGGGTTTTGTGATTTTCACTGATTTGGTTAGACTTAAGTTTCCTGAAAATGTTACGGTGACAATCTGCCAGGCGATGTAATAAGCATTTTATAACCAGAAAACATTGGGTTTATAATTTCTTTTGGATTTGCATGAAGATTAATATAAAGTATTTCGATATTATGTAATAATATATAATGTGTATCTATTAACTTTAAAACGGTTAAAATAAAAAGCAAAATTAAAAATTTTGAAAAAACCCACGACGGTTTAATTGTAATTGAAAAAGGATAAAATAACTAGAAATCCCCCGCCTAAAAAAATATATGTTACGAGATGATGGGGACAACTTCGTCGGGGGCTGCCAGTTGCAACTTCTATTTTAAATATAGTAGCTAACAGTATAAATTTCGTTCTTAAAGTTTTTAAAAGGAATACCAGTTATTAAAACTGTAAATTCATATTAATATTTTAATTTTTTGCCAAACCTGTTTTAATAGCATGAAAACCTATGAGAAGGTTTGTGCAAACTTAAAGTAATGACAGCCCCCGACGAAGTTTGTCCCCATCATCTCGTTACATATATTTTTTTAGGCGGGGGATTTCTAGTTATTTTATCCTTTTTCAATTACAATTAAACCGTCGTGGGTTTTTTCAAAATTTTTAATTTGCTTTTTTAACTTTAAGCAGTATTGAAAATCAATTTCATGAAAAGTTGACAATATGATTTTCTTGACATTATTCTCTTAACCTATCCTGCTAAATTCAATACTTACAAATCAAATAAGTGTATATTATTATAACGCTTTAATATTAGGGGCATTTAAAATTTTAGAGGCCAGTCGTGGCGCAGAGGCACAAAGTGTAAAGCGACTGATTGTGGGTTCGATTCCCACTCGAGGAGTGGAAATATTTAATATTTTCATTTTTTTCGCCTTCATGTCGAGGTAAAGCGCAGCGTTAAGTTCCACCATTTAATACGCAATGCCTCTGAATTCGGCGGAAGTGGGGAATGGTGTGTTTTAGCACTTGGTTCCATCTGCGTACCCTGCTGTGAAAGAATTAAGTTTGGTTGTAATGATATCATTTTGAAATAAAATTAATATTATTTAAATACTTTTAAAGTTACATACACACACACAGAATAAGAAAAATATTTTGCGAAAAACAACTTAGAAGTTAAAACATAGTAGGCCTTTCAAAATTTTACACAATTTTCTGGAAAACAATATTATATAAACGAAATATAATTTGTTTTCATAATTCCACAAAATATTCATAGTTTAAGTATAAAGTTACTAACAAACATTAGTTTAAACTTTTACCGTATTCCGCCCACGTGTTAGACTATCATGACTTTAAATTAAATTGACACCTACATCTACCGCCCGAATAAAAATAATAATAATTTTGGTAAATAGAGGAATTATTGAGAATTGTATACTTAAATCCTATTAATAAGAAAAATACAGATTAACATGACATATCGCCTTCTATATACATGCATATGTATACTTAGTGTTCTTTAAAATTTCAGAAATTCATATAAGAGCGTGCTAATGATTGCTATAAAATCTTAATTCTGTGGAAGTGTTATATCTTTTATATTTAATACCAAGTGTGTTCGTGATTTAGTCCACGTGGAATTGAAAAAATGTAAAAATCTAAAATAAAAGTAGCCTAAGTTACTCTTAGTAATGAGTAAGTGTAGTAAGTAGCCTTAGTTGAATTTACTACATCAAATTCCAGAGATAAGCAAGAACAAACAGACTGACAAAATTATAAAAGTTGCTATTTATATATATATATAGATAGATATATGATATAGATAGAATATATATATAGATATATATAGATATATATATATATATATATATATATATATATATATATATATATATATATATATATATATATATATATAT
This sequence comes from Dryas iulia moderata, assembly GCA_019049465.1. Taxonomy (NCBI): domain Eukaryota; kingdom Metazoa; phylum Arthropoda; class Insecta; order Lepidoptera; family Nymphalidae; genus Dryas; species Dryas iulia. Next base: position 13,748,163 of record CM032429.1, read on the forward strand.
ATATTATATATATATATATATATATAAATAGCAACTTATATATATATATATATGTGTATTTAGTAAAGGGTGGTTATGTTATTATTAGAAACAGACACTTCAATTTTATTTATTAGACTGTATTATTAATAATTTCTCTTTTTTTCTCTTTCTTTCTCCTATACATAAAAAAATATAGTCAAAGTCAAAGTCAAATAATTGTACTAATAATAGATTTATAGTATTGATGGACGTTAAATTAAAAAGCCCACTTACTTGAGATATGAAATATGCTTCAACACCACTTTGTAAAAGTTATTATACAGAGATACAAATACATAAGGTTCACATTTAAAGACTTTACACGTGTTGTTAAAACATTACAAATTATTATAGACAAAGAGAACAATAAAGGTATGTAACCGTGTCGAAAGCGGAGTAACAACTGTTAGAATAAAACATTAATTGACAAGGCGGTAGAAAGATAAAAACTGTCGGCGGCTTTCGATATCCATACTTATATTATAAATGTGAATGTCTGTGTGTTTGTCTGTCACGCTTTCACGGCTAATCTACTGGTCCAATTTGGATGAAATTTAGAATGAAAGTAGTAAAAGTGACTGGGTCTAACATAGGCTACTTATTTTTTCAAAAATAAACCTCTAAAGGGTTGAAATAGGGGATGAGAGTTTATATGAAAATACCGCTGGACCATTTGTAATGAATTTTGGCATAAATATAGTTGATAATCTAAGCTTAAACATAGGCTACTTTATTTTTAAAAAATGCGGCCCCGAGGGTTGCAATATAACGAAATAGTTCAAGCGGCGGAGCTGCGAGCGGGTCGCTAGTTATTTATAATTAATTAAATTATTAATACATGAATTTACTACCATATTTTTTATGGCTTCACGCTGTATCCCGCACACAGCAGGGTAGGCAGAGAGAAACTAGTGTTATGACACTCCGTTCCTCACTTTCCGCCAAATTCGGAGGTATTGCGTGTTAAGTGGCGGAACTTACCGCCGCGCTTTACCTCGACACCAGAGCGAAGAAAATGGAAATATTAAATATTTCTCTCCTCCAGTGGGAATCGAACCCACAACCAGTCGTTTACTAATTTATCTATTTAATAGTGTATATACCATACCATATTTATTAATAGTGTATATATGTAATACAGTACTGATATTAAAAGTATATAAAAAATTATAAACTATTAGCTACTCACTCTAGACTAGAATTATACGATCGTTTGATTTCGTTTGATTTGTTATTTTGATTTGATGAAAGAATTTTATGATCGTTTCAGTATTTTTAAAGATTAGCCCTTACAAACAAAGTTACAAACTTTATCTTTTTATTATTTTAGTATGGATAAACATATAATGTACGATATTTTATTATATTACAATTAATAAACGTATAAATGAAATATACTAAAAAAATTAAATGTTAAAGTTTCTAGCAAACTTCATAATATTAAGAAAAATGAAAACTGAATTATATATACAATACTATTTAAAGACGGTAGTGGCAAAAATATTATCTCTAAATGATTTAAAAAAAAAATACGTAATCATTAAATTTCTAAAGATTTTATTTGACTTTTTAAAATGTTTATGTTTATGTAAGTGTATATATATTTTATTAGTATGTATATATTAATATTAATATATATATATATATATATATGTATATCTTGTATTTATGTACATTTTGTTTTTCTCTCTGTTTGTGTTTTTTTTATAATCTTATCCCGCAACCTGTAACTCATCCACTTTTTCGTATACGTTCTTCCAGTCAACCCGTGGTTGACTGGAAGAAATCTGTTTTAGAGATAAGTCCACCATTGTAAACAAACAAATTTATTTGCTGTCTCTGTTTTATTTTTAAATACAATAAAGAATATATATAAAAAGGTAACAACAATATATATATATAGATAGATATATATATATATATATATATATATATATATATATATATATAGATATATATATATATATATATATATATATATATATATATATATATATATATATATATATATATATATATATATATAAGTATTAGGGCGGGTCGATTTTTTTTTCGATCAAATACCTATGATTTCCGTATTCTATGGATCATTTCAAGAAAATTTGCCCAAGGAACCATACCTCTATCTTGAAAATCGAGTCTGCTACTTTTTGTTTGAAATTTTTTTGTGCAGTTTTGAGAACTAACTTCATGTTCACATCTATAACTCGAAAACTATTGATCGGATCATATCGAATGGAGGCGCGTTGGAAAGGTGAGCTCATTCTAATCAATTTACAAAAAAAATCATCGACATTGATGGTACGGTTCAGAACTTATGACCATGTTTGTGAAACCTTTTGGACTATTTCTTCAATTTATCTAGTGGTGATATTCCCACGGATTTTTCTTACAATAAACCAGGAGGAATTGCACATTCTTGCTGGCTCACCAAGGCCAATAGATTATTACGGTTGTATGTGACAACAAATAATCCAAATCCAAATTTAAGAACTCTGGCAAACTATATAACAAAAGTATATACGCCAATGTATTTCAATATTAAGTTTTATAACTCTGTTGTGTACGGTAGTACATTACTTTTTAAATTTATACGTTGGACACAATATTTGCAACCGAATTTACGTCAAGTTGTAAATACAGTAATTCAAGATAATGCATATTTCGCACACTCAGAAAATATCTTGCTATCTATGTTGTTCGATGATAGAATGGAAAAACGAAACATTGCTATAAAAAGATTTTACATTATCGAAAATATCTGAACGACCCAATGCAACTTAGAGTTTACGAAAAACTTATTATAAACTTTAATTGTACGGACTATACAAATATGATTGACTTAAATGACGATAATATTTTATTCAAACCACCGTTTACGCAAAATTATCCGTATGAACATTTGGAGGGATAGTTAGATTACGAAGATCCACCGTTCCCTGATCCAGAAATTCCGTCACACATACAAGGAACGGAAAGACACGTTCAATTGCTGGCTGCCACTACTAAACGAGTTACAGGAAAGAATGTAGAAGGTGCTATGGCGACGACATTAGAGACCCGGTAAGAAAACACCTAGACTTGAAGGCAGCCAAGACTTTGAAGAAAAATAATTTTATTTCACTTTTTTTTCTATTAGTAAACTATTTTTTTTTATTCCAATACTATCTTATCTCTTAATTTCAATTTTTAAGGAAAAATAAAAAAAGACAAAAAAGTATAAAAAAGTGTGTTTTATGTGTTCACTGTTTTAGCAATACCTCATGAACTAATCAACCGAGTTCATTATTTTTTGGCTCAAAATCTTCGTTTTTAATTGTACTTTAAATTAAAATTTAGAGTTAGTTGAAAAATGGCCGTGAAAGTAATGTTTTTGATTGAAATCATAAATAAATTGAAGAAATAGTCCAAAAGGTTTCACAAACAAGGTCATAAGTTCTGAACCGTACCATCAATGTCGATGATTTTTTTTGGAAATTAATAAGAATGAGCTCACCTTTCCAACCCGCGTCCATTCGATATGATCCGATCAATAGTTTTCGAGTTATAGATAACAACAAGTGGGGAACGGAGTGTCTTAACACTAGATTCCCTCTGCCTACCCTGCTGTGTGCGGGATATATTTAATTTATAATTTAGATGTCAACATGAAGTTAGTTCTCGAAAGTGTACAAAAAATTTTCAGACGAAAAGTAGCAGACTCGATTTTCAAGATAGAGGTATTGTAACGACACATACTATGTATAAATAAACGTAGGAATATAAAAAAATAATAATAATATAATTTAATAATAATAAAAAAATATATACAATTTTATGGAATAGGTTAAACAAATAATAAAAAAATATTTAATTAATATTTTCAGAAAAAGCAACATTGGCTGTATGAGTTGCTGGCCGATTATAGTTTGATTTTTAAAAATGGAATAGAAAGAGAAAGGGAGCATGGCGGGAGCGTGGCGTCGGTAAAAAGGACGCTTAGAAAATTATTGATATTAAATTGCAAATATTATAAATTGAATACAAGGAAATGGATATTTAATAAATAAATTTAACATATTAAATGCAAAGTGATCGAAATATAATAATTTTATAATAATCAAGTTTGGTAAGATGCATATTTGTTAATTATGAAGAATTTCTTGGTGAGTTCTTATTACATTAATAATATAAAAATAACAAAGCGAATATTGAAATGAATATTTAAATAATAATAACTAAATATTATAATAGTATTAAAGGCAATAAATATTTTAAATAATAGTTCTATGAAAAAGAAAACGTATAATTTGCAGTACAAATTAATTTAAATATTTGGCGTATGGCGGCGCCATCTTAAAATACATTTACATTTTCCTAAATATTATAAATTTATAAATTAATTGAAAGTTGCGAGTGTAAATAATATTTATTAAACAAAAATAAATGAGGCTTTGGATGATTAAATATATTATGGCAAATATTCTCATACGAATGTATGAAATTTAAAATAATATAAATATGTACTACATGTATAGGGGCGATGCATGTAGTACAAATAATAATAATAAGATATTAATATATAATGCGTTTGATAGCTGGGTATTTTATGGCAATAATTGGCACGATCTCATACGAATGTGTAAATCTTAAAAAAACAAATATAAACTACATGTACAGGGGCGATGCATGTACTGTCTTTCGACTGTCAGGGTTCGGTTATAGCTTATAGCTTACTGATAAACGATGTCAGTGACACAATCAATGTAGCTTTGCAGCACCGAGGCCAACATGCTTGGTAAAGTGATCCGCTATAGCGACGTTGGTTAGTTGTATCCTTTCTGATGCTGTCTTGTGTTGCGTAAGCGATGCTTGTACAAAGTCGGATTGTGGTATAACGTGTGACATGCGACTGTCGTGGGTTCAGGTAGCTTATAGCTTACTGATAAGCGATGTCGGTGACACAATCAATGTAGCTTTGCAGCACCGAGGCCGACATGTTTGGTAAAGTGATCCGCTATAGCGACGTTGGTTAGTTGTATCCTTTCTGATGCTGTCTTGTGTTGCGTAAGCAATGCTTGTACAAAGTCGGATTGTGGTATAACGTGTGGCATGCGACTGTCGTGGGTTCAGGTAGCTTATGGCTTATAGCTTAACCAGTGACATTGGTCTCACAAACCATTAATGTATATCGGCTTAACAACCCGACGAATTCATTGGTCTCACAAACCAGTGACGTATATCGGCTTAACAACCCGACGAATTCATTGGTCTCACAAAACATTGACGTATATCGGCTTCACAACCCGACGAATCCATTGGCCTCACAAACCAGTGGCGTATATCGGCTTAACAACCCGACGAATTATATTGGTCTCACAAACCAGTAACGTATATCGGCTTCACAACCCGACGAATTCATTGGTCTCACAAACCAGTGACGTATATCGGCTTCACAACCCGACGAATTACATTGGCCTCACAAACCAATGTACAACTAATTAAATATATATAATAAGCGTAACAAGTACCTTTGAGAAAGATCACACACAAACTTAACAAACATGACGTGACAGCTAACTAATAATTGATCGTTTGCTAAGGCATCGTAAGTATCATATACGTGAACTGTTTCGTTGTGTCTCGGAGGGTTCAATATGATCGGTCAGGTCTGCGATCGGACGGAACTCACGGCAAGTGGCGGGGCGGGGCCACACGGCCATTTTTTCTCTTAATATAGCTATCTTGCATAGTTGTAAGTAAGAGATAAATGAGACTATCCTAGGGCTTTTCCTCGGACGAGCTCTGGGTGATTGCAACGGATAGTTTGTGTTAGATACTTGCATGTCTAGATCCCTTCTGATGGCTAATTAATATATAAATGAGTCTATACCTTCTGATGGCAAATTTATAATTAAGAAGGAATACCTTCTGATGGCTAATTTATATATAAAATGAGTCAATACCTTTCTGATGGCAATTATAATTCAAAAGATTACCTTCTGATGGCTTATTATATGTATTTAATATATTACACGTAGAATTTCCTAACACTGTTACCTCTGAATCTCAAAAAGAACTTGAGTTACTTACATACATAACAATAAAGGTCCTAACCACAAGACGTATCATGAGCCAAGGCATGATTTGATTAATATATTTTCAAACATTTCAGATCGATGAAGGGATGAGTTCAATGAACGGAAGGGGGGGAGACCAGTTACAATTGGTGCCGTGACCAGGATGGTCAAACGGCTTTATAATAAATATTAAAAATGGGCTTATGCCTACAATTGCTGTCCGTGAAATGGAATGAGACAGAGGAGGTTTACAGTGTTTGGAAGTTTTATGGTTGGGGGGTTGTAAGGTCCGGGGGTTGATAGTTTAAAGAGTTGTCACATTGGGGGGTTGATAGACTGAGAGGTTGCAAAGTCTGGGGGTTGATAATAAATTATAAAGATTTTGTAAATTCTATTCCGATAAACTTCATAGAATTTAGGGGGTTGAATGTAACGATACATACTATGTATAAATAAACGTAGGAATATAAAAAAAAAATAATAATATAATTTAATAATAATAAAAAAATATATACAATTTTATGGAATAGGTTAAACAAATAATAAAAAAATATTTAATTAATATTTTCAGAAAAAGCAACATTGGCTGTATGAGTTGCTGGCCGATTATAGTTTGATTTTTAAAAATGGAATAGAAAGAGAAAGGGAGCATGGCGGGAGCGTGGCGTCGGTAAAAGTGACGCTTAGGAAATTATTGATATTAAATTGCAAATATTATAAATTGAATACAAGGAAATGGATATTTAATAAATAAATTTAACATATTAAATGCAAAGTGATCGAAATATAATAATTTTATAATAATCAAGTTTGGTAAGATGCATATTTGTTAATTATGAAGAATTTCTTGGTGAGTTCTTATTACATTAATAATATAAAAATAACAAAGCGAATATTGAAATGAATATTTAAATAATAATAACTAAATAATATAATAGTATTAAAGGCAATAAATATTTTAAATATTAGTTCTATGAAAAAGAAAACGTATAATTTGCAGTACAAATTAATTAAAATATTTGGCGTATGGCGGCGCCATCTTAAAATACATTTACATTTTCCTAAATATTATAAATTTATAAATTAATTGAAAGTTGCGAGTGTAAATAATATTTATTAAATAAAAATAAATGAGGCTTTGGATGATTAAATATTTTATGGCAAATATTCTCATACGAATGTATGAAATTTAAAATAATATAAATATGTACTACATGTATAGGGGCGATGCATGTAGTACAAATAATAATAATAAGATATTAATATATAATGCGTTTGATAGCTGGATATTTTATGGCAATAATTGGCACGATTTCATACGAATGTGTAAATCTTAAAAAAACAAATATAAACTACATGTACAGGGGCGATGCATGTACTGTCTTTCGACTGTCAGGGTTCGGTTATAGCTTATAGCTTACTGATAAACGATGTCAGTGACACAATCAATGTAGCTTTGCAGCACCGAGGCCAACATGCTTGGTAAAGTGATCCGCTATAGCGACGTTGGTTAGTTGTATCCTTTCTGATGCTGTCTTGCGTTGCGTAAGCGATGCTTGTACAAAGTCGGATTGTGGTATAACGTGTGACATGCGACTGTCGTGGGTTCAGGTAGCTTATGGCTTACTGATAAGCGATGTCGGTGACACAATCAATGTAGCTTTGCAGCACCGAGGCCGACATGTTTGGTAAAGTGATCCGCTATAGCGACGTTGGTTAGTTGTATCCTTTCTGATGCTGTCTTGTGTTGCGTAAGCAATGCTTGTACAAAGTCGGATTGTGGTATAACGTGTGACATGCGACTGTCGTGGGTTCAGGTAGCTTATAGCTTATAGCTTAACCAGTGACATTGGTCTCACAAACCATTAATGTATATCGGCTTAACAACCCGACGAATTCATTGGTCTCACAAACCAGTGACGTATATCGGCTTAACAACCCGACGAATTCATTGGTCTCACAAACCAGTGACGTATATCGGCTTCACAACCCGACGAATCCATTGGCCTCACAAACCAGTGGCGTATATCGGCTTAACAACCCGACGAATTATATTGGTCTCACAAAACAGTAACGTATATCGGCTTCACAACCCGACGAATTCATTGGTCTCACAAACCAGTGACGTATATCGGCTTCACAACCCGACGAATTACATTGGCCTCACAAACCAATGTACAACTAATTAAATATATATAATAAGCGTAACAAGTACCTTTGAGAAAGATCACACACAAACTTAACAAACATGACGTGACAGCTAATTAATAATTGATCGTTTGCTAAGGCATCGTAAGTATCATATACGTGAACTGTTTCGTTGTGTCTCGGAGGGTTCAATATGATCGGTCAGGTCTGCGATCGGACGGAACTCACGGCAAGTGGCGGGGCGGGGCCGTGTGGCCATTTTTTCTCTTAATATAGCTATCTTGCATAGTTGTAAGTGAGAGATAAATGAGACGATCCTAGGGCTTTTCCTCGGACGAGCTCTGGGTGATTGCAACGGATAGTTTGTGTTAGATACTTGCATGTCTAGAACCCTTCTGATGGCTAATTAATATATAAATGAGTCTATACCTTCTGATGGCAAACTAATAATTAAGAAGGAAGACCTTCTGATGGCTAATTTATATATAAAATGAGTCAATACCTTTCTGATGGCAATTATAATTCAAAAGATTACCTTCTGATGGCTTATTATATGTATTTAATATATTACACGTAGAATTTCCTAACACTGTTACCTCTGAATCTCAAAAAGAACTTGAGTTACTTACATACATAACAATAAAGGTCCTAACCACAAGACGTATCATGAGCCAAGGCATGATTTGATTAATATATTTTCAAACATTTCAGATCGATGAAGGGATGAGTTCAATGAAAGGAGGGGGGGGAGACCAGTTACAGTATGGTTCCTTGGGCAAATTTTTTTGGAATGATCCATAGAATACGGAAATCATAGGTATTTGATCGATTTTTTTTGTTCCCTACAAATCGACCCGCCCTAATATATATATATATATATATATATATATATATATATATATATATATATATATATATATATATATATATATATATATATATATATATATATATACATACATATATATTCTTAGCTTCAGCTCTATATATAAAAAAAATCTTAGCCGAACAATATTAACGAGCAGCATAGCTATTGTAGCATTATACTTTGATTTCCGTTGCAATTAGTACCGGTAATTGGGATATACGAGCTTATACATGAAATATCAATAGAAGCACTGTTCCTTATAATGAATAGGCATTCAAGTATATAGAGAGCGTTGCTTGAATAGATTGCATAGTTAGCCTATTATATTATGGCAGAAGACAGTTAGGCTATCAGTTTCAGATGTCTTGAAGCGTAGAAGTCTAGACAATGCGACGTGCTAGCTTCACGCTGTATCCCGCACAGAGGCAGGTAGAGAGAGCCTAGTATTAAGACACTCCGTTCCCTATTTTCCGCCAATTTTGAAGGCATTACGTGTTAAGTAGCGGCTGGCTTATAAATTTAATTAAGTATATACACCATCTTTGCTCAATGGGACATTATCTGACTGTAAACGCAATTGGTCGTGGATTCGATTCCCACTTGGAGAATGATCATATGTCAAATATTTTATTTTTTTAGCTCTGACATAGCGCGTTATAAAATTTCACTATTCGTAATGAAATGTCTCGATTTCGAGCGGAAGGCAGAGAACAGAGTTTTTTAATACGTAGGGCTCAAAAAAGTACATAATATATGTGTCCTAACCAATATCTCTCACATTTGCTAAGATAAAAAGCAGTAATACGAGTATAAATGTGGTAAAGTTAAAACTCGTCTATTCATATTTTTTTAATAAAGGTGAAACTGTCGTGGTATATAGTGGACAGCGTTTACTTGTAAACGTTTTAGTTAGTAAAGCTTTTGTTCGATTCCCGCTCTGTGGAATATGAATATTTAAGTTATTTCTTCGCTCTGGTAAGTCAAAGCGCGGCATTCAATAACCGCAGACGTAAGCATATTTATTCTTAAGACGTTGAACGGAAATTAGAAAACGGAAAGTCATAACACTAAGTATTTTTAAGAGTTAAGACACTCCGTTTCTCACTTTCTGCTGAATTTTGGAGGCATCGCCTGTTATGTGGCGGAACTTAACGCCGCGCTTTGCCTCGACACTAGAGCGAACAAAATATAAATATTAAATATTTCCACTCCTCGAGTGAGCATCGAACCCACAACCAGTGACTTTACAGTCACACTTTGTTACACTAGTTAATATATTTGCTATAAAAAAAACTGGTAAACGCGTGTAAATAAATACTAATAATATTATGTTCTCATTCTCATCAGACACAATGTGGATACTGATGACTAACAGATAATGTTTTTTACGAGTAAGTATTCGGAAATTAGAAAGCGTTTCGCTTAATTTTTTACTGTCTAGGGAATTATCTTTATATTTTTTTTTTATAACCCCGTCTAATGTCAAAATAAACTGAACGTGAAGAAAAAAGTATCTTTATCTTATCCTATTAAGTACTTAGTAACTTACGTAATGTCATTTTATGAGAGTTGAAGCGAAAAATATTTATTATTCTTTATTTTGTTTTTAAATGAAACTATTTTTTTTACTTTACGCTGTTTCCCCGCACTTAGCAGGGTAGGAAGATGGAACCCAGTGTTAAGACACTCCGTTCCCCACTTTCTGCCGAGTTCTGGAGGCATTACGTGTTAAGTGGCGGAACTCAACGCCGTGCTTTGCCTTAACACAAGAGTAAAGAAAATTAAATATTAAAAATTTAAATTCTTCAAGTGGCAATCGACCACATCTATCGCGTTTACAGTCACACTTTGTTTCCCTGCACCCCTGTAAATTATGTATAATCGTAATAACCAACCAAACACACTATAAAAGTTTTTCTTGGTTTTACTACACATAAATACTACATACGGGGCCAGTCATGGCGCAGGGGTATCAAGTGTAGCTATAAACGCGACTAGTTGTGGGTTCAAACCCACTCGAGGAGAGGAAATATTTAATATTTCCATTTTTTTCGAACTGGTGCTGGGATAAAACTCAACGCAAAGTTCCGATACTTAACACGCAATCCCTCCAAAAATTCAATGAATAAAGGGAGAGCGGAGTTTCTTAACACTAGGTTCCCTCTGTCTACCCTGATGTGTGCTGGATACAGTGTGAAGGTACAAAAAAATATAAAATATTATACAATTAATATAAAATTATTATAAAATATTATATAATATTATACAAAGAAAAATATAAAAAAAATATTATACAAAAACTTACCAAATTCAATAAGTAAACGTTAGTCACAGTCCTCATCCTTCTATTGCTTGCTAGAGTGGCTATTACAAGGCAGTTTCCGGATATTGAAAGCATGAATATAATGAAGTAAGGAGGCAAGATGAAACGCCATTCGTAGGCATTGCTTATAACAGTTGCGTTTCTTATTGTCACTGTTGAAGTTGTCGATTCTCGCATAAGAAGGAGAGAACTTGCGTTGTATAGCGTTATGTTCTCCATTTTTATCTGAAACAATAAAATAATATTATTTTTCAATATATTCATAAAATGGTAGTAATAATGTCTTTGAAGCCAGTATGGTGTAGTGTGATAGCATTTGATTAAGCGTGATTGACTGGGGGTTCGATTACCTATCGAGGAAATGATTATATTTTATTTTTTTTCATGTTTTGCTTTGGTAACGTAAGGCGTGGTGTTAAGTTCCACTAATTAGCACAGATTGTCTTGAATTGTAGAACGAAGTGTTGTAACAGTAGATTATTATTGCATACTCTGCTATACATGAAAAAAGCAGAAAGAAGGGAGGTAATAGATTTTTTTTTTCTTTAGCTTCACGCTGTATCCCGCACACAGCAGGGTAGGCAGAGGAAACCTAGTGTTAAGACACTCCGTTCCGCCGTTTCCGCCAAATTTGAAATAGAAATAGAAATCAATAGAGAAAATTAATAGAAATCAATTATATATTATAGTAAAAATAGAAGTCTAACTACAAATGGGGATCGAATCCATAACGCGTTTCCAATTAAACGCTGTCACACTGCGCCACCATGGTTTCAGCCCATCTATACATATAGAAAATATGTATAGATGGGCTGAAACCATGGTGGCAAACACATAACATATAAAATATTGGACATATGTCCAATATTTTTGTTCCTACGTCACGTTACATAAACTGCAGTGTTGCATTTCATTGAGCAATGAACATTCCACTATATTTTCTCTGTCTATTCATTTTTAACTTTAAAAACGTGTTTAAAATAAAGATTTTCGTAGTAACGGGAAATAGAATAATTGTACTTTCCTCCATAATATTTTTAAAATATTTGATAAAGCCTTTTAATACTTTAACTGTTGTAATTCAGTGTTTAAATTTTTATTCAAATCTACATGTATGTACAAAAATATTTTAACAGGGAATAATCATCACTGAAGTTCAAGAAAGTAATTAGGCTAAAATTAATAATATGCTCTTATATGTAATCGTGCCGCAGTCTAACAGATTTGATTGTAAACGTGATTGGTTGAGGGTTCGATCCCACACAGGAGGAATTAAACTATTGCCGTTCCGTTTTGGTGATATGACAAAGTTTTGCGTTGAGTTCCGCCACTGAACACATTGTTTCCGTTCATATTGGGACAGAAAGTGGAGAAAGTATCTTCTTACTAGATTAACTCTTTTTACCTAGAGCTAGTTTATTTACATGTAAGTATATAATAAAACTAATAAAAATCGGAATTAGCAACATATATATTAATTATTAATAAGAAACTCATAGTCAAGGCGGAAGTTGTCAAATATTCATCTATTTCCGCATTACTCAGATAATACTACAAGGGGATGTTACGCTCGAGTAGTTATCAAATTAAGCGTAGACTAATGACATAATCGAAATATCGGAAGATACAACATTTGTAACGTGATATAAGTTTTTCCTTATTATATAAGTATTTTTTTGATATACTCGTAAGTAGACCTCTTGAGACTTGAAGCTGGATAATTGTTTTTGTTATTTTATTTTCATTTTGACTGCTGTTAGATATGGGTTAGTAGCTCCACTTTTCACCTAAAATTTTCACCAGACATTACGTCTTGCGTGGCAAGTTTAAACGCTCCTAGGTGCCAGAGAGAATAAATGAAAGTTGAAATGTAATCATTCCCCGAGTGGGAATCAAACCGAACACAGCCTAACTACAGTCAAACGCTGCCCCACTGCGCCACGAAACCTACCAATTATAAGCAGCATGCTATCCCTACAGGCCAAGCGAAATCACATTTCTATCAAATTGTCGTCTTACTTCCAAGTATTTTACATTTTTGAAAAACCAACTCATTTTAGAGTAATTAGTGAGCCACGAGGGTCAATACTAGTATGGTTTTTAGTTAGATAGCAGTGCCCTACAGTCTGTATTAATGCATCGAAAGTATCCGATGCCGCGGTCAGACACGTTGACCAACGCGGCCCGAACGGAAAATCTCATTGTCGACCAGCATTGACCGGCGTAACGTAATTTTGCTTAGCGTTGAATGTGTTAAGTATAGTCAAAATCAAAATGCTCATTAATTTCATACTTAAAAGAAACTAACTAGAAACTAGAATATCTAGAGATTTATCTGTATCATTAGTACGAAAAAAGATTAGAGTCAGAACTTTTTGTAACTTCAGTATATTACATTTATATAGGTATTACCCAAGAGACACTGTTTACATATTATAGTGTTGATTTACAAACATATTCTTTGTAAAAATCTAGCCTAGGACGATCTTAATAGGGACATTCCAAATTTTACTTACAAATAGTTTTATGATGTTTGTGTATATTTTTTTCTCCCTATATTTTTCATTTTTAAGCGCTTTCTCTCACATAGTTGAGTAAGCAAAAAGGTCATAGTGTTAATGCACTGAACTCCACTTTTCGCTCGAATTCTATATATTACGTGTAAAGTAGCGTAACTTAACGCCGTTACTTTGTATTACCAGAGTCAGATAACAAGAATAATCTATACGAAAATGTATGAAAAAAAAAAATATTTATATTGCGTATATATTATATATATTACATCAAATATAGAACAAATTATTCCCAAAATGAGATGATCCCATAAATGATGTACAACAACATCTGATTGTAAACGCAATGCTTGTGTTCCCCAAAAAATATTTTTCCAAATATTTTAATTTTTCTTCATAATATATCTCAGTTAGTCGTTGAGTTCTGTCGCTCAACATTATATAGGTGTGGAGGACGCTCCACCATTTTTCACCACAAGGGTAATCAGAGATCGTGTTGTGTGGTGGAACTTAACGCCTTTATCTTAGATACTGTGTGTGCCACTATCTTAGATAGTGGCCAGTCGTGGCCCAGTGGCACAAGCGTGTGACTATAAACGACTGGTTGTGGGTTCGATTCCCACTCGAGGAGTGGAAATTATATTTCCATTTTCTTCGCTCTGGTGTCGAGGTAAAGCGCGGCGTTAAGTTCCGCCACTTAACACGCAAGCCTCCGAATTCGGCGGAAAGTGGGGAACGGAGTGTCTTAACACTAGGTTCCCTCTGCCTACCTTGCTGTGTGCGGGATACAGCGTTAAGCTTTTTTTTTTTAATCTTAGATTCTACACCAGAGAAATGAAAATAATAAAATTCATTTCACAGGTAATATGTAAAAAGATAAAACATTCGAAGTGTTTCATCCATACTTATATTATAAATGCGGAAGTCTGTGTGTTTGTCTGTCATGCTTTCACGGCTAATCTATCGTTCCGATTTGAATGAAATTTAGAATAAAAGTAGTAAAGGTTACTGGGTCTAACATAGGCTACTTAGTTTTTCAAATATCATCCGCTAAAGGTTTGAAATAGGGGATGAAAGTTTATATGAAAAAATCTAACACGCTTGACCGAGTATAATGAATTTCGGCATAAATATAGTTGATAATCTAAGCCTAAACATAGGCTACTTTATTTTTCAAAAACTTACTCCCGAGAGAGTAATATAAACGAGGCAGTTATGTGACTCACGCGGTGAAGCCGCGAGCGGGCCGCTAGTAAATTATATATTAGGTACCTAAACATGTAAAAATAAAATTTTTGACGAATATTTTAATATATGTATTAGAAGAAATAACTTTAAAGAAAAAAGCGTGCGTTTTGTTCAAGCTACTTTATGACTATCATCACTCAGTATAGAGCGGGCGTTGAACGGAATTTATCACATACGAGTACAACAAATTGTTTTATTTCACATGTCTGCCTCTAAAATACGGGTTCTAGCCTAACATAGATTACATTTAGTTTATAATTCTATGTAATTGTTAGTATTAAGAAATAATTACTATAATATTGATGCCAATCGTTTCGGAGGGGCACAAAGTGTGAGTATTTGTGGGTTCAATTCCCCCTGAAGTGTAGTCTTGTCGAGGCAAAGTGCAGCGTTGAGTTCCGCCACTTAACACGCAATGCCTCTAGAATTTGGCTGAAAATGGGGAACGAAATGCCTCAATACTCGGTTCCCTCCCTTGAATAAATGCTGAAAAAATGTAAAACAATAAGAATTAGTAATTACTGGGCCAGTCGTGGCGCAGTGGCACAGACGTGTGACTTCAAACGACTGGTTGTGGGTTCGATTCCCACTCGAGGAGTAAAAATATTTAATATTTCCATTTTCTTGGCCTGATACTAGGCAAAGCGCGGCGTTAAATTCCACCACCTAACATGGAATGCTTCCAAAAATTGCCAGAATGTGGGGAGCGGAGTGTCTTAACACTAGGTTCCCTATGCCTACCCTGCTGTGTGTGGGATACAGCGTGAAGGTAAAAAAAAAAGAAAATAATTAGTTTCTTTTAGCTTTCTATTCTGTATGCAGGGTGCAAGGTGGTGAAGAAGACAATGTTAGTATACCTTTTTTCATATTTTAGAGTTTTTTCTAGAGACATAACAATAATGAGTTGAATAGCGTAAATCAACGCCGCATTTCGTCTAACATAAGGGAAAAATTAATATAATATTAGCCATTATGATCTCTTTGACTGTTCCACTCTTCGCAAAAGATTGAAAAAAAATGATTTCTTTATTTCAAACGTTTATTATATATTTACTACATCTAAATAAGAATTTAGAGGTATAACAACACTGAGCTGAAAGACGTAACTTAACGCCGCGCTTTGTCTAAAATTTGCGAAATTTAAATATGTAAACCAACAACCGTGTACAGTCAGTATATGTTAGAATTTAATAAAAAAACTTTAAGTCAATTATTAAAATACAAAGACAAAAGCTTAATACAAAATAAACGTTGTTTCATCTTCTCTTAATAAAAGCTTACAATTTCGTTTATGTCTAAGACTCCGAAATATACACTTGTAAGCTTTCTTATTAAGTAACAGTACAGCATCAGCTTGTGATAAAGTACAAAGTATATTTCAAATTATTTAACCATTTATTTATATTACTAACGATCGCTCGAGGCTTTGCCTGAGTAACTAAATAACTTTTAATATAAACTTTTAACTTCTGCTTGAACTATTTAAGGGTCAATTATTGAATAAATCCCTATATTTGATTCTTGGTCTTCAACTATTTTCATTACAAATTTCATCCAAAACGGGCCAGTGAATTCGTCGGGAAAGCGTAACAGACAAACAGACTTTTGCATATAAATATTAATTTGAATATTATTTTGTTCTTTCACATAAATCGCTTGTTATATGGGCAGAGAGATACTTTATTCTCTAATATATGGAATGGAACTATGTAACTGTTTTGCTGTATTGCAACCCTCGAAGGTAGATTTATGAAAAATAAATTAGCCTATGTTTAACTTTACATTATTAACAATATTTATGCTAAAATTTATTACAATCGATCGCTTGATCGAGATTTAGATTTTAAATAAAAACTTTCGTCCCCTATTTCAACTCTTTAGAGGTGAATTTTTAAAAAATAAGTATATAATAAGTATGTTAGACCCTAGGTTTTTTACTACTCTCATTCTAAATTTCATCCAAATCTGACCCGTAGATTTGCCGTGAAAGCGTGACAGACAAACAAACAGACTTTCGCATTTATAATATAAGTATGGACATGGATTTACGGTCACAGGCTATTGGGACACAGTTATAATGACTGTGAACATCAACCTGTACGAACCGGTTGTGGATTGAATTGGCACTTTAGAGTTATGCTTATATTTTAATTATTGTTATTGTTATTTCTTTGCTCTGATTTCATATCTTTACGTCGTGGCTTTGAGTTCCATCACTTAACACACTATTTCAGGCGGAAAATAGAAAATGGAGGGTCCTGATACATTGTATATATTTTTTTAGCTTCACGCTGTATCCCGCACACAGCCAGGGTAGGGAGAGGGAATCTAGTGTAATAGACACTCTTTTCCCCACTTTCCACCGAATTCGGAGGCATTGCGTGTTAAGTGGCGGAACTTAACGCCGCGCTTACCTCGGCACCAGAGCGAAGAAACTGGAAATATTAAATATTTCCACTCCTCGAGTGGGAATCGACCCACAACCAGTCGTTTATAGTCACACGCTTGTGCCACTGGGCCACGACTGGCCACAATACAATATGACTGACTAAGACATAGTTATAACTGTATAAGCCTATATTCTGCAACCATATCATAACTTTCAATTGAAATCTATTCTATTATATTTTCTTGAAGATTTATTCTTTATTCTATTGTTATTCCTTCTATTCTTACATGTAATAATACTGAATGAATCCATTATATCTAAAATAATACCTCACGTATAGGTAGGTTACATAAGCAATTGCTTTTGTTACCAACCACAGCTTTGTAGAAATTTAATAAAAGCTTCTAGCTACGTATTGCTATACGAAGTATTGCCCGCAACTTCTCCTTCTACATTCTGAATATATGAGAAAAAAGTCTTTACGGGGAAGGAACATGAAGCTGAAAAAATGCACATATTTTTTTCAGTTCCACGCTTTTTAAATATAACAAAACCTAATATTGAGAAACTCCATGCTGTACTTTCCTTTTAAAAATTGAGACATTGCGTGTTAAATGGTGGAACTAGACACCCTGATTTGTTTTAATCACCAGAGCGGAAAATAAAAAAAAGTATATAATCCTTCCCCCGAGTGGGAATTGAACCCACAACCAAGTTGTCTAGACGTTGTCCATCTGTGCCATGACAACCTCATTTGTATACTTATAGTTATTATTAAAATAGCTATAAGAAAGATAGGGGAAAGAACTCGATTTTCTTTCCAGAAGACAGTATCGACGATACTGGAAAAAAATATACGTAAAAAGCATGAGGGGGGTCCTCCAGAGGACGTGTATGAATAGGTTGATGACAGTGGACGAGGCGAAAGAAGTATTTAGGGTCCGTAGCGCTTGCCGATCCGTTTCCTCTCCGACTTTTTATACTTTTATTAGCTTTCTACTTATATTCTACTCATATAAAGAATAAAGCTAAAAAATTCTTACAATCATTAAAGTGAACAATTTATAAGCCGGTTGAGAACTTTTTTAAAAGAAAACCGTCAGTGACATGTCAATGTTAATTTTATAGCTACACTAGTGACGTTCGGCGGAAAGTGGGGAACGGAGTGTATTAACACTAGGCCCTCTTTCTACCCTGTTCCCTCTGCCTACCCTGCTGTGTGCAGGATTTGTGCGTGAAGAAAAAAAAAAACTAGTTACCTATTGTGCGACATTAGTATTTCATAAATTTTTAAAAGTAAAATTGTTGCTCGGAATGTAGAATCAAATTTGTAAACCACTTTAAAATGAAAGTACTTTAACTGATTAATCAATCGCACTTCGAATCCCGCTGCGTTCAAAATTTCATACATTTTCCAAAAATCTCTTTTTCAATTTCCTATGTCTGAATAATATTTAAAAAGGTTAAAAGCAATAGCTTATGTTTATGGTATCCTAAATATTTATGTTCAAAGAAGTGATTATCAAAATTGTTTGAACTAACACAAAAAAAAACTGGAAATTAAAACATGCCAAGAACAAAAATCCTAATTCTCAAGAACTAATACAAATACTTTAAATAAAATATTGTTTTAACCAACCAACCTCTTTTATTGAAGGTTATTTAGAATTTTTTATACGATAAACGATACTTTTATTATACATTTATATTTTAAAACACAAGTTTTCTATGAATTAGAACTTTAATTTCACGTAAAACATTTGAATAATATATTGAGATTAATACGTTTTATGTTGAAAGAGAAAATCGATAGTTCTGGAAAATTTTGTTACGACTATTTTTCTTCAGCTTCACGTTTGTTCCAGCGAGGTAGGGTAGTCTATGAAGACCTAGTGTCAACGAGACATTACGGGTGGCGTAATTCAACGTCACGTCTTGTGTCAGATACCAGAGAAATAATGAAAGTTTAAATATAACCATTTCCCAAGCGCCAAAATGGCCTCTATCATATTAAAACAGAAGAAACCCTGTGACTATCGCATTTAAAAAAAATGAGACCATTTGCCATTGGTTCTAGACACTCGAAACTAGGTTTCTAGGTAGAACAATCGTCTAGCTTTTTACTTCTAGCTTTAGGCTACAAAAAAACGTTTTCTTGACCATTAAAAAAGTAAGGTAGTGATGAGATACGATAAGTGATTTTTCAAATGAAATTGCAGTCAATATTTTGAAAATTAAAATAAAAAAAGGAAAATAAGGCATTAAAAGATAATGTTTCTTCTGACACAGCGTCGCGCGTAAACGTGATTGTTTGTGGGTGAGTCATCCCCATTCGGAGGAATTATATTTACATTATTTTAATGTCTGCGCTTTGGTACGTAAGACAAACCGAGGCGTTGAGTTTTGCCACTTAAAACTAAGAAAAGAACTTATAGTGCAAAACTTATATACGAGTATTTTAACAGTATTTAAAAATAGACGTACATATATAAAAATAGCTTCACGCTATATCCCGCACACAGCAGGGTAGGCAGAGGGAACCTAGTGTTAAGACACTCCGTTCCCCACTTTCCGCCGAATTCGGAGGCTTGAAAATGGAAATATAATTTCCACTCCTCGAGTGGGAATGGAACCCACAACCAGTCGTTAACAGTCACACTCTTGTGCCTCTGGGCCACGACTGGCCACACGTACCTACATATTTCCACTGATCAATTACACAGGTCAACAAATTTTTTTTACGATATTTATCGTAAAACAAGTATGACAGTAACTAAGTCATTGATTGAGACATTTATTAGTAAACCCTACTATTCCACACTTTTATTTTATATAAAAATGAGAAAACGTTTTATATATAAAACGCTGCATCGCTCCATCATTAACGACGTAAAGTCCTTAAAAGAGGTGAAGAATTAAATCTCAAGAGATTTATATTGAGACTATATAACTAATGAGGACACCCTGGCGGAATGGGATAGTCTGATTTTAAATACAATTGGTTATAGGTTCGATTCCCACTCAGATAAATGAATCTATTTTTTTTAGCTTTACGTTGTATCCCAGCAGGGTAGGCAGAGGGAACCTAGTGTTATGACACTCTGTTCCCCACTTTCCGCCGAATTCGGAGGCATTGCGTGTTAAATGGCTGATTTTAACGCCGCGCTTTGCCTCTGCTACCAGAGCGAAGGAAATGGAAATAATAAATGTTTCCACTACTCGAGTGGGAATCAAACCCATACCAGTCGTTTACAGTCACATGTTCGTACCACTGCACCGCGACTGGCCCCAAATTATATATTGTTTTTCTCTGTTGGACATACAAAGCGTGTTCAGTTACGCCACTGAACACCTAAAATGTCAATTCAGGACGAAAAGTGGAGAATGGAGTATCTGTACACTAACATTTTTGTAAAAAAATGAAAAAGACACTTGAAGCTGAAAGGTAAAACTAATGCTATAGTGCAATATTACGCAATCGTTCCTAATATACTCGGTTGTTGAGAATTAATATCCTGCCTCGGTCTAAAATAGACTATGTCAACACATAGTTACTGACTGAACGTAAAGGAGAAAATGTGAATGACTACTTTAATAAGCCAACGTCATATTAAGTAAATACAGCTTTACGCTTTTTCCCGCATAGCGTCACGGAGGACCTAGTGTTAAGACACTCTGTCCTCTACTCCGTTTATCTACAATTCTATACTTACATAATAAAGAGATAAAGTTTGTGACTTTATTTATATGGGGTAGCTTTCGGAAATACTGAACTGATTATGAAAATTCTTTCAGAATTAGAAAGCTACACTATTCAGAAGTGATATAGGCTATATTTTTTAATGATTAAACAGAAAATTCACTAGTTATGTATATTTTATTTATGTATGTACAATATATTACTACAATGTATATAATACGAGGTAAAGCGCGGCGTTAAGTTCCGCCACTTAACACGCAAGCCTCCGAATTCGGCGGAAAGTGGGGAACGGAGTGTCTTAACACTAGGTTTCCTCTGCCTACCCTGCTGTGTTAATATGTATATTAAAAATTAATAAATATTTAAATGTTATGTTATTGTGTTATGTAGTATTAATAAGGCTGTCGTGGCGCAGTGGGGCAGCGGCAGACGGCAATTGCTATTAGTTATCGATTTGATTCCAATTCGGGTAATTGATGATATTTAAATTATTTTCATTTCTTCGATCTAGAAACTACAACAAGCACAGCTTCGAATTCAACCACTCAATATATAATGTCTGATTTTTGGGAGGGAAATGGCAAAGTGTCACAATTCTCTTCTGCCTTCACTTCATGTAAGATAATCCATAAAACTTTAACTTAAACAGAGTGTTTGTAAAATTGACTTAATTAGCAAAATTTACTTTACAAACTTAATACAAGTAATACTTTCAAAGGGTTAATTATCATTAAGAAGCTTGTGGCTAGACCACTTTAATATAATAAAGAGGAGATAACATGCAATCTCCTGATAGATGGCTGATAGCTAAGTCTTATAGCTTCTACTAAGTGTCTTAGCATCGCCGTAATTATACTACTTGTAATAATCACTTTTCTACAACAACAGATTACTAAAATAATCTACTTTGTATCGATCTTTAGATGAATGAGACTGTGCATTTAATTTCCTTTTCTTCACTGTGGAGTCCAAAGATTTTTCCAGTTAATGTATAATTAAAAATATATATTGCGACTTGTCATTTTCGGCCAGTCGTGGCCCAGTGGCACAAGCGTGTGACTGTAAACGACTGGTTGTGGGTTCGATTCCCACTCGAGGAGTGGAAATATTTAATATTTTCATTTTCTTCGCTATGGTGTCGAGGTAAAGCGCGGCGTTAAGTTCCGCCACTTAACACGCAATGCCTCCGAATTCGGCGGAAAGTGGGGAACGGAGTGTCTTAACACTAGGTTCCCTCTGTCTACCCTGCTGTGTGCGGGATACAGCGTGAAGCTAAAAAAAAAAAAAGGTTAGGTTAGGTTACATTTGCAAAATTCACGTTAGTCATTATTACTTAATTCAAATCTATATATATAATAAAAGAGTAGAAAAGTCAATTCTGTACATGAAAAATTTCGGAAAAATTTTAATTGGGTATGTTAATATATCGATAACAGAGGCGAAAAAACCACTCAGCAGAATTTTTGTCTGTCTGTCTGTCTGTCTGTCTGTCTGTTAATTTGTTCGCCAATCACGCAAAAACTACTGGACAGAAATGAATGAATTTTGGTATAGTGATAGCTTATAGTCCAAAGGTACATATAGGATAGTTTTTATCCCGGTTTTCCATGTAGTTTTTTTGGAAAAAATAAAAAACCGATATAAGTAAATCATTTATATACTGATATCTACCGGGTAGAAATTAATGAATTTTTGTATGGAGTTAGCTTAAAGGTTAGAGCAACATATGGGATAGTTTTCATCCTGGTATTCTATACAACTGTGGCAGAAAAATAAAATAAAAAAAAACATTTAAATTGTGTTGATAGTTCAAGAGTGAAACTATTTTTTTTTAATATCACTAATGTTACTTAAAATAATTATAAAATAAATTGAGCACAACATTTATTGAAGATAATTTGCTATTAAAATACATTTGACCGGTCTACAAAACTTTATATTATCTATATGACAACAAATGTCACTACGTTTTCTGTCACCATCTGTTATTATATAGTTGACACTGTACTAGATATATTCGTACTCATTAATATTATTATAAAAATGCAAAAATCTGTATCTCTTCTATAGGTTTTGTTTGCACGGGTAATCTACTAGCCCGCTTTAGATGAAATTCGAAAAGAAGAAGTCGTAGGGTCAAATATAGGCTACTTTTTAAAAAAAATCAAACCCTAGGAGGTTGAAACAGTGGATGAAACTTATGTATGTTAAGAATATAGTGAGAATGAAAGATCTAAACTCCTTGACTGATTTCGATTCATTTTCTCAGGAAATAGTTGATAAGGCAAAGTCAAATATAGGCTACCTCTCTTTTTTAAAAATAATTCCAGAGGTGCTAAAATAGGGTATGAAAGTAGTAGTTCACCCAGCGACGCCGCGAGCGGGTCGTTAGTTTACCCAGGTATTCAATATAGTTCCCGCAGAAAAATAAAAAGTACCAAAGTCAAGTTATATTGATTATTTGCAAGTAAAGGTATTTTTTAATACCAGTAAGTAACAC
Source organism: Dryas iulia moderata (assembly GCA_019049465.1). NCBI lineage: Eukaryota > Metazoa > Arthropoda > Insecta > Lepidoptera > Nymphalidae > Dryas > Dryas iulia. The sequence continues at coordinate 13,771,932 of CM032429.1, forward strand.
ATTTCTATCTCTCTCTCTCTTCCTAGCTATATATCCCACATGGTGATGGGGTCAGCTTTCCTCGTTTTAGCTCTCCACTTCGCCCTATCCTTAACATCGTCGTCGGACAGCTGGCACATCTTCATATCCTTTAACACTACATCTTTCCACCTTTTTTTGGGTCTGCCTCTGGATCTACGACCAGGGATGGAAAGTTGTAATGCCAAATTCCCTACGTAGTCGGGGGGCTTCCTTTTCACGTGCCCATACCATCGCAGCCTACTCTCCTGCATCTTGTCGGCAATGTCGCGTACGCCCATGCTTCCTCGCACGTATTCGTTGCGGATTTTATCTAGCCTAGTAACGCCGCACATCCACCTCAACATTTTCATTTCAGCAACTTGAATGGTATTGACGTTTTTTTGAGTTACGGCCCATGTTTCACTGCCATACATAAGGACTGGTCTGATCATGGTCTTATATACCAAACCCTTGAGTTTGACAGGCATTCTTTTGTCACATGTGACACCAGTCACTTCTCGCCATTTGAGCCACGCTGCGGCTATCCGGTGCTGAATGTTGCATTCCAAGTTCCCAGAATTGTGCATCATACTCCCCAGATACTTATATTCATTGCACATGGTGACTGATTGCCCATCGATGTAAATCGGACTGTTGTTAGTAATGTCTGTTTGATTGAAAGACATGAACTGGGTTTTTGCAACACTCAGCGTTAGGCCACCGGTCTGTAACTGGTGTTTCCAGATTTTGAGTGCCTGTTGTAACTCTTCTCGGCTCTCCGTGCAAATGGCTACATCGTCTGCGTAAATAAAGGTCCATGCCGTTGAATTTTGCGCTATCTCGGTAAGCGAGTCCAAAACCAAGCAAAACAAAAAGGGGCTGAGCACAGAACCTTGGTGTACACCTTTTGTGACCGCTATCGGTTTTGTGGCACCCGCTGGCGTCCGTACCATTGATTTTGCACCCTTATACATGTCGGCGATGATGTTAACATACTGTTCGGGGACGTTCTTTTTACGAAGGCTCCACCAAATCGTATCTCTTGGGACGCGATCAAATGCCTTCTCCATGTCCAGGAATGCAACATACAATGGTCGGTTCCTTGCACGATATTCTTCAGCAATTGTGTTCAGAGCGAACATCGGATCAGTTGTTGATAAGCCAGGAACAAAGCCGTAGTGATTTTTTGATAAGGCGCACTCAGATCTTAGGCGACTATCTATCACTCTCTCGTAAAGCTTCATCGTATGACTTAAAAGCTTGATTCCGCGGTAGTTGTTACATTCATACTTGCTACCTTTTCCTTTATAAATTGGAACTATGGTGCTCAATCTCCATGCGTCTGGCATTTTAGAGGAGAACATGACACAGTTGAAGAAATTGGTGAGCAAGTTTATTCCTCTTTCACGCAAGCATTTCCAAGCTTCTACTGGGATACCATCCGGTCCTATGGCTTTTTTGTTAGACATTTTTTGCAAGGCCGTCTTTACCTCACTTGGGTGTATAGGAGGTATAAGTCCTAAGTTCTTATTCATATCTGGAAGTTTTATGGCAGTTGGATTCGCATTCAGTAGCTGTTTGTAATATTGAAACCAAGCTGTTATAATGTCTCTGTCTTTGTACAACAAATCGCCATTCGAACTTTTGATGGATTTACACGTAGCTGGATCCTTTGTGGTCCGACACCTCTGTTTTGCGAGCTTGTGTATATGTTTTTGACCTTCTTTACTACACAATGTTTTGTAAAGGTTCTTTTGGGAGTAGAACAGGCGTTCTACTGCAATTGCTTTTTTGGTGTTTTTCTTTACTTTCTTATAAGTCTCTTTGTCTTCAGGTGTTTGCGTGGTCTGCCAGTTTTAAATGCGGTTTTCTTCTCCTGTATTGCGGTTTGTACCGTCTCCGTCCACCACCACGTTTCTCTATCTATTTTCTTCGTTCCTTTAGTACGACCCAAAGTTTTATTTGCAGCAGTTATGACAGACTTCTGCAAGTCTTCCCACATTGTGTCAACGTCTGTGTCCATATCAAGTTTCAGATTTTCCAGATGTGCATAAAACTCTGAAACTTTGTCACCTTTTAAGTTCCACCATTTCGTGAGTTCTGGAGTTTGTGTTGGATTCTTCTTGCCAATCTTCCGAAACTTCATATCCATCACAACTAGACGGTGTTGGGTACAAATACATTCTCCCGGAATAACCTTACAATTTGTAACACGGCTGATATGTTTTCGGTTCGTTAGAATGTAGTCAATTTGCGATGATGTTTGGCCGCTTTTGTACGTTATTTTATGTTCTGGCTTCTTCGCAAAAAAGGAGTTGACAATAGCGAGATCGAATGCTGCTGCCGTTGATAGTATAATTTTGCCAGCATCGTTTAGGGTGCCATATGCGTGACCTCCGTGCACTCTGTTAAAAGGCTTATTGACTTCGCAGATGTGGCCATTTAGATCACCTCCCAGTACAATAGTATCCTTGGCTGATATTAGCTGGAGTGTACTTTCCAGAATCGTCCAAAAATATTCCTTCTCATCCTGGCTACAGCCAACCTGGGGAGCGTATGCAGAAATAACATGTATAAGTTCTCCTTCTACTAGGACTTTTAGAGATACTAATCTGTCAGATACACGATTTATTTCTAGAATGTTGTTGAGGTGCTCTTCTTTCACAGCAATTGCTACGCCATTTCTTCCGTGCTTTGCGCCTACGTACATGAGTTTATAGCCCTCTCCGATGTTACGAGCTTTTGATCCTGTCCATCGAGTTTCTTGTAGACAGATAAAATCGACCCTTCTGCGTTTTAAGAGTGCAGCAAGCTCCTTGGTTTTTCCTGTTAATGTGCCTACGTTTAATGAAGCGAAGCGGATCTTTTGGTTACAAGTTGGGACTAACGTCTTTAGCCGAGCCCGTCCATGACCCGGTAGCCCTTGCATACTATTCGCAGAGATAGGGCGATGTATCTGCGCGTCGTTTCGCGGCGACGCCCTATTTGTAATCCTCAGTGCTTCATGTAACCTTTCCATAATTCTAACCCAATAATTTGGCGTTTTGGGTTTATTATTCCAGTACCGATTGCCATCTGACGTACAAAAACCTGCTCACTATGAAGACAGGAAAACCCCGGATTTGGTGATAAGTCCGTTAACACCTCTGTGTTTAGTAATGGTTTTATTGGCATAGCAAGTTAGGTAAATTATCATTTTGCCAATTTTTTAAATACCTTAGTCGCCTTGTACGACACCTCGGTAAGAAAGAGGTAGGTGCTATTCTACTCTGCCGGTCACCTCACGGCGGCTAAGTAACACAATTGTATAATAAAATAAAAAGTCTAAAATTTATTTAAGATATTATGACCAGTTTATAATACTATATACCTGATGGTATATATGTACGAAATCTGCTATCATATAGATATATGATAGCAGATTTCGTACGTTTTCTTACTAGATCAGTTATCACTATACGTTATCAAATAGTATAGACATTGTACTAGATGCATCGATGATTTTCGCAAGAATATAATTAGTGACGCAAGGTTAAATTTAGACCATCCCCCTTTTATAAAAAAAAAAACCAATTCCAAAGAGGCAATAGTGGATGAAAGTGGTAGTTCACGTGGCGAAGCCGCGAGCGGGTCGCTAGTATAATAATATAAGCGTAAGTAATATTACAATATTTTTTTTTTATTTTTTGATATTGAAACATAGATAGATAAATCACACAATAAGTCAAATATTTGATATGAATCGCTTCCATAAATATTCACATACAGTATGATTTAGAATAAAAATGCCCATATTTCTATAGTCTTAACTTATAGGCACTGAAACTTATACGTATATTTTTTTATTATACTTTATTATCTACTGTTACATATATAGTAGAAAGAATTTAATGTTAAAACTCTCCGTTTTTTATTTTTAGAAATTCAACACAAAATCAAGACACAATCGTGTTAAGAAGCATAATTTAACACTGTGCTTTATATAGGCGGAATAGAAAATTGAAAATTATTTTCAATATAGTTAATAAAAGTCCCACGAGTGGGACTGAAATTCAATCATCAGTGGTACATTAAGACACTGTGACATTGAGCCATGAAGAATTCATGTTGTTTTCAACTTAACATATACTGATGATTAATGTAGACTGCTTTTTTATTTACCGATTTATCTATTTCTTATGTATTATTATAAGTATATGTTATGTCAGGTCGCTCTCATAACTCATTACCAAGTTTACCTGCTAATCAAATGCTTAGTAACTTTGACTTCTAAGGTTATTTACTCAATTTCCGAGAACAAATCTTACACGCGGTGCGTTCGAGTTCATAATTTCAGTCTCATTTTTTTATACAATTTCTCGCTTTTCTTGCATAGCGGGGTATTCAGGAGAGACGTAGTGTCAAGACACTCCGTCCTCCATTTTCCGTCCAAAATCGAGACATTGCGTGTTGAGTAACGGAACTCAACTCCGCGCTGTCTTAGGAACGAAAAGGAAGAAATGGAAAGTTAAATATAATCATTCTTTCGAGTGGGAATGGAGCCCACAACCATCGCTTAGTAATCAGAGGAAGGCGTTTTCTTTTTGGCTTTCTTCTACGCTTCTATGTAAAGTTCTGTAAAATTAGTACTTTGCGTCCGCGTTTAGTTTTTAATAAATGTTTTAAGTGGGAAGGTAAACTTCCAGTAAAAAGTATAAAGTTAGTTGGAGTTTGTTAAGAGTGCTTGAAAATTTTTCCTTTATGTGTGATAAGTATATCGACGCTTAGCTTTTAAAGGTTACTATGGTGTACTGTGACAGAATCTAACATTAATGGGGGGTATGATTAAATTTTAAATTATTTTCGTTTCTTCGCTCTGGTACTTAAGGTCCGCCAAACAACACGCAATGTCTCAATTTAGAGCTGAAAGTGGAGAATGGAGTGTCTAGACACTAGGTTCTCTCTGGCTACCATGCTATGGAGGAAAACTAGAGAAACAAAAATAATATGTAATCATTTCCCTGTGTGGGAATCGAACCCACAATCGTCGACATTCAAACTCTGGCTCACTATGCTACTACTGCCTCCTATAATTATAATACGAAGAAATTTATATATATTATATTCTAAAAATGTATTAACAACATTTACATGTACACTCGCCAAAAATAGAATATAATTGGTAAGCAATTTAAAGGTAACATTTGTCGCGACAAGAGTCAAAAGCGTAATTGAAACTTATTTACAAGTAAATAAATAAATTGTAATTGTGTTGATGAAGCCAGCGGGGCTTAGTGGGATAGCGTCTAGCTGTAATATAATAAAGCCTGTAAAATCGATTTTTATTGAGAGGTATATTTATCCATACTTATATTATAAATGCGAAAGTCTGTGTGTTTGTCTGTCATGCTTTCACGGCTAATCTAGGGGTCCGATTTGGATGAAATTTAGAATGAAAGTAGTAAAAGTGACTGAGTCTAACATAGGCTACTTATTTTTTTAAAAATCAACCTCTATTGGATTGAAATAGGGGATGAAAGTTTATATGAAAAATCTAAATCGCTTGACCCATTTCGATAAATTTTGGCATAAATATAGTTTATAATGTAAGCTTAAACATAGGCTACTTATTTTTTTAAAAATGCGCCCCTGATGTTTGTAATATAACGAAACAGTTCACGCGGCGAAGCCGCGAGCGGGCCGCTAGTTATTTAATAATATATAAAGTGCTGTTAAATAAAAAAGCTATAAAAATATCTTTTTTTATATAGCTAACTAACTCTGGCCAGGAGGTGGTAGTGGGGTATAATTGAATTTAAAGAGCGGGACACCTGATTTAGAATTACCTTAGACCAGCTAAATTAACTTCACACTGTATGCATATTTTCCGGAAAGTTGAATAAAATTAAATTTGTCGCAAAGTTATCTCAAATGGAGTAGCGGGCATCAACTAATTGATGAGTTTCTAGTTTTTAAAAGTTATCGTTGCACCATGCGACTTAAGCTTAAGACGGTTCTATAGTATATACTCGATGGTAGTGGATTCGATTCTCCTTTAAGGATATTTATAATGAAATTGTTATTTCTCCGTTTTGCCAAGACGAACCTAGCGGTTCGTTCGTTTATTTTTAATAGTCAACAGCAGTAGATTAGATTTAGATTAGATTCGATAGATGATTAATAAATTTAAGTATTTAAGCCTATGCGTCTTAAAAATTGAGAAATATTTGAATTTAATTAATAATTATATTACTAAATTATTTAAGAAAATAATAAAATGATTGTATAACAGGGATTATTTAAATGTTTTCATTTCTCCGCTCTAGTTTCAAGGACAAAGCTCGGCGTTAAATTCCGCCACTCAATATACAATATCTCTATTGCCAGAAAGTGGAGAATGATAGGTGACCTAGGTTTTTTCTAACAAGCGTGCTATGTGAAAAAAAGCTTGAAATAAAAAATATACATGATAAAATAAAATAGCTTCACGCTATATCCCGCACACAGCAGGGTAGGCAGAGGGAACCTAGTGTTAAGACACTCCGTTCCCCACTTTCCGCCGAATTCGGAGGCTTGCGTGTTAAGTGGCGGAACTTAACGCCGCGCTTTACCTCGACACCAGAGCGAAGAAAATGGAAATATAATTTCCACTCCTCGAGTGGGAATCGAACCCACAACCAGTCGTTTACAGTCGTTTACACGACTGGCCACGAAAATATACACGATATATATATACACGATACATTAAAAATATACATGATACATGTATAATATGCACGTATATAAAATACTTCAAGTTAAAAGCTGCTTTTAATTCAGATCAAAGTGTTTCCGTTTTGCAAATATACAAAAACCGAAATACAGCAACATTTTATTGTGTCCCTTTAATTGTAACATGTCGATTATATTCTTCAACAAAAAGAACATTTTTTTCGATAACAATACAATGGAATTAATAATCTTTACAATTTATAAATAAAATGCATGTTATTATGAAACATGTTAAATTGGAATGAAAATTCTTATTCATTCATAAATTATATTCATGTTCATTCTTAAAATGAATTGTGTTGCAAAAGTACCATTTAAGTACAGTTGGGTACAACAGCTACCTTTGAGGTTTTTCTTGTAGCTTCACGCTTTTTCCCGCAGAGCGTGGTAATTTTAGACGACGTAGAGTCAAAACACTCCATCCTAAGCTTTCCGCCCAAAATCGAGATAATGCGTGTTAAGTGACGGAACTTAACGCCTTGCTTTTTCTTAAGTATTAGAACTAAGAAATGAATGATTTCATATGATCTTTTGTTTTCACGATTACTACACATTTTGAAATGAAACTATTTTAAACCGGATTAATCGCGTATATTTTTGGTATTCGAAAATACATTTTTAGAACCAGACGTTTCGAACACTTTACAGTAGTTCGTGGTCACAGGTAGACTGTGATCCGTAATCTGTAAAAACTGTAATCCGGTTAAAAAGAGTTTCATTTCAAAATGAAATTTTAAATATGATCACTCCCCGAGTGGAAATCGAACCTATAACCATCGCTTTACAGTCATAACTTTCACAATTTAATTTAAATGCCTTTGAAATATTAACTAAATACCCAATACTTAAGGGATTCTAATAACATGCAAATTTAAACTTATTAATGAATTAAAACTATGCAATTACAGGACTACCAGAATATTAAGTGAGGTTTTCGCAATTTCTCAATTTTGTGACGGCTCTTGAGAAAACAATGTAATTTATTAGAGGAAAAATATGTAATAACCGTCATGAAGTAAATTGCTTCAGCTTCAGCGCTACAGTTTTTCCTTCATAGCAGAGAAAGTAGTCGGAGAAAAATTAGTGTAAATATGCTCCGTTCTCCACTTTCTGCTCGAATTCGAGGCATTGCATGCGTGGCGGAACTTAACACCTTGTTTGTCACTTTCCGCCCGAATTCCTGATTTTGCAAGAAATGTCGTAACTAAGCACGACCTTTTTTCTTACCAGGGCGGAGAAGCGAAAATTGAGTGGGAATAGAACTCACGACCATGTGCGTTTACAGTCAGACATTACACTGCGCCGTAATAGCTATAAAGAAGTGAGCTCTTTATCCTAATACAAGCTTTTTACAGGATTAGATCTCATTTCATCGTAGTTTCGAACATACGAATTAGAATCGCTGTTCTGAATACAATTTAGAATCGCTGTTCTGAATTAAAAATACTGGGGTTTCCAATGAAATTGAGCTCGTAGTTTTCATTAATTTGATGACATAAACACAACATCAAATCATAAAATGAAAATTCATTGCAAATTTTCACTTGCAATAAATCTAAATCTCTAAAACAATATCTATATACTGGGTGCAGTTTGACAGGCTCTGGCTATAAATGCAATAGTTGTGAATTCGATTCCCAATCGGGGGAATGGTTATATTAATGGAATGGGTATTTAATTTTGTATCTCTGGTACGAAAGACAAAACGCGACGTTGAATTCCGCCACTCAACACGTAATGTCTCTAAATTTCGGGCGGAAAGTGAAGGACGTAGTGTCTTGACACTAGGTCGTCTCTGACTACCCCGCTATGCAGGAATAATGTGAAGCTAGACTATATATCGATAAAACTAACTTGAGTGAGTATAAGATTATTTGCCTGTTTATATGGACAGGTTTCAACAATTTACACACCAGAATTCGACGGTTCAATCCTGACATCCAGACTACTTTTTTTATTTTTTTATTGTTGTTATTATATTTTGTTTTTAATTTATTATATATATTTTTTTATTTTAATTTATTATATTTTTTTATCCATTTTATATTTTTTTATTATAATCACTTTTAATTTATTATATTTTTTTATTCATTTTATATTTTTTTTATTATAAACATTCGGCATAGTCAAAGTTTATGATGACAAAACTAATGCAGAACGCCATATTCATAAAAAGTTAAGTATTTTTGAAAGAAAGTGACATTCGGCTAGTATTTCTAAAAGTTTAAATACAAAAAATATAGATGTCTAATATTTCCCGCAATAGTGTATATTAAATCGATAAAATTAGTATATACAATATTACACTACCATGTATTTGGCGCTTAATTTTGTACGTACACGTTATATATTATATAGGTACTCCAAAGCGTCTCTATTATTTCCTTAGGCCTTGTTATCATAAGTACCTATCAAATGCAGATTTGTAATCAGAAGACAAATTATAATTCTTTTTTACGCTTTGTTCCGGTATACGATAGTCAGAAAAACAAGTTCCCCACTTTTCGTTTGATTTTTTTTTTTATTTTTTTTTTTATGGAATAAAGGAGGCAAACGAGCTGAAGGCCCACCTGGTGTTAAGTGGTTACCTTCGCCCATAGACATCCACAACAATAAAGTTATGGATGCGTTGCCAGCCTTGGGAATATAGGACAGAAGGAGGGAGGAAGGATGGGAATGGTGGGAATAGGGAGAGCTGGCTTACATGCCATCGAACCGGAACACATCATAAGATATTTGGCGGTTCGTCTTTGACATGATAGTGGTCGCGAGCCAGTCGGAGAACGAATCTCCTACCACCAAACTACTAGGTTACCCGCCTTTTACGGGACGCTACCCAGCGGCGGGGGGGAATTGTATTCTTAACCCGTCCCCCCACGGGAAAAATTTTGATTTTTTTTTTAAAATGTTGTCTTAGGTACTAGAGAGTAAGGTAGGAAAATAATTTAAATATAATTAGTCCCACCAGTGAGAATCAAACCCACAACTATCACGTTTACAGTTAGACCTTGTCCCACTGGGCTCCAAGGGCCTAAGGATGTGAATAGCATTTTAAAAGTTAGATATATCTGAATTCAAAATTGAAAAGCTTTTCTAAAATGAAATATATCGTTAACAATGATAGCAAGCTTTTAGATTTATTAGAATTTGTCGCATATAAGAGCTTTGCCAAATACCATGACATGAAATTGTCAATAGAACAAATAAAGTACTTTGTGTCACATAAAACAAGTTAAATATAACGATTTTTCAAAATAATGCTTTTTCTGACTCCAGAAGAACTAAATATATTTTTTTCATTCTAGAACCAAATAAGCTGAATTTAGAGAAAAGTTATATAATTTTTTATAAGTAATTTAATCGAATTATCATTTTGAATATTATATATATTATATATTTTAAAGTATTATTCGTACAGGACGTGTAAGACATGTTTAAATAACGTATAGAAATTTGAACGCTGCAGGATTCGAACCTGCACATCTTGGAATCTAACCAAGCGTTGTGACCGCTAAACCATGCGTTGAAGGTGCGGTTGCATGCGTTGTTTAAGAAGCGTGGGTTCGATTAATACTAATAAACGTATAAATAATAATTTATACGTTTCCTAAAATTTTTTTTTTTAAGATATTTATATTGTTTTTATTTCTTTATTTAAAAAAAACTCATTTTCTTCTTTAACCTTTGTATTTGTAATTGTAAATAACTATATTTTTTTGCATAACTGACATATGATTGTAGACCATATATTTATAGCAAATGTTTTAAAATTTTAAATTTCATACTTATATATTTTATGAAATTCTTACGTTGAAAATACTATGCAGTAGTCCGTAACACAGGTAAATTAGTCTAGTTTTCCAAATTTAATTTTTGAAGACGACAACTAATCTGTTTAAGCAGTTTCATTTAAAACTTACTCTATTATAAGCGTCGTCCAACTTTATTAGCAAATAACGGATTGCTTATATATCAAACGAGTAAATATCTTAACGAATAATCTCTTAATCTTCAAATCTCCAGCCCCAAGCTTATAATTATAGTGGAAAGGTAATTTCAAAGTTCAAGCTTCAAATTTACAATAAAGGTTTAAGACTTATCGCTAATCTAAGAAAATGTTTATGGGCATTTAAGCTATATTAAAGTAGCTTTACCTCGACTACTGCTGAGGTAGTAGAGATTTTTAAAGCTAACAATATTGTAGCCAATTTATAATGTATAATATATTTTTACGTGAATAATATGAATTTGACTCCAATTATAGTCAATATCTAAGTATGTGGCCAGTCGTGGCCCAGTGGCATAAGCTTGTGACTGTAAACGACTGGTTGTGGGTTCGATTTCCACTCGAGGAGTGGAAATATTTAATATTTCCATTTTATTCGCTCTGGTGCCGAGGTAAAGCGCGGCGTTAATTTCCGCCACTTAATACGCAATGCCGCCGAATTCGGTGGAAAGTGGGGAACGGAGTGTCTGAACACTAGGTTCCCTCTGCCTACCCTGCTGTGTGCGGGATACAGCGAGAAGCTAAAAAAATAATTAATCTATATTAAAGTAACTTTACCTCGATTACTGCTGAGGTAGTAGAGATTTTTAAAGCTAACAATATTGTAGCCAATTTATAATGTATAATATATTTTTACGTGAAGAATGTGAATTTGACTCCAATTATAGTCAATATCTAAAAGTATGTGGCCAGTCGTGGCCCAGTGGCATAAGCTTGTGACTGTAAACGACTGGTTGTGGGTTCGATTTCCACTCGAGGAGTGGAAATATTTCCATTTTATTCGCTCTGGTGCCGAGGTAAAGCGCGGCGTTAATTTCCGCCACTTAACACGGAGTGTCTGAACATTAGGTTCCCTGCCTACCCTGCTGTGTGCGGGATACAGCGAGAAGCTAAAAAAATAATTAATCTATATTAAAGTAACTTTACCTCGATTACTGTTAAGGTAGTGGAAATTTTAAAGGCTAATAATATTGTAGTCAATTTATAATGTATAATATATTTTTACGTGAAGAATGTGAATTCGATTCTAATTATAGTCTAAATCTAAAAGTGTATGTAAATCGTGATACTTAAGTTTGATTTTATGAACTAATTGTTTTTCTTTTTATGTTAATGGTTGCCTGGAAGATCACCTGTGGTGATAAGGCCGCCTTTACACCAAAATTGTACTTTTTTATCTTATTATTATCTTTTTTTGTTAATCCTCCTGGGGTAATAAAGTATTAAAATAAATAAAAATAAACAAAGTAGGTTCGATTCCCACTCGAGAAGTGGAAATATTTAATATTTCCATTTTCTTCGCTCTGGTGTCGAGGCAAAGTGCGGCGTTAAGTTCCGCCACTTAACACGCAATGCCCTCCGGATTCTGTGGAAAGTGGGGCACAGAGTGTCTTAACACTAGGTGCCTAACCTGCTGTGTGCGGGATACAGCGTGAATCTAAAAAAAAAGATAATGTAGGTTCCTTTGTTATGTCTTTTCTGTTTCTGCCTGTTTAAGAGCAATGTTTTTGTTCACGCTTTTGCTTCCGTATAATAGAATAGTGAACAGAACCTAGTGTCAAGGCACTCCGTTCTCCACTTTCTGCTATAATTAAAAATATTGCGTATTGATTGAGGGAATTCAACGTCACACTTGTCATTCGTCAGTGTGGAGAAATTAAAATAATTAAATTATTGCCCTTTCACCGAATGGCAACCAAACTCACAACTAATTACGACGATAGTCAGAAATTATCCTAGTACTCCGCGATATCCTCTATTATTAGTATATATACATATAAATATTCTTTCCTTTATTTTACATTTTTCTTATTTAATTGCATTTATATTTATATAAATAAAATAAATAAATTGCATTTATATTTATATAAAAAATACATATATAAATATTTATTATTACATCTTTATCATTTTTAGAAAGTGTAAAAGAAATAAATATATACTTGGATTTTTATATAATACAGTCTTTAATATAAAATGTTATTTATTAAAAGTTTCATATTTTAAGATCTTCTGAACAAGTGATAATTGTAAAAGTATAAAGTTATAATTTCTTAAAAACTCAGTAAATAAAAAGATAATATATTTATTATTAAATTTTAAAATTAATTTCCTAGGCACAATTAAATAAACGTTTTTACCATCGTAAACTTCATAATTAACTTAAAAACTTAAGGCTCTTTTACTCACCTACGAAATTAACCGACCACTTAAGAAATACACATCACACACAACACTCAACTAACTTTCACATAATATTTGTCACTACACTCAATTTCAAGAATTATTTATTCACTAATTCCGAATAATAATTCATTTTAACACAATTCAGCACAAAATCTTCAGAAACTTTTACACAAAAAGTCTTATTTATTCAAAATCACACAAAACACTCATTGAAGTATATTTCTACATATTTTTAAGTCACATAAAGAAATTAAAATATTTTTCTTAGTACGTAATATATAAAGTTCGCGAAAGCTCTGATATAGAATGGGCAATTGTTTCAGAGCGCGGGTATCGAGAACCTAGTTCATACTGCCGGTGGCAGTGAAATAAAGTTGTTCCTCCTGTACGCATGCGTGCGATATTCATTCACTTTATACTTTTCTTGGTAAATTTTCTTAATATATAGACAATGTTGGGCAAAATTTAATTGCAATTAATAAGTAAATATTAACAATTGATCATTTGTGTGTGCGAAAATCACAATTAACAATTAATTCATTGTTAATTACTTGTAAACATTTTTAAAGTGTTATTCCACACTTTGGAAAATAAGTTGTAATAAAGCGTATAAGAATTTCGACACAGCGTATAGTAGAACGCATGGCTCAGTGGTGAGAGCGCCTGAACGGTATTCAGGAGGCGCGGGTTCGAATCCCGCTGCGTTCAAATTTTTATACGTTTTCTTTAAATGTCTTTTTCATTGTTAATTATTGTGTAATGATCAAGAAGTAATTAATTTTCTAGTAATTGCGTTTTTTATGTGGTTTCCTCACAAACAAATAACGAATTGTTTATATTTCATTGTTAATTGCATTTGAACTATAACCAACACTGTGTATAAAAAGGTAATATTATTTAATATTAGTATACATCTGGTGTTAACATGTGGAATTAATTGCTTACTGATTGGTGGTCACCCAGAAGAGTAATAATAACTACGAACCTATCGCAAAATTATTTTTAAAAAGAGCTAATGTTGAGTTTCTCGCCGGCCCCTCCGTAGGCTTTCCACTAGAAGTGACATTTTCTATTAACTGACAATTGGTCAGTGTTTGTTAAAAAAAATCTATTGAAAAAAAGAATATTTCAATTCAGATACCAAAAAGAAATCATGAAATCTCATTATCCATTCCGTCACATACTAAACATATAGATTCTAGGTACATTTTTTGTACATACGAGTACATATAAGTATTTTCATCGTCGTTTCATCTACGAAAAATTGTATGTATTGACACTAATTGAGAAGCTAGTAGTAGCTAGCTTCATTTTGATATGTGGGAAAAATCGTATGCTGAAAAAAATGCTCGTTTTGAAAATATTTTGTTAATTTTTACGTTGAATGGTAAAAACTTTTTGTTTTGGACGCGAAATTTTTTTTGCGCTTTGTATACTCGAAAGGTATTTGAACAAGCAAAAGAATAACTCAAAATGAACACTTAAGCAGTTAAACGCTTTTTCATTGGTTTTTGAGTGGCGGAACTCAACGCACCGCTTTGTCTCCTTACCGGAGCGGAAAAAATGACATTTTTTTTTAATATAATCACTTCCAGGAGTCTGAAAGGAAGCCAAAAACCAATCGTGCTTCACGCTTTTCAATAATTTTTGTATGGCGGAACTCAACGCCGCGTCTTGTCTTCTTACCGGAACAGAACAAACGATAACATCTTTCCCCCAGTTTGAGACGAACCCACAACCTATGGCCTTTACAGTTAAACCTTATCCCACAACGCCATGATGGCCTCTCAGTACTAAAACATTATTTTAATAAGTTGTAAATATAACTGAGTGTAATAATTCAAGAGACAACCTATAACACGTTACAGAGATTAAGTTTAAGCAAATTACAAAGATTAGTTAAGATTTTAACAAGCTCCAGGGAGTCTTATTTTGTAGATCAATATTTTACTGTCAAGAAGTGTTTAGTTCTAAAATCCTGAATATATTAGCTTTAATACGCGGCGTTAAGTTCCGCAAAGTAAAACGCAATGATTCTTAAGAAACGAAAGAACGTGTGTCCTTACCACTATGCTGGTATAATGATTTTTTTTTCACTTTTAGGGGCCAGTCGTGGCGCAAAGACACAGAGTGTGCCTGTTAAGCGACTGGTTGTGGGTTCAATTTCCACTCGTTCTTCCTCTTCGCTCTGGTGTCGAGTCATAGAGCGGCGTTAAGCTCCGCAACTTAACACGCAATGTCTCCAAAATCGGCGTAAAGTGGGCAACGGAGTGTCTTGGCACTGGGTTTCCTCTGCCTCCCTGCTGTGAGCGGGATACAGCGTGAAGCTAAAAAAACAAAAAATAACTTTTTCCCGCATATCGCATATGGCAGTTGTTAGAGACAACCATATGTCAACACACTCCGTTCTTCACTTTCCGCCTAAAATAGGGACACTGCATATTTAGTGGCGGGACCCCAAGTGGGAATCGAACCCACAATCAGTTACATACAAACTTTGTCCTATTGCATCACGACAACCTTACGGAAATAAATTTGAACATTATATTTAATCTTTGTGGCCAGTCGTGGTCCATTGGCACAAGCGTGTGACTGTAAACGACTGGTTCTGGGTTCGATTCCCACTTGAAGAGTGGAAATATTTAATATTTCGATTTTCTTCGCTCAGGTGTCGAGGTAAAGCGCGGCGTTAAGTTAACTTAACACGCAATGCCTCCGAATTCGACGGAAAGTGGGGAATGGAGTATCTTAATACTAGGTTCCCTCTGTATACTCTGCTGTGTGCGGGATACAGCGTGAAGCTATAAAAAAAAATATTTAATCTTTTCCCTCCAAGTGACAATTAAACCAACCACGATTACAATCGTTACGTTTACGAACAATACCTAATATACATAAAGGATAAAAAATTTCAAGACCTCATTCACCGTTTACGCTTTATTCAAAACTTTGAAATTACTTTGAGCGAGAATACCACTTTCTTATTTTAGCTGAATAAAAATTCAACTTTTAACGTTTTTAACTTTATATCTTCATACAAGTTGTTGTGGTACTAAGTAGTTAGATCCTTATTTATTTTGTTGTTTTCGTGGTTTTGCACTTTTTCTTAATTTAAAATTTAATAAGTGTTCTCTATTTTCTTTTATATTAAACTCAGTTTTTATGTCTTTGTAACGCAATGGGGCATTGTGTTACGGTAATCTGATTAGTTTGTGGGTTCTATTCCCGCTCGTGGAATAATTATAGTTAATTTATTTTAATTTATATTGTCTATTGCACGAGTCATGCAGTGTTGCCTTCTAACATTCGCATACAGTGTCTTAGGCAGTATCTCGATTTCCGGTTTACAGTGAAGAACATAAATAATTATATATCTTAACATAGGTTCTCTTAGACTACCTTGCTATTGGGAACGTTAAGCTAATTTATTTGTTATATTTTGATCACAAAGTATGACTGTAAAGCGACTGGTTGTAGGTTCGAGTGAAATCGAAGAGAGGAAATATTTAATATTTCCATTTTCTTCGCTTTGGTGGCGTTATTAAATATTTCTACTCCTCGAGTGGGAATCGAACCCACAGAAAGTGGAGAAGATGAAGTATCTTAACACTAGGTTCCCTCTATCCTACCCTGCTGTGTGCGGATACAGAGTGAAGCTAAATAATCATTATAACTAACATAGATCTGTCATAAAATTATTCTTTATAGAATAGCATAAGAATAGCAAGTATACAATTTGCATAATATGTGTAAGGTGTGATGTCGTACTGCATAATACGAGTACATACTATAGAGTAAATTATAATAACAATAATTGAGGAAAGTATATTTTTCTTTAGAAGAATGTCTTCTTGAATATTGATGTAAATGTTTGGAATTTAACACTCTCGTATACTCTCACGGGCTAATCTTAGTTACATTTAAAAAGAGCAACTACTTAATTTCTTGCCAGCTCCTGTCAGCAGAACTGCTTTCCAAGTCTTTCTGTAGTAAAATGTAGAACAGTTTCTTGTCCCGGCCACAACAGGGTTGACAATGGGAACCTAATGTTAATACACTCTGTTCCCCACTTTTCGCCGAATTCTGGAAGAATTACGTATTAAGTAAGTGGCGCAACTCAACGCCGTGCTTTGCCTCGACACCAGAACGAACAAGTGTAATATTAAATATTTCCTTTCCTCGAGTGGGAAACACACAACCAGTCACGTTCACAGTCACACTTGGTACCCTTGCGCAACGACCGAACACATACACTATGTAGTAATGTTTTTTTTTTACTTTTAAACATTTTTAAAGTGTTAATCCACACTTAGAAAAATTGATAAAGACATTTTTAGAAAACGTGTAAAAATTTGAACGCAGAGGGATTCGAACCTGCGCGTTCTGAATACCGTCCAGGCGCTCTTACCAGAAGAAATTGTTATACGCTTTATTACAACTTATTTTTGTTCTTAGCATCTCTGTAGCGAGATTTTTTCAATTTTTTGTAGTAATGTTGTATTCATAAGTTGGTACTTCCTTTCACGACTGTATTTTTTTCCATCAATCGTTTATACTTTTAGCTGTTAAGTTGATTTATTGCATACTACTTGGTTATCGTCCACACTTTTTTAGCCATAAAAAAATGGCGGACATATTCTTCTCATTTCCGTTTGTGACGTATTGTAAAATTATGTTCTTTTTATTTTAATATTTTTACTTACATTAATTATTTACACATTTAGGATATGAAAAAACGACTATATGTTAAAGTAATCTTTGGATTACAGAAATTTGTAAAAAACAATATCTACTGTAATGCCAATGACAATAATAAATTGTAATAAGCGTAAAACATTCGATACAGCCAGATGTAAACCTAGTGGTCAGCTTGGACGGTTTTAAAAAGGTGAGAGTTCGAATCCTGCTGTGTTTAAATTTTTATAGGTTTTCTAAAATTATTTATTCAATTTTTTTCTGAACTATTCCTGTAGGCTTTAAGAAATATATCCGCCAAATTTTAACTTTTCCTAGTGTATGACTATTTAAATAATTCATTGTATTTCTAATCCATTATTATGATAATACATTGGCTTTCTGCATTTCTTCTCAATATGAAGTTTAAATATACTAAAATATTGTATTCCTCCAAAATCTCTTCGTTCAAGTTACTTCGTCACGACAATCTCACTGAATATGCGATAGTTGTAGGTTCAACTCCCATTTAGGTGAATTATTTTTTCGTTTCAACAAGATGAAGTGGGTGTTGAATTTCAACACACAGCACAGGTCTTGTGTTAAGGCGGTAAGTGGAGGGCGGAATGTTTGAACACTACTCCCTGATTCTTTCTGATTACCCTACTATGAGGGGAAGAGATGTGATACTAAAAAAAATGGAATCTTTACATAGTATAAAGCAAAGTTGCTTCCTACGTCTGTTTGCTTAGATCTTCAAAATTAGGCAACGGATTTTGATGTGATTTCTTTTAATAAATAGAACGATTTAAAAGGAAGGCTTATATGTATAATACATGCATAATATAGTAGAGAAACATTGATAATTTTTGAGATTTCTAATTTATCTATAGTGAAATAGTTGTGTAGTTCACGCAGGCGAAGCCGCGAGCGGGCCACTAGTTAATAATATGTATATTTACACTTAATAAATTTTCACTTACATCTGTCATTATGTAGATTATGATCTATATTCAGACATAATTCTTTTCTTCAATTAAGCATATATAATTTTGACCGTCACACTTGTAGTGTACACATTAAAAATTAGGTATTATGTTAATTTTTAATTTGGTATAAAAAATATGTTTTATCTTCATTATCCATTAATATGCATAAAATAAATGCATAACAACGTGACATATCCTCGTGTTTACTTTTGTTATTATAAAGCGTGTAAGTAAAGTACGTAAAAAATGTAAGAAAGAATGACGTACACTCTTATCTTTTCAAGGTTATGTTTAGTTTTTTTTTACTTTCAAGCTGTATTCCGCATACAGCAGGGTAGGCAGAGGGAAGCTAGTAATAAGACACTCCGTTCTCCACTTTCTGCCAATTTTTGAGGCATTGCGTGTTAAGTGGCGGAACTTAAAGAAACTTACTTATTTTTACTTCTAAATTATTAGTTACTAAAAATTAGCATTAAATAACATTAAAGAATATAGAAAAAATCCATGCTTTATTCATTACAGACGTAGCAAAGTCGTCAAAGAAAACTTAAGTGTTAAAATAGTATTTCTATTTCCGCTCTAATTCTTGTCTCACATTACAAAAACAATCATCAAATATATATGATAATGTAAATAAAGATATTCCTAAAATATTATTTTCATGTTTTTCCTTCTTAAAATATTTCATTAGTACTGGTAAAAGCGCGGTGTTAAGTTCCGCCCTTTAATACACAATGCCTCCAAATTCGGCGGAAAGTGGGGAACGGAGTGTCTTGACATTAGGTTCCATCTGCCTACCCTGCTGTGTGCGTCAAGCTATTAATAAAAATAATATTATTTTATACCCTTACCACCAATTATTTAATACCAATATATTTAATGCCAATAGGGAATCGAACCCATAGAAATCGCGTTTCGAATCAGTCGCTTCCACCATGCTATGATATCTTTGACACTTTCCGCTAAAACATAATGTAAGCTCAACACAGTTGATAAGAGTTTGATTATACAAATGATGGTTACAGATTTTCAAGTCTGAGGCATTAACTTTAGTGAACCGGTGGTAAACTATTTGACGTTCAAAAATTGAAGCATGTAACTTTTAATTTTGAATAAAATTATTTGACTTTGACTTGGCATAATTTTAATATAATCAATTTACCAAGTTGGAATTGAAACCACAAACATTGTCTTTACGGCTAGATTTATTCACCCTGTGCCATGATATTTTTGGCTTAAAAATAAAAGGTAATTCAGCTTGCAGCAACATAGCTTCTTTTGAAAAAATATAATGCATCTGACCGCATATGTCATTGACATCGGACCGATGACCACTTATGAATGGACAGAAATTAAATTCTGACACTCAACATGCACTGAGTCAATTTGGGGCTGAGAGCGAAAAATGAAAAGCTTAAATTAAACTATTATTGGTTTAATTTTTTTTTAGCTTCACGCTGCATCCTGCTCACAGCAGGGTAGGCAGAGGGAACCTAGTGTTAAGGCACTCCGTTCCTCACTCATCGCCGAATTCAGAGGCATTGCGTGTTAAGTGGCGTAACTTAACGCCGCGCTTATCCTCTGAAGGAAATGAAAATATTAAATATTTCCACTCCTCGAGTGGGAACCGAACCCACAACCAGTCGTTTACAGGCACACATTCGTGCCACTACACCCCGACTGGCCCCTGGTTGGTTTAATTTAGCCACTAAATTTCCAATGAAAATATTAAATATGATTGATACAGTAGTTTATCCTTAATTTGATTTTATGGTAGACGTAATAACTGCATAACTGTGTTTTCATAACATATTCACAACGTATATTTACATATGTAAAACCTGTAATACGTACACGATTCCTATTGTATCACACAATGATGATAAATTATTATACTAATAAGAACTTAAGACTTAAGAATGTTTACAGAAAAAAAATGTTAAACTTTTTATTTATACATCGGCATCGTTAGTTAATATTTGAAAGTAAATGTCTCTCAAAATTTTAATATCGGAAAAGATTTTTTATCAAATCACAATAAGAAGGCTACAACTGCGCAGTGTGATACTGTCTGCCTGTATATGCGCAGTGTTTGTGGGTTCGATTCCCACTCGATAGAATGGGTATATTTAAATTATTTGTAATTCTTGATTCTAATAAGATAAAAAATGAAGTTGAATTCTGCCATTTAACACGTAATATCTTGTTTTTAAGCGGAAAGCAGAGAATGGAGTGTCCTAGAATCTAGGCTCTCTCTTACTACCCAGCCATGAGAAAAACGAAAAGCTGAACTTAAGTTCAGCTTAGTTTAAACCTACCATAATATACCTTTTAAATATTTTTAAATTGTTATTTCACACTTCGGAAAAATCGAGCTGCGTTCAAATTTTTCTACGTTTCCTAAATGTCTTTATATTAATAATAAAATATAAAGAAATAGAAAAAAAAAATTTTACTCAATAAAAAAATATGAACCAGTAGTTTAAGTACCTAATTTGATTATACGCTAGACATAATAACTGCATAAATGTGTTTACTTAACATATTCACACCATATATTTACATACTAGCGACCCGCTCGCGGCTTCGCCACGTGAACTTCCACTTTCATCCTCAATTCCTCTTTGGGATTGTTTTTTTTTTTATAAAAGGGGGGTGGTCTATATTTGACCTTGCGTCACTAATTATGTTCTTGAGAAAATCATCGATACATCTAGTACAATGTCTATACTATTTGATAACATATAGCGATAACTGTTATAGTAAGAAAACGTACGAAATCTGCTATCATAGTATATCTATACCATCTGGTATATATGTACGTAATCTGTAGATTACCCGTGAAAACACAAAAGATATAGATATAGATTTTTGCAATTTTATAATAATAATATTAATGAGTACGGATATATCTAATACAATGTCAACTATATAATAACAGATGGCGCTACCCGTTCCAGAAAACGTAGTTACATCTGCTGTCAAATAGATTATATAAAGTCAAATGTATCTTTAATAAATGTTATGCTTATTTTATTTTATAATTATTTTAATTAGTGATATTGAAACAAATTTAGCTTCACTCGTGAACTATCGACATAATTTAAATGTTTTTTTTTTAATTTTATTTTTCTGCGGGAGTTGTATTGAATACCAGGATGAAAACTATCCCATATGTTGCTCTAACCTCTTAGCTAACTCCATACAAAAAATCATTAATTTCTACCCGGTAGATATCAGTATACAAATAATTTACTTATATCGGTTTTTTATTTTTTCCAAAAAAATACGTGGAAAACCGGGATAAAAACTATCCTATATGTACCTTTGGACTATAAGCTATCACCATACCAAAATTCATCCATTTCTATCCAGTAGTTTTTGCGTGATTGACGAACAAATTAACAGACAGACAGACAGACAGACAGACAAAAATCCTACTGAGTGGATTTTTGGCCTCTGTTATCGATATATTAACGCACCCAATTAAAATTTTTCTGAAATTTTTCATGTACAGAATTGACTTTTCTACTCTTTTATTATATATAGAGATGTAAATGATGTAATATGTACACGATTCCAATTGTATCACACAATGATAATAAATTATTATACTAATAAGAACTTAAGAAATTTTAGAGAAAGAATGTTAAATTGTTTATTTGTACGTCGTAAACGAATATTAAAAAAAAGGAAGATTTTATGGATTCTTTTGAAAATTAATATAACTGAAAAAATAAAATGTTTTTTATGATAGAATTAGACACTCGATAGAATGATTACATTTACATTATTTGTAATTCTTGATTCTATTAAGATAAAACAGAAAAAACCATTTAAAGAAAACATATAAAAATTTGAACGCAGCGGGATTCGAGCCCACGCCTCCTGAATACCGTTCAGGCGCTCTCACCACTGAGCCATGCGTTCTACTAGCCGCTGCGTCGAAATTCTTATACGCTTTATTACAACTTATTTATGTTGTTAGCATCTCTGTAAAAAGACTTACAAATTTCTGCTACCCATAGATTCTCTCTTGCCAAGAGAGAATCTCTTGCCAGGAGGCGCGGGTTCGAATTCCGCTGCGTTCAAATTTTTATACGTTTTCTTTAAATGTATTTTTCAATTTTCCTAAGTGTGGAATAACACTTTAAAAATGTTTAAAAGTAAAAAAAAAGATAAAACAGAGTTTAATTTCGCCATTTATTACGCAAAATATTGATTGTAGGCGGATGGAAAGCAGAGAATGGAGTGTCTGGACTCTACGCTCTCTGACTACCTAGTTATGTAAAAAACGAGAAGCTGAAATTAAACTAATAATACTAAACTAATAATACACCACGAAATCTCGAAGAAACTGAAAAATATATATATATTACTCAATAAAAAATATGAACCAGTAGTTTAAGTCCTTAATTTGATTATACGCTAGACGTAATAACTGCATAAATGTGTTTACATAACATATTCACAACGTATATTTACATATGTAAAAGCTGTAATACGTACACGATTCCTATTGTATCACACAATCATAATAAATTATTATACTAATAAGAACTTAAGACTTAAGAATTTTTATAGAAAAAAATGTTAAACTGTTTATTTGTACGTCGTTAAAGAATATTTTAAAGTGAATTAATTCCTTTGAAGATTAATATTACTGAAAAATTAAAAGATTTTTTTGGGAAATTTAAATAAGAAATTTAGAGGCCAACGTAAGACAGTGTGACAGCGTCTGATATACGAAATGTTTGTGGGTTCGATTTCCACTCGGGGAAATGATTATATTTGAATTATTTCCATACTTTCAATTTAGTGAAAAGAGAATTGAGATCTGCCACTCAACACGTAGTTTCGAAGATTATGAGTAAAATTGAGAACATAGTAATATTACGTTGCGATCTTTTCCGTTCAGTTCTTCGTTCACCTTTGTTGAATAAAATTATATTTGATTTATATCCCCCCGCCATCTTCAACACGCAACATCTCAAGTTCAGCGAGCAGAGCGTCTTAACTAAGTTCCCTCTGTCTACCTCAAGAAGTCGTTGAATACCGCTTGATTATATGTTTGTATGTGCAATACAAAAAACGTTATAGACAATACAAAATAACGAAGAAACGAAGATCTATCTTCATTTAAAGTTTTTTTTCTTGTATTATTAGCTGTTATTACTTAAACTAAAAAATAACTAAAAACTAACAAATGACATGAAATAAACACTAAACCACAGCTCAGAGGAAATTAAACACCAACCATTGCTATGTAATCCTAAACACGCTTTAACTTAAATATCAAAGGCTTTTACATAAACAAATTCATAAACGTGGAAATTCAAGGAACTAAGATTTCTAGTAATTCTATAAAGCAGTAAACTAGCTTTTAGTGCTTTGTGAGTAAAGACGACTATGTCGTAATAATATTCTTAATGTGATTTGAATGACATGACGGTTTACTGATTTCAAATATATTACATACTAGCGACCCGCTCGCGGCTTCACCGCGTAAAGTACAGGAGCTCTCTCGTTATATTGAAACACTCGGGTGTGGATTTTTGAAAAATAAAGTAGACTGCGTTAAGGCTTGGATTATCAACTGTGTTTATATCAATATTCATTACAATCGGTCAAGCGGTTTACATTTTTCATATAAACTTTCATCCTTTATTTAAACCCCTTAGAGGACGATTTTTGAAAAAATAAGTGGCATATGTTTGGACCAGTAATTTTTACTACTTTCATTCTAAGTTTCATTCAAATGGGACCGGTAGATTAGCCGTGAAAGCGTGACAGACAAACAGATTTTCGCATTCGCAGGAAGAAAACGTAGAGAACCTACGTTTTCTTCTTGCTGTCAGGACACCGTGTACATATATGTTAAATGCGTTAAGTTTTACTTTAGAAAGATGGGAAAAATCAAACCATTTTAATGTTAACATCGATCTGAGTGGAAATCGAATTCAGAATCAATCGTAAAAAAATTAAATATTTTTTACATATACTGTTTAAATATTAATTTACAATACCGACGGTTTCAATTTATTTTTTATTGCTTAACTATAATTAGATAAATAATAAGAAAAAATTCAGACTAATGTCAGTACCTTGAAATTGGGTAACTTAATTTTTCAGGACAACTGCTTTATGGCATCCTTACATGATGGAAATTCCTATTGTATGGGCAAAGTGCTTTAAGTCTACATTATTTATTCACAAAATGAAAGATTCGGGACCCTTTGCCGGAGACTGATTTCATTTTTTTACTTTTTTTGGCCAGTCGTGATGCAGTAGCACAAGCGTGTGACTGTAAGCGACTGATTGTGGGTTCGATTCCCACTCGAGGAGTGGAAATATTTGATATTGCTCTTTTCTTCGCTGTGGTATCGAGGCAAAACGCGGCATTAAGTTCCGCCACCTAACACGCAATGCCTCCGAACTCGAAGCAAAGTGGGGAACGGAGCGTCTTAACACTTGGTTCCCTCTACCTACCCTGTTGTGTGCGGGATACAGCGTGAAGCTAAAAAATAAACTTGACACTTTAGTCACAGTAGTCAGAGACAATCTAGTATGAAGACACTCGAAACGTTAATAATACCTTCTAGGGTACCTTCAAGCGTATGTCGTCGTAACCGCAATCAATCAACGCCTAAAACAAGACTTGATGTGATCAAAAGTGAATCTATTGTTTGTTTATTAAAAAGTGACAATTAACACTATTTAGTCTTTGTTGTAAACCTAAATAAGTAATAAATATAATATATTTACATATTTGCAACAGGAAACTTTCTTCTTCAAAGAAACAAGCTTTTTTAAGCTTCTTCTTTGTAAACTCCAGCTACAAATGTAAATACATATTTTCTAAGATATTCCTCGTTTTTATGCATTTTAAATATAATAAAGAATACTTTGAAATAATTTCTAGGTTAAGATTCTTTTACATACTTCTTAGAATACTTATTTGAACTTCGACGGAATATAAAATTCATGAAATACAACGCTATATGAGTAAAACGTTATTGCCCCTAGGTATAAAGTTAGGTACAAAGCATCTAATAATTTTATATATTAGAACGAAGTTCCTTATCGTGCGTTGTGAAATGGGGCTAGACGGAAAAAAATCTCAAGAAAAATTGTAACGACACTTGTTTCTATAGTAAGCTATTGTAAGCTGTGCGGCGTGCGCATGTTTCTCTGTCTCTCTCTCCCTCTTATAGAAAGCAAGCCAGATATTTTCATTTCTATTTAATAATAAATTAAATTAATAATAATTAATAATAAATTAATTATTAATAATAAATTAGTAACATAAAAACCTAAAAACGATAAAATCTTATTACAATTTCTTCACTAATTAATCGAAAGGAACTTCGTTTTATCCGGGTCTCCCTTGACACCTTTCTTGTTTACCTGTTCTAAATAACCACTTCACTCTTTTCCCGCATATATTCAGAGGTATTCAGAGCTTTCTCTGCTTTCCGCCCAAAATTGACATATTACATGTTGAGTGGCGGAACTCCACCCCGGGCTTTGTTTTAAGTACCAGAGCGAAGAAATGAAAACCGACCTAAGTGGAAATAGAACTCAGAATCAATTGTAAAAATTTTACATATACTGTTTAAATATTAATTTACAATACGATGGCTTCAATTTATTTTTTATTGTTTAACTATGAGTAGAAAAACAAAAAAAAATACTGACTAATGTCAGTGCCTTAAAAATTCGTAACCTAATTTCTTAGAGCAACCGCTTTATGGCATCCTTACATAATGGAAATTCCTTTTGTATGGACAAAGAGCTGATATGATCATGTCTACAAGCAGGAATCGATATCACAACCATTGCGTTTCAGTCAAAGACAACCTCAAACTGTTGTTTTTTTTTATTTTTGAAGTTATATTCACACACATTTTTTTAGCTTCACGCTGTATTCTGCACACAGCAAGGCAGACAGAGGGAACCTAGTGTTAAGACACTCCGTTCCCCCCTTTGGCGGAACTTAACGCCGCGTTTTACTTTGACACCAGAGCGAAAAAAATGGAAGATAATTTCCACTCCTCCAGTGGGAATCGAACCCACAACCAGTCGTTTACAGTCACACGCTTGTGCCTCTGGGACACACTTATAACATGAAAACATTTAGAAAACATATAGCATTTTTAATGTAGCGGAAATTGGACTCGCGTCTCTTGGAAACCGTCCAAGCCCTCTGACCGCTAATCCATACGTTCAACATCCGGCTGCGCTGAAATTCTAATATGTTTATTACAACCTATTTTTAATTATTTCTGTAGATTGCTCAAAATTTAAATTTTCTGAAATTTCTGCTACCCAAAGATTATTTATAAGAACAATAGTTTGGCAAAAGAGAATGCTATTTATTAAATATTTTAACGCTTTTAAAGAGCTATTTACATACTTAGAATATGTAAAAGATTTTTCATGTAATAAGTAATACATATGACGACTCTACATAATTTTACTCATAGATTATCTTCAAAAATGAATCATTAGTAAATAAGCAAGTAACTTCGAGCTTTCTTTTTCCCGCACAGCGGGGTAGTCAGAGAGCCTAGTGTCGAGACACTCCATCCTCCAGTTTCTACCCAAAATCGAGACATTGCGTGTTGAGGAGTGGAAGTCAACACCGCGCTTCGTCATAGAAACCAGAGGGAAGGAATGAAAATTGAAATAAAAAAAAATGGATTAATTATATATCTTTTTATTTTGAACATTTTTTGACTAATACGTATATAAAGTTGTTACAGTCATATAAATTAAATATTTTAGTTTTCAAATATATTAATCATAATTATCTCTTTACCAAGGTTCTGACTTATTTGTTTACTAAATATTAGCGATCTCCTTCTTCGTTGAACAAAAATCAATCGTACAAACTTTCAAATATACTACGATAAAATAATTAATACAAACTAATTTTAAACACAGGACTAACAAAGGTACAAAATAATATTTGAAAATTAGTGTAAAATTTTCAAATTAAACCATTTTAACTGCTTGATATTTCACTAAGCAAATATGTTTCACGTGGTTAGTGTTCAATAGAGACACGTGTTGGAAACAGTTAATTAAGTAACGGATTACAGTTGTTCATGCTACATTTGTACAGTTGTTGATATTAGCTATTGCTAAAACGTGTTTTCTAACAAAAAAATATTAGGGACTATACTTAAAGTAAATAGTGTTACAATTAATAAAATATTTATTTTTCACAATTTAAATCTAATAGTTTGCTTGTGACCATGGTATATACATATATGCTTATTGTAAAGGATTCTTGGACTCCATATAGCTTGAATACCAAAATATATATATGCTATTTATTATTTAAGAAATAATTGTAGCCACTAGTAATGCACTTTCCCGTTTTTTTCGAAATCTTAAAAAAAAGAACTTCTTTCGTCCTCTTTTATTTACATACATATATACTTTTGATTATTTTTATTTAATATCTTAGACAAATATTCAAATAAATATACAAGTCAATAAATATACGACTCAAGTCACATGAAAAAACTTATAGTATAGTTTAACTGGAAGCTACAAGCGTAGCGAATTGAAATAACAAAACGCTGTCCACAATTACACAAATGTGACAAATAACAATCACGAGACACGACGCCATGGCTATATAACATCTTGAAGAAGCGGAAATAAATGATTCATTGTTTAGATATCAACTGTACCATCACAATCTGCAATGATGACCACTTTGCAAATTATTTTAATTGTATTCTTATCACTTTACAGATGCAATGCGCAAGTGAACGAGCGATATTATCCGCGGTATCATCTAGCTCCGCCGTATGGATGGATGAATGATCCTAATGGATTTTGTTATTTTAAAAATGAGTACCATTTATTTTATCAATACAACCCTGATAGCAGCTTAGAGCCAGGTATCGCTCATTGGGGTCACGCTAAGAGCAGCGACTTAGTTCACTGGGAACATCTTCCTATCGCCTTATATCCGGACCAGAGCTTTGACAAGACCGGAGTATTTTCAGGAAGTGCTCTCGTTGAAGATGATATAATGTATCTGTATTATACAGGAAACGTGAACCATCCGGGAAAAACGCCTGATCATACACAGCGTCAAGCGTTAGCTACCAGCACAGATGGCGTCACGTTTACCAAGTATGAGAGCAATCCAATAATAATTGCAAATGAACATCAACCGAATTTGCGAGATCCAAAAGTTTGGGAACAGGATGGTACCTATTATATGGTTTTAGGTAATTCATTTAACAATGACTCCCTAGGAAGGGTTCTTTTATATTCTTCAGTAGACAAAATAGCCTGGACCGAAGTATCTATCTTGGATGAATCAGATGGATTCCTTGGCTTCATGTGGGAGTGTCCAGACTTCTTCGAACTTAATGGTCGTTTTGTTCTACTATTCTCCCCTCAAGGAATGAAAGCTGAAGGCTATAAATATAGAAATCTGTATCAAACTGGTTACATTGTAGGAGATTTTGACTATTCAACCAAAAAGTTTACTCCTATAACAAAATTCCAAGAATTAGATCATGGACACGACTTTTATGCAACTCAGTCTATTTTAGATAACAAAGGGCGTCGAGTTGTCATAGCTTGGTTAGATATGTGGGATCAAAACTACCCTGAAGGACCTGATGGTTTTACAGGCCAAATGACCATACCAAGAGAACTATCTTTAACTAAAGATGGCCGTTTAATTCAAAAGCCTATACCAGAAATGGCATCAGCGCGCGGTAATGTATTACATGAGGGAGAAGCATCTGGTGGAACTATAGTGTTTTTAGAAGATAACACTGCAGAAATAAACATTGTCGCTAAACGAAGACAAAACATAGAATTGAACATTGAACCTCAAAATTCATTTTCTGATTCACAAAATCGAACCTCTATTAAAATTTTGTACAATGCAAAATCGAAAAGTCTTTCCCTAGATCGAGGTGGTGTTGACGGTGTTCGCAAAACAGAATGGCAGCCAAGGAAAAACTTAAAATTGAAAATCTTCGTTGACGCAAGTTCAGTAGAAATTTTTGGTGGCGATGGTGAAGTAACTTTCTCCAGCAGATTCTTCCCCGACGGTCCTTTGCAAGTGCGTTTGGGCGACAAAAGTGTGGCAAAATACTTACAAGTAACACAATTGAAACCAACTGTTTCACTGGTATAACTTTTTTGAACGTAATAAGGAACTCATCAGCTAAGTAAAGTGATATATTTTTTAAATTAAACCATTTGTATAAAGATTAACTCAAAATTAATTAAGTTGTTAAATAAATAATTAATCATGTAATTGAGAGACTTCTATTATTTTATAGCTTCCTCATGAATTTACTTATTCGATGTTTACTGATACGCTAAATAACTATTTAGGTTAATGGACTAGGAAATAGAGATGTATATTTGAAAAAAACACACATAAATAGGTGTTAAAGATTAAAAATATTATATCTTACTATTGTAGTTGCAAAAATTTTTTCATTTGTCAAGATTTTGATAAAAAAAATAGCATACCTACATTGCATATTTTAGTTTTAAAAATATATTTAATATTCACTATTACTAACACTATTGAAAGTTATAAAAAAATATTTTTAATGTAAAATTTTCAATGTGACTGGACTCGACCTCGACCTGCACCTTACAAAGAATTCGAGTGCTAAGACACTGACCAAGATGTGCAGTTTCGAATTCTTCCACATTCAATTTTTTTATACGTTATCTTAAATTATATTCAAGATGTGACATTTTAAAACATAACAAACAGTCTCTCTTATTTCCAAAACAAGTGAAAACTGACAAAGATATTTAACCCATTAACGTACATTTCACCAAAAGTTTCTGAATAAGAAATTCTATATAAGTTAGCGTTTCTCTAAATACAACTAAATATTTTAATGGATTTCAAAGTTTCCAGAAATATTCTTCTTCGCAATACAATTAATGGGAGAAGTGCCAAATTGTTTGGGAATTAAATGGGAAAGTTCTCACTTTCAAAACTTGCTTGCCACTTAATTTGTGTAAATTTGCCTTGCTTTAAATGTACATAATGTTTTCAATATAAGATAAAATAATATTTTAGTAATAAACGATAGAATTTACTGTGTTAACGTTCAGGTTTATTTAAATATTGTATAAAAAATTAAGTTTTGAAAACATCTAATATGAACTAGAGAAAAGAAATTAAAAATAATTTCACCATACAAATATTTTAGACTATCTTAGTTAAAAGGAAGAAAACACATACAAGTAAACGAACGTTTAGTTGCCTTAACAGCATTAGTACTGTACTATTTACTATGAAAAATATGTTTTCAAATCAAATGCCGGAAAATCTTCAGAAAGATAAGCTTATTAACGAATACTATTATAGAAAAAATATGATTTTTTTATTATTTCAAAGTCAAGTAATTTTTTTTTTTCAGCTTCACGCTGTATCCCCCACACAGCAGGGTAGGCAGAGGGAACCTAGTGTTAAGACACTCCGTTCCCCACTTTCCACCGAATTCGGAGACTTGTGTGTTAAGTGGCGGATCTTAACGCCGCGCTTTACCTCGGCACGAGAGCGAAGAAATTGGAAATATAATTTCCACTCCTCGAGTGGGAATCGAACCCACAACCAGTCGTTTACAAGTACACGCTTGTGCCACTGGGCCACGACTGGCCACTATCATTTTATCATAAATTATCATTACATTTTAAAAATCGTGTAAATATGTACCATATATTTGGAGCCATCGTGGCGCTGTAGGACACCACCTGATTGATGACGATTGGTTGTGGGTTCGACTTCCACTCGGTGAAATGGTCATAATTTCATAAATTTCTTTTCTCAACTCTGATAAACAGGATAGTTAAGTAGACCATACCGAGAATCCAAAGCTCTTTGGGTTGGAATCTTTGAAATATCACCATTATCAGAATTTTCGGAACTAGGTTAATTTAAAAAGTATATCTTCTCTGAATTATACTCAAGAAGAAAATATTTGTAAACAATTTTCGAAAAAAATATCGAAAATTACAGTGTCAATGTTGACAGAATTGTATCACGTCAGGAACAAGAAATCCTATTATCAAAAATTTGTCCTTCTAAGAAATTCACATTGCTTACTTATAATTTCAGTGAAATTTAATTTCAACACACTTACTTACTGGAATATTGAAAGATGGCAATAATGTCTGCTTTATATTAAAGAATAAAAAATTAAGTAATCATTTTAAAAAAAATTGTGGTTTTACGAAAACCAAAGCGCAGTAAATCAGCATCGGACTAATAATCGCATTATTAATTTTCTATTCGATTCTCACTTGAGGAATATTTATATACATTTTTAAACATTTTTAAAGTGTTATTCCACACTTAGGAAAATTGAAAAAACCATTTAAAGAAAACGTATAAAAATTTGAACGCAGCGGGATTCGAGCCCGCGCCTCCTGAATACCGTTCAGGCGCTCTCACCACTGAGCCATGCGTTCTACTATCCGCTGCGTCGAAATCCGCTGCGTTCAAATTTTTATACGTTTTCTTTAAATGGCTTTTTAATTTATATACAGTCGCCAGTCGTGGCCCAGTGGCCAGTCGTGGCCCAGTGGCACAAGCGTGTGACTGTAAACGACTGGTTGTGGGTTCGACTCCCACTCGAGGAGTGGAAATATTTAATATTTCCATTTTCTGCGCTCTGGTGTCGAGGTAAAGCGCGGCGTTAAGTTCCGCCACTTAACACGCAATGCCTCCGAATTCGGCGGAAAGTGGGGAACGGAGTGTCTTAACACAAGGTTCCCTCTGCCTACCCTGCTGTGTGCGGGATACAGCGTGAAGAAAAAAAAAAAATAATAATAATTATATACAAATTATTTTCATTTCATTCCCTCTAGTATGTAAGAGAAAGCGCAGCGTTGAACATGACCTCTCACGACAAAATATAGATGAACTTTGGGAACGGAAAGAGAAAGAGTTACTTTGCTATCCGGGGAAAAGCGTTAAAGAGTTTAAAAGTTTTAAAAGTTACAAACAAACTTTTGTCAATAAATGTGTTTGAATCGTTAAAATATTCAAACGATATGTATTTTCTATTCCCTCTCCATTTAAAGACATAGTATGCAGAAATGCGGAACCAAACAATGTATTTCTTTTAATTTTGACAACTTACTTTACAAGGAAATAAAAATATATGTTAAAGAACTTTGTAATACTTTAAAAGATGGTAAAGAAAGGCAAAAGACATCCCACCCCCAATGGTTGTCCCATTACCCTGAAGAAAAAAAAATATTACCTCAAATGTGAATTGAACCCATGACAATTGCTTTTATAGTCCATCACTTTTCTACTTTGCTACAAAAACAGTCACCACTATTGAAAAATTATCTTTTGACAACGTGAAAATTTAATCGACTTCCTATTTAATTACTAAAGAAAGCTTCAGTAAAGTTTCAAGAGGTGAAGTGGCTTTTAGAATAAAAGAGGTTTTGTATGTTATACATAGTACCTGTTACCAAGTTGCTATATTTTATTAAGCTCTTTGTTATCGTCTGCTATTGAGCACAGTCGTGACTCAGAGGCAAAGAGGTGTGACTGTAAACGCAACTGGTTGTGGGTTCGATTCCCATTTGAGGAAAAGAAATATTTATTGTATTCATTTCTGTACTTTCGCTGGTGTCTTCTGATTAACCGCAATACATAGAGAATACGGTCTAAAATGGTCAAAAATGGAGTGTCTGACAGGAGTGACATTAGGTTCTCTGCTCTGTGCGGGATACAACGTGAAGCAAAAAAAAAAATTAGGCTCAGTAGTTTTAAGGCACCTTAAAGATAGGGATACTAGGTTCAAGATATAATAAGTGGTGAGCATTAAATACGATTATATATTTAAAAAATAAATAATTTTTATAATGCTTAAAGTATTATTCGCACAGTTAGGAAATTGAAAAACATTTCTAAAAATCTTATAAAATTATAACAGGCACTAGCTTGAATCCTATTTAGGTACAAAAAAAAAAACAATACTTGACAAGAAAAATCAGCTTAAAATGTATTGCTGACGTCTAAAAGCTATTTAATAAAATAGTTTTATCTCAATCCGGCCTGTATTTTTTTTTTTGGAAAGCGAAAAGATATACAGACGTTAGTAGAGAGACGTCACAAAAGCATTTTTTGCTTCACGCCCTTTTTCCGCACAGTATCAACTCCTTTATTTTTTACTTTCCATCCGAATTTAAGATATAAGTCGTTCAATGACGGAGCTTTGAATATTTTATAAGTTATAATAAAAAAAATATAGAAAGTACAGGTGTAGGAAATAAAAAAAGTATTTTTGAAGTGAAAACTTCTTTAGGCGCGTTGAGCGTTTTGGTAGAGGGTAAAATCCTCGGTTCGCGTCACCGACATGCTAATGATAATAGTATATCTATAGCTATGGAGAGCCAGACTAGCGCACGCGCAGTAGCCTGTGTACACGTATACACTAATACATCGACTATTTCTGATTGTATAATGTGCGCGTTGTATTATATAAAAACGAAACTATTAAGTTGAGTGTAATTAAAAGTATATGCAAAAATTATATGATTTTTTTTATGTTTTATTTATTAGTTACATATGATGGGTTAAACAAATCATGAACAAAATATAAATACAAAGTGGTTGAAAAACATAAAAAAAATCATATAATTTTTGCATATAGTTTTAATTACACTCAACTTAATAGTTCCGTTTTCATTTTTACTATATTTTATTGAAGTATTGAAGTCGTATTGAAGTCATATATTATGTTATTTAATAAAAGATATCAGTTATTGTTGAAAGAGAAGGCATCACGCCGTTTCAACTATAAAAGGATACTGTCATAGAGAACCTAATGTCAAGACACTATGTTCACCACATTCCGCCTGAAATTAAGACATTGCGCGTTGACTCGCGGAACTCTAATTGTATGCCCACTCAGGGCATCAAACCCACTCAAAAAATGATTATTGGCCCCTAATTAAGACGCTATACCTCAGCCTCGTCTATTATTATTCTATTAATATATTCGGATTATATTCGGATAACTTGATAACTTAATAAGTAGCTATAAGTAAATATTGTTCAATAAAGGGTACAAAAATATAAAAAATACACAGTTTTTATTCAATAAATTTAGTTTATTTCAATAAAATCACAAAATACATTATTTTATAAATAAATAACAAATTTGAAGTCTATGTTTGTAAATTTAAGTAAAATTAACTTATAATACATTTTTGTCTTATAAAATAGTTATTTCAAAGTTATATTTAACGTATTTACAATTATACTAAGTTGTATAGTTAATTGTACTTAAATGTCTATTTACAGTTAGTTTTTGACTGATATTAATAGTGTCCCAATACGAAGAAGTTTGAATTTTACACTTTCGTCCGAATTGTTTAAAAACGCTATTTTAGGAATTTTCGTATTTATGACTGTCACATGTGGAGTTAAACGCCACAATTTATTCAAATACATAATCAATTTTAAAAATAAACGGTCCTTCTCATGGTAAATGAGCGATTATAGGGGCCACGATCTGGTATAACATTCAGCATGATAGAAAAGCTAGTGTTACAATTTACACTAATTTCCCCATTTTTCGCCTGATTTCGAAACATCAGTTGTAAAGCGGCGGAACTTACCAATTCTTAACAATTATAAACATTATCTAATATTAAATTAGTTATTTGTTCTACAAGCTTAAGTTACGAAGTATCACACAGAAACATACAATCCAATTAAAACGGACTATTAAGCTAAAAATAATTTTCCAAAATATATTTTAGAAAAATTTTAGGAAACATTCATTTTTATACTAGTTGTATAAATAATCAATTTTAGTCATTTACAATAATTTAACACACAATTAAAATAATTTTACAAAACATTTAAGTCATAGTCGAGTTAAGTATCATATCCGGTTTATGTGAGAAGTCTTCCATCATACCAATAATAGACACGTAGGAACCTGATACGAGCGCAATTAAGGAAATTATACTAATGATTGTATTTTTAATTAAAACATAGTTAAATCTTCCAAGATCTTTGTCCCAATGGTACACAGTGTCGACTACAGCTGGTATGAGAAGACCTAGCGTTGAAAAGAAAATTGCACCCACTAGACTTATTACGAGCTCTAAATTTGGGAACGCTACTGCTACGGCCACTGAAAAGATTGAATAAAATATATATATAATTATATTACTAAAGCAATATTATTAAGAAAGGTAGCTTAAAATTATTTATTAGTTACGATTTTGTTTTTAAAAATTTTTAAAGTGTTATTCCACACTTAGGAAAATGGAAAGACATTTAAAGAAAATGTATAAAAATTTGATCGCAGCGGGATTCGAAACAATACAAATACGCTACTACAAACATTTTCAAAAGTGTTAACTCAAAATTCATGAGTCAGTTAACATAATATTGTCAGTATTGTCAGTCCTGTCGGAACCTCCGGCATTGCAAGGCAGTTCTGCTTAGGAGGGTCCCCGAGAAATTGTCAACTGTATCTCTTTTTTAAATACTATAAAATAACAACTTTATTAAAAAACATTTTTTACTTACCAGTTATAATAACGATAACAGTCCTGATGCTAACTTGAATAACATTTTCGTATTTAGTCGACTCTCGCTGCTGTAAACGACGTTGTATCATTTCCATTGGCACGTAAAATTGTAGAGCGAAGGAGAGATAGATCACTAGTGCCATTA
Source organism: Dryas iulia moderata (assembly GCA_019049465.1). Lineage (NCBI taxonomy): Eukaryota > Metazoa > Arthropoda > Insecta > Lepidoptera > Nymphalidae > Dryas > Dryas iulia. Next base: position 13,808,269 of record CM032429.1, read on the forward strand.
GAAGCTTAGCACTTTGTGCGACCCTGAAACAGATTATTATATATTTATTGTTTTTTTTTATATAAGTAATATTATTTTTTGAAAAATATAGTCCAGGGGCCAGTCATGGCGCAGTGGCACAAGCGTGTGACTGAAAACGACTGATTGTGGGTTTGATTTTCCCTCGAGGAGAATATTTAATATTTCCATGTTCTTCGCTCTGGTATCAAGGCAAAGCGCGGCGTTAAGTTCCGCCACTTAACACGCAATGCATCCGAATTCGGCGGAAAGTAGGGAACGGAGTGTCTTAACACTAGGTTCTCTCTGCCTATCCTGCTGAGTACGGGATACAGCGTGAAGCGACAAAAAATATAATGCAAATTATTTTATAATTTTATTCAAAAAGAAAATAATACATAATATTACATAATTCTGGACAATAAATTCAGTTGAAAAATGCATATTTTCTACTTATTTTTCATATTTCAAATGAATTAAAAAAAACACGTATATTCTTAAATACATATATTTATTATTAAGAATGTTGAAATTTGAACGCTTTGTGTATACGCTCAAAATATTTTATGAATTTATATTGAAATTTATGAATGAAATACCTTAAAATAATTAAAGAGAAAAACAAATAGTTAAATATATAAATTAATTGGCTAGAAGGCTTTCGAAAGGCGTGGGTTTAAATCTGTTTTAATACTTATACGTTTCTCTGAAATATTTTTTTGTTTAAGTGTGGGAATATAAACTTAAAAACATTATTATATCTTATACTATTTTTTTTATATTTTAAAAGTGTTCTTCAAACCAACAAGAAAAACGTTATTCGAAAACATATAAAAATTTGAACGTAGCGGGACTCGAACCCGCGTCTAAGAAAGACCTGACCTCTAACTTAGTGTACGTCAATATTCTACACTAGTGCTTGTTACAACTTATTTTTCTTATTTACGTCTCTATAAAGAGATGTTTACTAACTTCTGCGAACCAAAAATTATTTCTAAGATATTTGAGAATGATATTTATTAAATATTACTAATATTTGAAAGTCATTCGTTTGAAAGAGAAACTGATATTTATTAAATACTTTTAATATTTTTAAAGAGTTATTTACTTAAGATAACAAAAACAAATAGCAGTACTCTTTAATTTTTTTTATTTTTTATGATTATTTTTTATATAGTGGCCAGTCGTGACCCAGTGGCACAAGCGTGTGACTGTAAACGACTGGTTGTGGGTTCGATTCCCATACGAGGAGTGAAAATATTTCCATTTTCTTCGCTCTGGTGCCGGGGCAAAGCGCGGCGTTAAGTTCCGCCACTTAACACGCAATGCCTCCGAATTCGGCGGAAAGTGGGGAACGGAGTGTCTTAACACTAGGTGCCCTCTGCCTACCCTACTGTGTGCGGGATACAACGTGAAGCTACAAAAAAAAACGTTATATATTATAAAACATCAAATTACCATTGATCCTGTGGTAAATTCAAAGTAACGCTTCCTTTAACAGCGTCACCGTACTGCACATAGCCGAAGAAGCCAACTACACCGTAAAGGCATATGACGATCACCATAGAAATATTTAACACTCCGGGACAACCCAGAAACTGTTGGGGTTTGGCCATCTCGTTTTCCACTGGCATTATGACACCGATGCCTTCCATTGCGAATATGACGGTACTGAAATTTAAATATTATAAATAAAATTAAATATAATAATATTTAAATATAAAAAAGGGGGTAAATAAAAATTGAGGTCGTCGTGGGGCAGTGGGACAGCGTTTGATTGGTAAATGTGATTGGTTGTGGGTGCGATTCCCGTTCAAGGGTAATTATATTAAAATTTTCATTTTATTCGCTCGTTGGCACCTAAGACAAAGTGCGGCGTTGAGTTTCGTCACTAAACACGCCATGTCTCGAATTCAGGTGGAAATTTGATATCGATTTGTTTATCTTCACACTAAGGTCTTTCTCTGAGCTAAGCTAAACTAACAAAAAATAGCAAAGAATTAGATATATAGTACCCTAAGTTTTTTTAGCTTTGCGCTGCATCCCGCACACAGAACCTAGTGTCCACTCCGTTCCCCACTTTCCGCCGAATTCGGAGGCATTACGTGTTAAGTGGCGGAACTTGACGCCTCGACACCAGAGCGAAGAAAATGAAAATATTAAATATTTCCACTCTTGGAGTGGGAATCAAACCCACAACCAGTCGTTTACATGCTTATGCCACTGCACCACGACTGGCCCCTATTTTTTATGGTATGCAATAAATCTTAACAGCAATAAATCTTAATAATTGTAATTTTACCTCATTATAAGTACTGAAAAGATTAATTCCTCTCAAATTCCTCTGAAATTATTTTTCCAAATAAAATCATACCATTATAAGTCACTTAGTACACAAGAGGAAATAACAATTAATGATTCTCAGAAGTGTTAATTAATCTTACGTTAAGAAGCCCAAGGAGTTCAAGTGGTAATGTAAGCGGAAAATGCTTTTCGTACAAGTTAATTAAAATTAAATTAAATATTGATTTGTACATAATTTCTATTTATTTAACTTAAATAAGATGTTGTTACAAGTTTACAAAAAAGTTAAAAAAATATAATTAATTTATTAATATGAATATTTTTATTACTTACACCCCATAAGCTGTGGGACAGTACATTTAAGTAGTAACGCATTAAGTTGCAAGTTCGTTTCCCTCTTGAAGAAATAACTATAAAATAATTTTCATGTCTCCGATCTGGCATGACAAAATGTGACACTCAACGTAATGTCTTAAATTTAGACAAAAAGCGGAGAACAGAGCTTCTTAGCTTCTTGACACTAGACATTGACACGAAACATTGCCACTAGACATTGCCACTAGACATTGCCACTAGACATTGCCACTAGACATTGCCACTAGACATTGCCACTAGACATTGCCACTAGACATTGCCACTAGACATTGCCACTTGACATTGCCACTAGACATTGCCACTAGACATTGACACTAGACATCGATACTAGACACTACACATTGACACTAGACATTGCCACTAGACATTGACACTAGACATTGCCACTAGACATTGACACTAGACATTGACACTTCTCTCTCTCCCATGTTATACTAAAAAATAATAAAACCTAGCTTACCTTAAAAATAGAGGCCACTGAGCCACATCGGCCACTACCTCCCTCTCGCTAAGTGGTGGCAGGTCAACGAACATGTAATACATGGTCACGATAAAAACAATCACTATAAGAAAATTAGCGATTGCCGAAAACGGTACCAAATACTTCAGGTTTCTTATCTGACAGATCAGTACTAATGGTACTAGAGTCAGTACACAGTATATTTGTATTGATATGTTGTATTCTGGATAGTAAACGTCGATGACCTGTTGGAAGAAATATGATGGTAAGTAATTTGAAAAGACTGTAGTGGCGCAGTGGGGCAGAATGTGAGCGCAATTGGTTGTGGGATCGATATCTGCGCGTGGTAATAATTATATTTAAATTATCCTAATTTTTTGGCATTCAAAACAAAGTCAAGCATTAAGTTCTGCTCATTCAATAATAATGTTAACATTTATTGGATATCTTTGTTTTTCATTTCTTAGTTACATATTTTTGGCTATATTAAGGCAAAGTTTCCTAGATTTGTTTTGTTATTCTCATTTGCATTTTATATAGTTAAAGTATCTATTCTAAAGTATCGTTTCTATATAGTTAAAGATTAACATCAGCTGATAATATAATATTTAAGCTTTTTTCGTAGCTTTATTCATAAATAACTTTCGTTTTCATTATACATATCTTGCATTTAGCTGAGAGCTTTTAGTGTTACATAAATTCGTCTTTCATTTTCCTAAAAGAAAAGACTGTTATAGTTTTTTCTAGAAATCTTAAAGTAATTCATGAAATATATTTTTTTACAAAAATATCTTGGGCCAGTGGCGCAGTGGCACAAGCGTGTGACTGTAAACGACTGGTTGTGGGTTCGATTCCCACTCGAGGAGTGGAAATATCTAATATTTCCATTTTCCTCGCTCTGGTGCCGAGGTAAAGCGCGGCGTTAAGTTCCGCCACTTAACACGCAATGCCTCCGAATTCGGCGGAAAGTGGAGAACGGAGTGTCTTAACACTAGGTTCCCTCTGCCTACCCTGCTGTGTGCGGGATACAGCGTGAAGCTAAAAAAAAAATATCTAATTTATACAAAGACAAATTGTAATTAGATCACTATGGCTATACACAAACTATATATTAATATAAAAACAAAGGAACTGATTATATTTACTTACATAATACATGTCCATACATACTTGTCATTTTTTTTATTTAAACTAAACCAGGAAAATTGAAATTAATTGACAAAAATGCAAAAATCTCTCTACAGAGAAGCTAATAACAAAAATAAATTGTAATAAAGCGTATAAGAATTTCAATGCAGCTGGTAGTAGAACGTATGGCTTAGCGGTCAGAGCGCCTGGCCGGTTTTCAGGAGGCGTGCGTTCCAATCCCGCTGCGTTCAAATTTTTATACGTTTTCTAAATGTTTTTGTGAATAATATATTATTTTCATTTCTCTGGTATCTAAGACAAAGTGCGACGTTGATTTCCGCCATTTAACACGCAATGTCTCGATTTCAGGTGGAAAGTGGAGAACGGAGTGTCTTGACATTAGATTCTCTCTGACGACTTTGCCATGTGGGAAAAACGTGAAGTTGAGTCCAGGAATTAAAATAAGCTTCACGCTTTTTCACTAGTTAGAGCGAACTTAATATCAAGATACTCGGTTCTTGAATTTCAGCTTAATTTTTTTTCCAGCATCACGCTGTATCCCACACACAGCAGGATAGGCAGAGGTAACCTAGTGTTAAGACGCTCCGTTCCCCACTTTCCGCCGTATTGGGAGGCGGAGAGCGAAGGAAATGGAAATATTAAATAATTCCACTCCTCGAGTGGGAATCGAACCCACAACCAGTCGTTTACAGTCACACCTTCGTGCTACTGCACTACGACTGGCCACTTAATTTTCAAATAAACGAAAATTAATTACTTAAAGGAATTAACTTATTTAAATTATTTTTCTCTCTCTGTTCTAATAAGACAAGGCATGGTGTTCAATTCCGTCTAGACACTCTTGACTTGTCCATTATATTCTTTCAGCCTGCCATGCGTGAAAAAGCAGGATGTTTTTTATAATTAATAAATATAGTTACTTACCTCTTTAACAGATGAGCCAATAAAGACGACGTATACGCAAAGTACACTCAAATACGTCATCGCCATCGAATAATCTATTAAAGTCCTAAAACAAAAAAAAATCGAAATTACAATTTTCTTATGTAACTACAATAATAACTTTAACAAAAAAAAACTTAAGGCCAGTCGTGGCGCAGTGGCACAAACATGTGACTGTAAACGACTGGTTGTGGGTTCGATTCCCAATCGAGGACTGGAAACATTTTATATTTCCATTTTCTCTGGTACCGAGGCAAAGCGCGACGTAAAGTTCCGTTACTTAACACGCTAGCCTCCAAAAATCGGCGGAAAATAGGGTGTAGGAAAATATAACGGTGTGTCATAATATTAGTTTCCCTCTACCTATCCTCTTTTGTGCAATTGTGTCCTTGTTTGTGTGAAGCTAAAAAAAAGTACTTGAATATCACCTAGTTTTAATTTTAAATAACTGTTTATATTAACATAGAATAGAAGTAAAACGTAAAAAGATAGAAAGAGTACGGTCAAAATATCTGTAGTATCGTAATATTTCCCCATAAGACACTCTGTTTCCCACTTTTCAAAACGACGATGGGAAATCATAACTACTTTAGAGCGAAACGAAAATAATTGTGTTATAATAATTACTTCACCGAATAGGAATTGAACCCACAACCAGCCTTCGTCCTGCACCACGTTGGCCTCTTATATTTAACATTTCCTTAGGTTTTTGTTGCTTTATTGTACATAATGATCGTTATCTTTAAATATCTTGAGCAAATAAAAAAACACCGTATTTTGCGCCTTAATTTAAATTTTAGCAAAAACACATTAATATTAATTTGCATTTACAAACTGCAATTCACACTAATAACTTTAAAATTCATATAACAAAATAGTGCTCGTAATAAACAGCTTATTTCAATAAAGTATATTTTAATTCTGATTTCAATTGATTACAAAACAAATGAATGGGACTGTATGGTAATATTTGACTGTAAACGTGATGATTGTGGGTATGATTCCCATTCGGGGAAATGACCATATATTATTTTCATTTCTTCGTCATGGTATCTAAGACAAAATGTGGCATTAAGTTTCGCCACTTAGTACCTAGTCTCTCGATTTGGGGCCGAAACAGGAAAATAAAATGTCTCGATACTATTTTTTCTCTGTGAAGCTGCTATTACTATTGCTTTTTTTTATAGAAAAAAGGAGGCAAACCTGGTGTTACCTTCGCCCATAGATATCCACAACATAAGAGTTATGGATGCGTTGCCGGCCTCGGGAATGTAGGAGGGAAGGAAGGAAGAAGGATGGGAATGGTGGGAAAGAGGAGAGCTGGCTTACATGCCATCGAACCGGAACACATCATCAGATGTTTGGCGGATCGTCTTTAACACGATAGTGGTTGCGAGCCAGTTGGAGAACGAATCTCCTACCACCAAGCTACTGGGTTACCCGCCTTATATGGGATGTTACCCAGCGGCGGGGGGAATTGTATTCTTAGCCCGTCCCCCCACGGGTAAAAATCTTAGTACAACAGAATTCATTTGTCATAAAAAACCTACCAAAAAAAAACAGACAAAAAGTATCCAAAAATCTCATTATCACATTTACCTCTCAAAGCTTTTTAACAAAGTCGTCGTAATACTTACTTAACAAAGCCGCTCCAGGGGCGCAGTCGTTTGGGGCCGTACGCGAACGCCGCGCCGCACGTCTCCGCAAATCCCATAGAGGGCTTTTTAGCTTCCACGCATACTTCTTGCGATGTTTTTACCTGGAATTTGTATGGAAATATATATTTTTTCATGCTTTTGTTTATAACCATAGTGGCATAGTAGATTATGTTGTTGATAGATTAAGTTGTGGGTTCGATTTCCATTCGGGGGAGTGGTTGTATTTAAATTATTATTATTTTACTGCTCTGGTTGGTATGAAAGATAAAGCCTGATGTTGAATTCCGGCACCTGATAAGCAATATTTTTGATTCAGGTGAAAAATGGAGAACGAAGTGTCTTAGCATTAGGTTATCTTTGCTATATAAGAATAAACTTGAATTTCCAAAAACAAATATTCTTTTTTTAGCTTCACGCTGTATCTCGCACACACCAGGGTATACAGAGGGAACCTATTGTTAAGTCACTCCGTTCCCCACAAACCGTCGAATTCTGGATACATTGCGTGTTAAATATTTAGACATTAAATATTTCCACTGCTCGGGTGGGAATCGTACTCACTGCCCACTTTATGCAATACTGGCCCCAACATATATATGTTGTATATTTAAACATATGAACATATAGTACGTAAAATATGTACATAATACATATAGTCATTATAGTAAAATCTATTTTAATAACATCTGTAATAGTTTTCCGCGACTTAAAAACGTGCATTTAAATAGCGCTTATCTTAAATTTTCTTATCACGAGTCCATCCTCTAACAGATAACAGAAAAATACACTTAACTTATGATGTTTAAAAATACATTTTTATATTTTTATAACATTTAATTTTTTTTCAGAGGGAACCTGGTGTTAAAACACTCCGTTTAACACTTTTTGCCGAATTCGAAGGCATTGCGAAGCGTAGAAAATGGAAATACTAAATATTTCAACCCTTCGAGTGGGACTAGCCCCTATTTGTTTAAATAGTTAAATATTAGTTGATCATGAGCATCATTATGAGTTGATCATTTGTTTGTGCGAAAATGACAACGAACAATTAATTCATTGTTACTTGTAGTATACATTAGGAACTAATTAATTTTCAGCTAATTGTGATTTTTATGTGATTTCCTCACAAACAAATATTGAATTGTAAATGTATATATTTTTTAGCTTCACGCTGTATCCCGCAAACAGCAGGGTAGGCAGAGGGAACCTAGTGTTAAGACACTCCGTTCCCCAATTTCCACCGAATTTTGGAGGCATTGCGTGTTAAGTGGCGGAACTTGACGCCGCGCTTTGCCTCGGTACTAGTAAATGAAAATATTAAATATTTCCACTCCGTGGGAATCGAATCCGCAACCAGTCGTTTGAAGTCACACATCTATGCCACAGCACCACAACTGGCCCCAAAATTGTTAGTTAATATTTGATTATGAATTTCAATTAATTTTTATAAAACATTACAGGTGATACTAGGTTTTCTATGCTTTGTGAAAAAAGGTGTGAAATACCTACAATTTTATTTATTTACCAGTTAATCAAATGTATTTAAGTCAGTTTTCAATTGCAAAAGATGGCAATAAATTAATTTACACTACATATATAAAAAATAAACTGCCTATAACATATCAAAAGCATTAATTTTGTACATAAATTGAAATTACTGTAAAACTTCGCACATTTCGATATTTCATAAAAGCTTTTATTATTTTAATATGAGGAGCTTTGTTGAAACGTTTAATGACAAAAGTTATAGAATTCGCATTATTTTTTTATTCAATTTGTTCATTACGGTAAGAATAGTGTAGTTGGTAAAAATTGGGTAGAATTGTAAGAAAGGAAGGATCAAAATTTTATGTTTCATTCTTTATTTAATTTATTTCCTATTAACTTATTATTGTACTAATTTTATGAAAAAATAAAACAATATATTTTGTGAAACCTAACTTAAATACCATATATTGCAATTGCAATTCTACGATAATTTTGGTTATATTTAATTTATATTAATTTCCTATATAACAAAGTGCGTTGTTGAATTACGCCAAACAATACTCTTCAAAACTCTAAACTCTGAACTCTACAGCGTAAAAATGAAAATAGTAATTTAAATGTAATCAAACCACGAGTAGAAATCGAACCCACAAACATCGACATCGAGTTTGCAAGTCAAACACAGTCACACTGCGCCACGACATACTGGATAATATTTTATAATTAAAACTATTAATTATCCATTTCTTAAAATGATATCAAACCAATTTTCTATTTATAAAATGTCATTAAACTTAGCATCATAAATGAATTTATCTTTGAAGTTATTTCGTAAATAATCTGAAATGCAAGCTTTAATTTTACCCATTATACACAATGCGTGGGAGAGAAAAGTTAGTTAGTAATTAATATAGAAACTGTAATAATATTTATTTTAAGACAAACGAATACTGTCAATATTTTAGTAAGACTTCAGTGTATTTTTGTTCTTTTTTTACAAAAATATCATTTTATTTCAGTTGTTGTCATATTTTATGTTAAGAGATTTTTATGCAAGCACGTCTACTATAATATTTTTCGAACAAAGGTTTTATATATAAACAATATATAAGTAATCCAATAAATTAGTATCCATATAGATACTCTTACGTATAAAAACAAATACTTATGCGTATCACAGACGTGTCTTAGTCAAAAATCGAACCTGCAACCGTTATTAATAATTCTACTAGGTAATAAAAAATAGGGGATCTATTCGAACTGCATATATAAAATTGTATTGTAACACTTTTAATTAATTTTTAGAGAAAAAAAAAAAATACTTGATCCGGTTGGGAATCGTACCCAAACCCTTTGTATTTCAAACTACACCATAAAGGTAACGGGTAAAAATATCCTTATTTATTTACTATCAAAATTTAATAAGTTAAACGTTGTCACTACTCGAGGGAATGATTAAATTTTTTTTGTAGCTTCACGCTGTATTCCGCACACAGCAGGGTAGGCAAAGGGAACCTAGTGTTAAGACACTCCGTTCCCCACTTTCCGCCGAATTCGGAGGCATTGCGTGTTAAGTGGCGGAACTTAACGCTGCGCTTTGCCTCGATACCAGAGCGAAGTAAATGGAAATGATAAATATTTCCACTCCTCGAGTGGGAATCGAATCCGCAACCAGTCGCTTTACAGTCACACTTTGTGCCTCTGCGCCACGACTGGCCCCAATTAAATTATTTTCATTTATCTGTTCTAGTACGAACAAGCGCGGCGTTGGGTCCCGCCAATCAACACCTAGTCCTGAAATTGGATGGAAAGTGGAGAACTGAATGCCTTTGCCCTAAGTTATGTCTGCTATGTGGAAAAAGCGTTAACCTGAAAAAATACAATAAAAATAAATGTTAACTTACCAATAAATGTACTGTATGAGTGCAGATTAATCCTGCTAGTAATGTTCCAAATACACCTATAGCGAGGCCCGCGTTCTTGAATGCAGATGGCATAGCCAGAATACCGGAACCCAGGCAGGCTTTCAGTAGATGCACTATTGAACCGATTGTACTGTAAAAATATATGTTTTGTTTTTACTTTACTAGGTTAGGAAGAGGAAATATAGAATTGAGTCACTTAGTTCTCCGCTTTGTACTTGATTTCGAGATATTTTGTGTTGACTGACGGAACGTAATGCTGTTTTTTATCTTAGCAAAGTAAAATAATGAAAATTGCATAAACATTTGTGTGGAAATCGAACCAACAACCACTGCAGTTATCGTCAGACCCATTTGTAGTGCACAAGAACGACCTTTAATTGTTAAAGTAAATACTTCAAAAATAGGGGATTTAGTGTCGATTTATCATTTTCTCTACTTTGCAGTAAGGTAAAAATATTATTATTTCTAAATAACACCATTGTGAAGCAGATGAAAAGCCAAACTGTAAAATTTACCATCGACTATCCAACTATCGTTTAGTTATGGAAAACATAGTTATTCTATAATGAAGTGGAACGGAACTGATACATTACAGTTATAAACACTTTGTATCTAAACAGGCGGTAAGTGAAGAACATTGTCTAAATTATAGATTTGTTTTAGCGTCACGCTATGCCTATCCTATTATCGATACGTGCTATGCCTATCCTGCTGTATGCGGGATGCATACAGCAGGATAGGCATAGGGAACCTTATGTTAAGACCGTTATCTCATTTTCTGGGGGCATTGCGCGTTAAGTGGCGGAATTCAACGCCGCGCTAGGCTCGCCATGAGCATAAAATATGAAATATTTCAATTACTTGAGTGGGAATCGAACCCACAACCAATCTCATTTACAGTCAGACTCTATGCCCCTGCGCCACGATCAGCCGTAATCGTTATATAGTCTCTCTATCTATATGATAAGAAAATAAAAAAAAATAAAAAAATCTACGACTAGCCTAAATCATTATATATTCTCTTTATCTATATCGCAAAAAAAAAATAGAAAACGTTGAAAATATTATAAAAAAAAGTTGCGAATTTTCCATCCATCTAACCCATAGTTATGAATTAAAATTCTACACATTTTTAATTAACATTTAATTCATCAAAAATATGTTTGTTTAATACATACGAGTATATCACGGTTACAACACTCGCATACCGACACCTCGTGCTATCAAGAAAAACGTGGCTAAGAAAAATATATGGACAGAACGTTTTTTATTTGCGCAATAATTATTTTATTATTATTATATTATACGAGTGCATGTGTATTGTGCAATATAATAAAAATGATAAACAATATAATTTGTAGTTTCTTGGAACACAATTATTTTGTAATTTACACTAAACGGTTTAATAACTATTCGTACAGATTCCCGCTTTTTCCCTTGTAGCGGAGTAGTCAAAGATAATATATTGCCAAGACTTTTGAACCTGAAATCGAGACATTGCATGATGACTGGCGGAGCTTAACGCCGCGTTTTTGCTTAGATACCAGATCAGAGTAATGAACATAAATTATATATAATCTTTTCCCCCAGTTGCAATTAACTAAGCATAGACTCAATCAATCATGTGTACAGTTAGACACTGCCCCCAGTTTAAGTCTCAAAAATAAAAACAAATCAAAAAAATAATAAATAACTTCCGACACGTTTTCATGAAATATTAAACAATGAGGCCGTCATCTGACTGTAAATGTAATGTTTGTGAGTTCGATTCCCACTCGGGGAAATAATTATTTTTATTTCTCCGTTCTGATATAGAACAGAGTGTCTATTTAAAAAAAAGTATATTAAATATAATAATAAACATACGAATTAGGATGCTCGACTTGACGATGCTCGAACGGGTTGTAGGCTTTTTCATCGCTGACTACATCTTTTGAGTCTATGCTTAGAGTAGATTGGAATCCTGTGTTGGCGGCCAAATTTGCTCTGAAACAAAGAAAATATAAATAGTTAGTGAATTTATCTTTGATAAATGATCTCCTTGATACTGAAAAATGTTTATGATATATTTAAACAATTTATATATATTAGAAATAAAAAAAAAAACATTTTTTTTTTTTTTTTTTTTTATACCTTCATGCTGTATCCCGCACACAGCAGGGTAGGCAGAGGGAACCTAGTGTTAAGACACTCCGTTCCCCACTTTCCGCCGAATTCGGAGGCTTGCGTGTTAAGTGGAGGAACTTAACGCCGCGCTTTACCTCGACACCAGAGCGAAGAAAATGGAAATATAACTTCCACTCCTCGAGTGGGAATCGAACCCACAACCAGTCGTTTACAGTCATACACTTGTGCCACTGGGCCACGACTGGCCACAAACAAAAAATAAAAAGAAAATATGTATATAGATTAAGCAAGCATATCATATAAGCAAGACAATCAGCCTTATTGATTTTAGTGATTCCGTCCTTTCAGCCACTGTTAGTGTTAGTAGTAAAAAAATAAAGAAATATATTTTTTCAGTTTCAATCTTTTTTCCACATAGCTTTTTCTTTGTACTCAAATTTAATTCGAGGCACTGTATGTTACGTGACGGTACTTAACGGCGTGCAAATATTTACGGATTTAGTATATTGATGTTATAAACTATAATATATTCCGGTTCGGAAGGCAGTTCTTCTGAGACGAGCCGGCGAGAAATGCAACAGTTGGTCTTTTCTAATACAAAAGTTAATATACAATTTTAAATTTCTGTAGTGGAAACTTGTAATATATTGCAAAATTGTATAATATTCATATTGGATTTGTTTACATTCTGAAGATAATAACTTCACGCTACAAGCTTGTGTTTATTTCTTGTTTTTATAGTCTTTAATGTTGTTTTAGAAATTCTTTTTAACTTCACGCTATATCCCGCACACAGCAGGGTAGGCAGAGAGAACCAAGTGTTATGACATTCCGTTCTTCATTTGCTGCCAAATTTGAAGGCATTGCGTGTTAAATGGCGGAACTTAACGCCGCACTTTGAGAATTATAAGTTATGATAAACCTATTTTTTTATTATAACATACCTACGGTTCATAATTATTTATACTTTTGCTTGATATTAAATATATTTCAAAATTTGAAATACAATTATATAGAAGGTAAGGAAATGGCAAAATTGTTGGTAATTTGCAAGACATTCCAAACTTTTACCGCTTACACTGCAGACGAAAGCTTACATTACCTATTTACTTAAATTAGATTTGCTTCAAGTTTAATTCTGAGCTCTTTATTTATATTAAAATGCAAATGCAAAAATTGAAATAAATGTTATTTTTAAATTTTCTCTTCTCATTTTGTAGGATACATATATAAGAGTATTACATTCCGATCTACATTCTCTTTGCCTAAAGATGTCAATAAAATGTATAATCGATATTATATTGAGTACTGGTTCAAACAATAAATATATATCTATTCGTACGACATGGATTCAAACCTGTGACCATCACTAGCATGTTAGACAGCCCAAAAGTGCCAAGAAATGTATCAACGCTTCATTATTAAGACTAATAATCTGTGTATTCCTTACTTTATAAGACATTCATAATCTGCCACATTTTGTTATATCTTTTATTACATACATACCTAAATTATTCCTTTTCAATTTGATGTATTTAGCTTGCAAATTATATATTTTATACTTTTTAGTACACACCTTAACTTGTAAAATATATGTTCTCTTAGTAACTTTGTTATATAACTCATAGCAATGTTTGTAATATTACCTGTACAATGAGATTTCATACTGCTCTGTTTATAGCTTAATGCTTAATTCCTAATAACACGATAGACAAAGACAGTCTAGTATTAAGATACTCTGTTCTTGCTTTCCACCTGAATTCAAGATATTGTGTGCTTAGTGGCGGATTTTAACGCCGCGCTTCGTACCATAACGGAAAAATAAAAATAATAATTATTATTAGGCAGGGGGAGACCTCGGTTGACCTTCGAATACAGTATCGACGATACTGGAGGAAGGTCACTTAAAAAGCATGAGCACCCCCCGAACGGCGTGTATATGAAGAGTTTGATGACAATGGACGAGGCGAAAGAAGTATGCAGGGACCGTAGCGTTTGGCGCTCCATTCTCTCTGACTACCCCGCAAGGGATACAGCGCAAAGCTAAAAAACCAAATATACTTATACATTAAATGAGTTATGACAAATCTAGTTCAAGTTTATATAAAAAAAGAATTTCATATAAAAGTTCAAGAGCCATTATACCTCCTTAATTCGACTCTGCTGCAAAATTTGTTTAGCGGACGACTAATTAAAAGCTACGTCCCTGCCAAATTTGATTTTTGTATGTGAAGCGGTTTTCGATATTTCATGATTTTCGACCTTTCGCTTTTATATGAGTATAGGTACGAAATGAAATAACTTTAATCTAATATCTGCTATGTTACGGTGCTTGGCGTTACTTTGAAAATAAGAAAAGTTTTTAATACGGGTGGAAATTAAAAAACGAAGTGTCTTAACACTGCAGTTTCTTTGATTACCCTGGTTTACGGGAAAAAAGTGAAATTAAAAAAAGGGGTAAATGTGTAGAAGGACCACCTGATGTTAAATATTTACCTTCGCCCATGTACATCTACAAGATTAGATGAGTTGTAGATGCATTGCCGGCCTTGAAAGTGAAAGAGTAAGCAGGAAAAGTGGGAATAGGTAGTTAAAGTAAATATATATGCAGATATAAAAAACATAACAATATTTATGACAAATGAAAAAAATGAATAAGAAGTCAACCGCCATGTCCCGTAGACGCAAGATAAATTGTCATTCGTTTTATAAAATCCTCTGGGAAATTATATACAGTCACATTAATGAGGCAATTGAATTCCAGTTTCATCTAATTTACAATTCATATTTCGTAAAATAAACATAATATACATATAATAACATTCATTGGATTTTCTAAAATTTGTATCTTTAAATGACGTAATGAAATTGTTTTAAATAGCTTAATTAGAATTGGCATAGATTGTGCAGGAGATGGTTGCTGGTTCAAATCCTTCATGTTTCACATATAAACTAATTTGTTAGGGTTATGATTATGTTTAAATTATTTCCATTTTGGCATTCTTTTAGGATAATGCACGGCGTTGAGTTCCGCCATACAATAGATAATGTCTCAAATACGAGTGCAAGGTAGAAAACAGAGCACGTATAATATGAAGACTAAAGAATATTTTTTATTAATTCATTATATTTGTATTTTAACTTTACTTTTTTCTCACATAGTAAGAGAGATTCTCAAAGAGAATCTAGTGTCAGACACTATGTTCTCCTATTACCTCCCGAAATCTATATTGCGCATTCCCTGACCACAGCGTGTAACAATCCATACTATACTAAAATATACGTAAGAATATTTATAAAATATTTTTTCTGATTAATATATTTTAATTTAATTTAATAAAAAGATTTTGTAATTCTATTCCGATAAACTTCATAGAATTTATACGTATATTTATGTATAGTATGGATTGTTACAAGCGGAGAAATGAAAATAATTTAAATCCATACTTATATTATAAATGCGAATGTCTACATCGCTTGAACAATTGTAAGCATTTATGACTTGGAATTGGAATAGGTTGCAACTTAACCTAGTGTTAAGACACTCTGTTCCTCACTTTCCGCCAAATTCGGAGGCTTGCGTGTTAAGTGGCGGAACTTAACGCCGCGCTTTACCTCGACACCAGAGCGAAGAAAATGGAAATATAATTTCCACTCCTCGAGTGGGAATCGAACCCACAACCAGTCGCTTACAGTCACACGCTTGTGCCACTGGGCCACGACTGGCCACACATAGTAATATAGTTACACAATTATCGCATTTATAGTCAGACGCTGTTCCAATAAACAGTGTCTGAATATACTGCTCCGGCCTTTGACATTAAATTTTTCCAGCTGACTAGATTAAGCTTGAAATTGGTCAGAAAGTTAGAAACCGACTCAATTAGCCCTTTATTTTTCCGAATGAATGCTTTGAGAAATAACACTAAAAATAGAAATGCTGTGCATTCACTATTTCTAGCAACAATTTTTCTCTAAAATTCTTAAGTCAGTATAGTTAAATAGCCAAAGAGATAACAATTTTATATTGAAATAGGTAATTTTCACGTGAAAGTTGAATCCATAATAAATTGCATATCATATATAGGCATTTAGGTACAAAAATGATGAAGAAAAACACGCTGTTTTGGAATCCTCATACATAGAAATAGAACACTCAAGACATTGAAATAAATATGTCTCAAGGCTTTCTGTATAAATAAAAGTTTATATTTTCATTTTAGGCGTCAGCTATAATATTATGCTGTTGTTAAATTTTCCTTCAGGTATTTCATTACATCATTCAGCTTCAGTACGTCTTTTATATCTGTTTATATATTTATATGAAAATCTGGACTCGAAATTCTTTAGTCAAGTATATTTTTGCACATGCAAACCGTAGAGGAGCTACCGTGGCGCAGTGAGTAAGGATTTAATTCCAATTTGGAAGAATTATTAAATCATATCTCTCTTTATCATGGGGCCAGTCGTGGCGCAGAGGCACAAAGTGCGACTGTAAAGCGACTGGTTGTGGGTTCGATTCCCACTCGAGGAGTGGAAATATTTAATGTTTCCAATTTTCTCGCCTGGTGCCGAGGCAAAGCGCGGCGTTGAGTTCCTCCACTTAACACGCAATGCCTCCAGAATTTGGCGGAAAGTTGGGAACGGAGTGTCTTAACACTAGGTTCCCTCTACCCTGCCGTGGGGGATACAGCGTGAAGGTAAAATAAAAAAAAAAAATCTCTCTTTATTTCTCCGAACTGGCATATAAGATTAAACGTGGCATTAACTTCCCCCTCTCAATACGCTATATCCAGGTTTCACATGGAAAGTGGAGAACGGAACAAAAAAAACAATAAATGTACTTAAAACTGACCTTTTCGTTTAAAAAAACACTTTACAGATTTTAGCTTAGAACGAAGTGACTTTTGACACTAAGGTGTCAAAAATTTCTCTTACTATCCTATTATGGGAAAAAATGTAAAATCGTTAAAAAGATTCTCGTTTCATTTAATTTATTGTCATCATTTAAACTACAGTCCCTTTAGTGGTATCAACTTGGGGCAATAAATTTTCTTCATTTTGGTTTGTTTATTGTTTTCATCCTCTTTCTAACCTAATTCTAACCGCAGAAATTTCTCAACGCCTATTAAATTTTATATAGTAATTAAATTTTACGTTAGGTTTTTCTGAATTGGTGTCTTAAAAAATAAAATATTGAGTTTTAAAAGGTCTTTCTTTAAAAACCATTTTGTTTAATATAATATTTGTTTTGTTTCAAAATAATTATTTAATTATTTTCTTATTACTTTTCGAATATAAATTAATTTCGTACATGTAATTGTAAGGTAGTGGTTAGTTAGTATTTTTTTTAGCTTCACGCTGTCTCCCACATACAGCAGGATAAGCAGAGGAAACCTAATGATGACACTCTGTTCCCCGCTTTCTGCCGAAATCGGAGGCATTGCGTGTCAAGTGGCGGAACTTAACGCCGCAGTTTGCCTTGACGCCGGAGCGAAGAAAATAGTATTAGAGTCCATATTTGTGGCATACATCGAAATAACTTGAAATTAATACAATCGAGTCGGCTGTGACTAAAATAAAGAAAAAACTAAAAAATAAGTGTAGAATTATTTTGAAGCAAGCCTTCATGATTTTAATATTTTCCAAAAACGATTTTCCTATATCGTAATTATGTGTAAATAGCATTTTGAAACATGTTAAAATGAAAAAATTTTCGTTGCAAATAAATATGAATGATAGTAAATTAGCAAACATTCAAATTAAACATTTGCTTCACTACACCAATTTCATTTTTAATCAATCATCAAATTAATTGATTCCAATATTACTAATATAAAATAAAATTCAAAGAAATTCAATACATAAAATCGATTTTAATTGAAGCGAAGCGAACGTAAAATAAGTTAATTTTCTCATTGACAAATACAAGCAAAACCTAGTTCCGCTTGAGCGCTAACAATCACGTATAAAGTCAAGGTTAAAAGAGGGCCATCCACTATTGGTTGCAAGTAACAATTGACAGAAGGTTGATGATTTTATTTAAAGCAAATGTACTTGTTAGGTTTAAATAAAGCAGATAGATATAAGTTACATTTAATATTTAAGAGATTAGATTAATATTGAAAAACTAAAGAAAACTGGACTCTCTTATAGTATATTTTATAAAGGTAGTTAAAGCTTACTTAGTTTTAAGCTCTGATATTGGCGGAAATCAACTCCGTGTTTCGATGTCACCAGTGATGTAAATAATTTAATTATTATAATTCTTAAGAATAAGAATTAAACCCAGAATCACCGCGTGTGTAGTCAATCGCTATCGCACTGAGTAACGATTGACTCACCTTATCTCACTGAACAAGTGAACTATCTTGTTCATAGGTGCTATATTATTAAGGTAGTTTTCATTTTAAAGATGAAATACACGTATTTTCGATTAAGTTACTCCATTTATTACTGCAATAAGCAATTTTTAAAATTTATAAATATGATTGTTACATTTTTTAAAACATAAAGATAGTAAATTTATTCATCTTTTTTATCTAGATTTTTTATTTATGTCTTCTACCTTTTGAGAAAAATTGAAAAATACATCATATAGCATATACAAATTTATATCCACCTATCGATTAGCAACTTACAATATAGAATCAAAGACCATTCTTATATTATTTTAAAATATAAACAATAATCGTGGTCCAGTGGCACAAGTGTGTGACTGTAAACGACTGGTTGTGGGTTCGATTCCCACTCGAGGAGAGGAAATTATATTTCCATTTTCTTCGCTCTGGTGTCGAGGTAAAGCGTGGCGTTAAGTTATCTCTGCCTAAAAAAAACAATATCATGATCAGTCAATCATATCAAAGTGTCAAGACACTCCACCCTTCACTTTCCACCTGAAATCGAGACATTGCGCGTTAATTGGCGTAACTCAACACCGCTTTTATCTTGAGGACTAGAGAGAGGAAAAGAAAATGAAAATATAGTCATTATCCTAATGGGAATCGAACCGACAACCGACGTGTTTACAGTCCAACGCTACGCCACGGCCTCAAAATACTAGAAAAAATGTAAAAAATAATATTTATGTCAAACAACATAGTTCCTGTAAGCCGGAAAGATCATCCGGTAGTACTGTCATAAGGGATCATACATCACATCTTATTTCACAAATCCCCAGTACATGGACCCATTTCGCTGTAAGCTGAGCAAATATGTTTATATGTATGTACGTATGTATAATGTTAATAGAACTAGTTTTTGAATGCTTAGAAAGAAAATTTTGTATATTATTCTTTTCTTTATATGCCGATGGTGAAGTAAGAATGTCTCAGAGCTAATTTTTTTGTGTCAAGATTAGCATATGTTAAAATTGAAGTTATTTAAAATTAAATATGTTTAAATTATTTATGGGGCCAGTCGTGGCGCAGTAGCACTAGCGTGTGACTGTAAACGACTGGGTGTGGATTCGATTCCCACTCGAGGAGTGGAAATATTGAATATTTCCATTTTCTTCGCTCTGGTGTCGAGGCAAAGCGCGGCGTTAAGTTCCGCCAGTTAACACGCAAGCCTCCGAATTCGGCGGAAAGTGGGGAACGGAGTGTCTTAACATTAGGTTCCCTCTGCCTACCCTGCTGTGTGCGGGATACAGCGTGAAGATAAAAAAAAATATAGTGAAGTAAGAATATCTCTGAGCTAATTTTTTTGTGTCAAAATTAGCATATTTTAAAATTGAAGTTATTTAAAAATTAAGAAGTGCTTAATCTGAAAAGTTTGAAAAACCTTTAATTCATTGAGCAATAGGTATATAATGATATAATCTATCAGTTAATCTAAACAAAGGAATAAAATGCATAATATGTATGCATTTACATAGACCTAATATACGATACAATCCATACAGCTAATATATAACAAATTTTGTTTCCTGTCTGTCCGTTTATTTCAGCTAATCTTTCAAATAGCGGGACTGATTTTGACGAGATTTTCAGCAGCAGATAGCTGAACTAATGAAGAATAACTAAGGCCGCTTTTATTCGAACACTCGAACTAAGTCATAGGCATAGGTAATTTAAACTAAGTTGAATTTTAGGCAAGAAAAGTCGAACATACTAGCTTTTTAACTGTTTATACTAAAAAATTATACTGAAATAACTTTTACTTAACTTTTTAAGTCGCTGTTATTTTTAAAATGTTACCATAAAAGCCCTTTACTGCGGAAAAACTAGAGTTTCCGAGTAAAACTTAAGAAGGAAGTAAAGTCAACTTTTAGTTCATACTTTAGTCATAAAAGTCGGAACTTTTTCTAATCTAACCGAAACTTATCAACATTTACCGTGTCTTAGAAGTAATATCTAAGTTTTATAGAAGTATACGAGGCCATCGTGGTTTAATGTGACAGGGTCCTGCTATATACACGCTGGTTGTGGGTTTCATTCCCTCTCAATCATAATATATATTTTTTTTAACTTCACGCTGCAATTGGCATTGCGTCTGAAGTGGCAGAACTTAACGCCGCGCTTTGCCGCGATACCAGAGCGAGGGAAATGGAAATAATAAATATTTCCACTCCTCGAGCAGAAATCGAACCCAAACAATCAGTCGTTTTACAGTCACACTTTGTGCCTCTGCGCCACGACTGGCCCCATTATAGTTTAATCTAAAATCATTAGAGTTTAATTATCTACAAATGTTCAGGCTAACAGTGGGGTGCTGAGTTTACGCAGACCATCCGTACGTAAGGTAGTTTGTCTGTCTTACGTACGGATGGTCTGCGTAAACTGCATTTCCCAGCGAAAAAAAAAAAACAGTGAGGTGGTGAGTTTCGTCAATCAACACGTCAACATGCATCTCGAATTCGAAAATGGTGAACGGAGTGTCTTGCCTCTGGGCTATTTATAACTACCCTACTATGGAGGAAAAATCTTAAAGCCATACATGTAATTAATTATTACAATATATGATCAATTAATATTTCTAAAGGTTAGTTTAATGTGTTTTTTATTAAAAAAAACATCTATTAAGAAAATTATTGATTACTGACTTTAACACATACATACTTGTCAATATAAAAGTTGTTAATTTTATAACTTATGTTCTATAAGCAATCCAAATTATAAAAGTTAAGGTGAATTGTATGTATTATTTACGTACATATTAAAAAGACATTGTTATAATTAATGGAAGTCGTAATATAATAATTTATATATTTTATATTAATTGAAAATTACTAAGGACTCTTAGTATAAATTAACAGCTATAAATATATGTTTTTATGGCTTCTATTGCTTTCTTTATTTGACATTGCTTTTATAGCTGTATATACTCGTATATTATTTATGTAATATATTTTTTTAGCTTCACGCTGTATCCCGCACACAGCAGGGTAGGCAGAGGGAACCTAGTGTTAAGACACTCCGTTCCCCACTTTCTGCCGAACTTGGAGGCATTGCGTGTTAAGTGGCGGAACTTAAAGCCACACTTTGTCTTTTATACCAGAGCAAAGGAAATGGAAATATTAAATATGCCCACTCCTCGAGTGGGAATCGACCATGCCTAAATGAAAATTCCTTCTAGTAAGGCCAGTCGTGGCTCATTGGCACAAGCGTGTGACTGTAAACGACTGGTTGTGGGTTCGATTCGCTCTGGTGTTGAGGAAAAGCGCGGCGTTAAGTTCCACCACTTAACACGCAATGTCTCCGATTTCAGCGGAAAGTGGGAAACGAAATGTCTTAACACTAGGTTTCTTCTGCCTACCCTGCTGTGTGCAAGACACAGCGTGAAGCTGAAAAAAAAAAATTGTGCGTATTAAGTTTGTCAACTTTACGCACATATTTCCAAATGGGCAGAAGAGGCTTAGAATGCCAAATATTGAATAGTTCTTAAATTTTTCTTATTTTAAATTTCTTTTATAGAAGGAAATTTAACTTGAAATTTTCATTTATTGTATATATTCCTTTAAAAATGATATAATCTAAATATTAACACAAAATTACAATTCTCAAAAAGGATTCTCATTTAACTAAGTGGACCAAGACCGAACTGCCTCAAATTATTACATTAAGTTTTCTTACTTGGTGTTGCTTTCTGAATATTCATGTTATCCTGATCTAAGACGATGTTTAAATTATTTATTAAGTACTTAAACAGACCTTATCTGTAGAAAAAGAAGATTAACACATTTCAAAGGATTACTTACTTAATTCCGTGTAAAAAAATCTTTTAATAAATAATTACAGACTGTGGCCTGTCGTGGCCCAGTGGCACAAGCGTGTGACTGTAAACGACTGGTTGTGGGTTCGATTCCCACTCGAGGAGTGGAATTATTTAATATTTCCATTTTCTTCGTTCTGGTGTCGAGGTAAAGCGCGGCGTTAAGTTCCGCTACTTAACACGCAATGCCTCCAAATTCAGCGGAAAGTGGGGAACGGAGTGTCTTAACACTAGGTTCCCTCTGCCTAACTGTGCGGGATACAGCGTGAAGCTAAAAAAAAAATGTTACAGGCTATTGTGGCGTAGCACAACATCTGACCGGAAATGCTTATGGGCTCGGTTCACACTCAGAGAAAATCATTTTATATAAATTATTTCTCCACTAAGCCACTAAGGCAGAGTACGGCGTTGTGTTCCGTAAATTAAAACACAGTGTCTCGATTAAGGGCAGAAATAGCAAAATGAATTGTTGTTTGTTGATTATTATGCGGGGCAGCGTCACTACGTAAATACTATGGTCTTGGGATTCGTTCTCGTTCGGGAAAATGATTTTTTTTTTTTTTTTTAGCTTCACGCTGTATCCCTTGCAGGATAGTTAGAGAGAACGGAGCGCCCAACGCTACGGTCCTTCTATACTTCTTTCGCTTGTGGACGAGGTCCACTGTCATCAACCTCTTCATACACGCCCTTCTTGATTATTTTTTAATATGTTTTATTTCGCCGCTTTGGTAGAGCCAGTCTTAAATTCGAGTGAAACCAGTGAATAAGGGTGAGATACTAAGTTCTCTCTACCTTTACCTTACTTTCGGCATACCTATTACTTGAAGCTAAATCACGAAGACAATAAATAAAAAAATATCATTAAAAAGATCAATTGCATTCAAATCTGCAACTCTTTAATTAAATCAGTAAAAACATATTAATAATGCTTGAAATTCATTAAATATTAACAACCTTCCTCAAAAGCAAAGTTTAAACAAAGCAAAGTCACAATTAAAATACTCGATTCGAACACTTTTGTTAATTGCAAAGTGTACGGAATAAATTTGAAGAGCTCCACTCCAGTTAAATAATATTTCAATTCTGGGGACCTCGTCCTAATGATCGTTAGGAACCCAAATCCATAAAAGTACAGCGAAGAATTTACCTACTTTTGTCTTCTAAAAATGTATATATATTTAGTATCCTAATTTTTTAGAGCCAGTCTGGTTGTGAGTTCGATTCCTAATTGAGGAGTGGAAATATTTGATATTTCCAATTTCCTCGCCTGGTGTCGAATCAAAGCGCAGCGTTAAGTTCCGCCTCCAGAATTCAGCCAAAAGTGAGGAACGGAGTGTCTTGACACTACGTTCTCTCTGGCTAATCTGCTATGCGTGCTACAGCGTGAAACTAAAAAAAAAATTTTTTAGCTTCACGCCTTATACCGCATACAGCAGGGTAGGCAGAAGGAACCTAGTGTTAAGACACTCCGTTCCCCACATTCCGCCGAATTCTGGAGTGGCAAAACTTAATGCCGCGTTTTATTTCTTATGTCAATACAGTCTACTTTTGGCCCAAATTCAAGACATTAGGCGTCGAGTGCCAAAACTTAACGCCGCGTTTTGCTGCAATTCAATGCCGTGATTTGTCCTTAATATTATTGAGTAGGTTAAGTTATTATAAGTATGTATATATTTTTAACTTTATTATTCTTTGCTTCATGGTCAATTAATTTTAATTAATATTATAATTTGCTACCACATTTTTGATATAATTAAGTTAGTTAGTACTTTTTATGTCAGCGTTTTAACTAAAGTTAAACTCGTGACGCAATGAATACTCGCCAAACTTTTTTCTCTAATTTAGCCTATGATAGTAATTGACACGCGATTTTATACAAAAAATTAAACATTGGTGTCCAATTTCCAGGTGGTACGCCATTAATATCCATCATTCCATCGAGACCATCGTGGCGCAGTGGGTTAACGTCTGACGTAAACGCGATAGTTGTGCATTCAATTCCCAGTTTATAGAAAGATTGTTTTGGAATTTCTTCTAATTTGTCTTAGAAGTTGAATTTTACAGTAAACACACGATTTCCGGAA
Organism: Dryas iulia moderata; assembly: GCA_019049465.1. Lineage (NCBI taxonomy): Eukaryota > Metazoa > Arthropoda > Insecta > Lepidoptera > Nymphalidae > Dryas > Dryas iulia. The sequence continues at coordinate 13,832,990 of CM032429.1, forward strand.
TTGGACAGTAAACGAAAAACATAGTATCTTGATCCTTAATTTTCTATGACTACCCTGCTATGCTTGGAAAAGCGTGTAAGTATGCAGCATAGAAAAAAGGTAAATTAAAATATCATTTAACCAATTTTATCACCAAATAAGTCAAATCAGACAAATGAGATAACTTAATAAAAGTAAACTTAACTGAAATGAGTTCTGTCCCCATTAAAAAGAATGATTTTACCAAAATTATTTTGGTTTTCTGCTATGGTCTATATTCTAGCAATGTCTCTTTACCAGTGTATAGTGAAGATAAGAGTGTTACCAAAACGACTGGACTTTATATTTTTTTTATATGATATATAAAAAAAAAATTGTGGCCAGTCGTGGCCCAGTGGCACAAGCGTGTGACTGTAAAACGACTGGTTGTGGGTTCGATTCCCACTCGAGGAGCGGAAATATTTAATGTTTCCATTTCCTTCGCTCTGGTGTCGAGGTAAAGCGCTGCGTTAAGTTCCGCTACTTAACACGCAATGCCTCCGAATTCGGCGGAAAGTGGGGAACGGAGTGTCTTAACACTGAGTTCCCTCTGCCTACCCTGCTGTGTGCGGGATACAGCGTTAAGCTAAAAAATATATATATGGTATATAATATATACTTACGTTGAATTAAAGTTGTCTGTTTTTTCTTTGCTCGTCATTTTCACGAAGTATCCTCTTACCTGTAACAAGAATACTTAAGTTTAGTCTAACACGTTACTTCTAGACTTCTACAAAACGATGTTGAAAATGATTTGAGATAAGGTATCTCTCTGACATAGGAACCCTCCTATGATGGGAAAAACGTGAAATTGCGTACAAACGCAGGATCTGGACAGAGCAAAGATACGTTTAATAATTAACGTAACTTTGCTTTGTCTAGATCAAAGAACCGACCAAGCCGATTAAGAAAATCGGAAGGACGTCGGGGTAAAATGAAATTAAATTTTAAATAAATGGTGCAATTTATATCTTTATTAAATTTCACAAACGACTATTGACTAGTGATCGTTGATAGTATACGAGTAAAAAAGATATTTTTCGAAAAAAAAAGCAGAGAAAAATAAAATAGACATATATGCAGTAAGTGTCAATTGATAAATTTATGTATAAACATGTTAGAAGCAGCTTTGTTTATTATTTACACTAACCCTATGTTAAAGACATTTAAAGAAAACGTATAAAAAATTGAACTCAGCGGGATTCGAACCCGCGCCTCCTGAATACCGTCCAGGCGCTCTCACCACTGAGTCATGCGTTCTACTGTCCGCTGCGTCGAAATTCTTATACGCTTTATTACAACTTATTTATGTTGTTAGCATCTCTGTAGAGAGATTTTTACAAATTTCTGCTACCCAAGATTATTACAATTATTTTCATTTTACTGGTCTAGTTAAACAAAACGCGTCAAGTTCATCAATTACTACATTACAATAGATATGGTCAGATGAAAGCGGTCAGATTATTTTATTTTTTTAATTTGAACTTTATATACCTACCTACCTATATAATGACGATGTATAAAATAAAAACAACATTATTACATTTTCAAATTCATTTCTTTTTATCGAAATAGTCTATTCGAAACACTTTTAAGTCATCAAAAAGCTTGGTGTCAGTACTGAGCCGTTAAGATCCAAGATTATTTTAAATTTAATTTTGATAAAAGTAGGAAAAAAGAATAAAGGTTACTTTTTCCATTATTTTTTTACTACTTTTGTGGAACTACAGTGCAGTAAATTGTCTGTAAATTCTACAGTACAGTACAGTAAATAAAGAACAAACTAACAAGCAATTGGTAATCAGAGCGAGATTTCTCAATACTGATCTATTTGTTTATAGAAAAAACGACGCAATCCGACCTTGTACAGAACTTGAGATAAAAAATATAATCGAGATCAGTAGTGGACACTTCAATATCTTTAGATATATTGTGTAATACTTTTATCTTGAACATTTTACAATAAAAAAACCTTGTTTTATACAATTTTCCTAGTTTTTGTAATTATGATATTTATTGTTAGTTTTTTATAATTACTCTATTTATATATTAATTATGTGTATTTTTTTATAACGGGTCTATTCAAGTTTTGAAATTAATTGATGAAATAAAATTTCTAAATAGTATTTGCAAGAAACGGAAGAAATATCTGTAACATGAATAAACGTTTTGTGGACCGTATGAAATTTTTTAACGAACCGCCCAATATTATACTTAATTTCTATTTTTAAATATATTTTAATAAAATTAAAAGCTACTACCGGCTCAGAAAACAGTAATGCTAAGAAGAATCACAGAATTCCACAGGTGATCTTTTCAACTATAACATTTACAATTTCATTATTTAATACAATGTTAGCTTAGCTGCATTAAACTCAAATGATAAAAATTTCTCACATCCTTCTAAAGAATAATATGCTTTACCTATTAACGTTGTTTGGAGTTTAAATCCATGCTAAAATTAAATTCGACAGTCTGTCTATATACTTTCATAGTTAGTCTACTAGCCCGATTTGAAAAAAATCGAAATAAAAATAGTTAAAGATCAAGAGAAACACAAAGGCTAAATATACCCTAAATATCTTTTTTTAACTTTATGCTGTATCCTGCACACAATAGGGTAGGCAGAGGGAACCTAGTGTTGAGACACTTCGTTCCCCACTTTCCGCCGAATCCGGAGGCATTGTGTGTTAAGTGGCGGAACTTAACGCCGCGCTTTGTTTCGACACCAGAGCGAAGAAGATGGAAATAATAAATATTTCCACACCTCGAGTGGGAATGGAACGCACAACCAATCGCTTTATAACCACACTTTGTGCCTCTGTGCCACGATTCCCCCCTCGGTTCTTTTTAATCTTTTTTTTAATTACCCCCCTAAGGGGTAGAAATAAGGGATGAAATTTTGTATAAATAATTTTAACCGCTTGACCTATTCCAATGAATTTTTGTTATAATTGTGTTGTACACGCGAACAAAATCGCGAGCGGACAGCAAGTTTCACCACTGTAATAATATTTCATTATATAATACATAAATACGTCTAATAAAAAAATATCGTATAAAAATATTTTTAGTATAAATTAACATGTTCAGTACAGCTTTAGTTGAGTGAAGGTCATAATGCAAGGTGATAAGGCATATTTTTTTTAATTATTTCTTTACATTAGTGTTATATAATTAATATATATATATAGTTTGGGGCCAGTCGTGGTGCAGTGGCACAAGTGTGTGACTGTTAACGACTGGTTGTGGGTTCGATTCCCACTCGAGGAGTGGAAAGATTTAATATTTTCATTTTCTTCGCTCTGGTGTCGAGGCAAAGCTCGGCGTTAAGTTCCGTCACTTAATACGCAATTCCTCCGAATTCGGCGGAAAGTGAGGAAAGGAGTGTCTTAACACTAGGTTCCCCGCTCTAGTACGAAAAAGTGCGGCGTTTAGTTAAGCCAGATGCTGTGGATATTTTCTATTGGCATAGTTGAAAATCAAACACGAATTATTATTTATACATTTTCCTATTAATAAAAATGAAATAGTAAAAACAGAATATTCGCACGGGATGATATTCAGAACTACAGGACAAGTTTAAAGGAAAATTGTTTTATTGTACAGTTTTTAAGCTCAGGCAGGGCTTAGGAAAAAAATGATTTTAAAGAGAACAACTGATATTTAAACATTAGAGATCAGCTGTACTATAAGATATAAGCTACTTGTAACTTAATAAAAGTTGATAAACGTGATGGATATCTTAGTGGCAAGGGTTACGGGCAGCTCCTAGTTATATATAAGCTTAATGCTATTAGTAATATCAAGTTTATATAATATAAGTAATTGTTAGAACTATTAGTAGTATCAAGTTTATATAATATAAGTAATTGTTAGAACAAAGACTAATTTTAAATAATTAGTAATTAAAAATGGAATTTTTATTCGTATCCTTTGATCTTAAATGAGTCCTAATGGAAAAACATATCACAGTAGGTAAGTAGGTGGTGTTTTTTGGATTCAAATTATTTTAATTTTATATTAAAAATTGTATTAAGCATTGCAAAATGATTAAAATTGTATGGAAAAAGTTATGACAATTTGAACATAATATCAAGACATTCTGTTCACCAATATTAACATGAATTTTAGACATTGCCCGTTGATTGGTGAAACACCACGCCGCGCTTTATGCTTGTACCAGAACGAATAAAAATATACTTAGAATATAACCATTGCTCCAAGTGGGAATCGAACCCACAGTCAATTTTCGCGTTTCTACTCAGACTATACGTCACTGCGCCACGTTGGTCATGTATCTCTTATTTGTTTTTAGCTACACGCTGTATTCCGCACAAGCAGGGTAGGCAAAGGGAATCTAGTGTTAAGACACTCCATTCTCCACTTTTCGCCGAATTCGGAGGCATTGCGTGTTAAATGGCGGAACTTAACGCCGCACTTTATCTCTGATACTCTGAGCAAAGGATATGAAAATATTAAATATGTCCACTCCTCGAGTAGGAATCGAACCCACAACCGGTCGTTTACAGTCACACGTTTGTGCCAGTGCGCCACGACTGGCCTCTGTCTATCTATTTCTTATTTATATAATAAAGATTTTTAATATAAAATCATAAGGTTGACTTGAAAATTATATGAAGAATAAAACACAATTAATTCCACTCAGGTAAATAATATATTACTTGAGATATAACAAATGCTACCCGGAATTAAGTTTAAACAGAGATACTTTAGTTATATTAGCGCCTATAAACTTAGATTTGCGGAAGAAGCTCGTTATTCGTTACCTTGTATCTCACTTTATATAGATATATAAATAAATAGATATACATAAATATTAATTTAACATAGTCATGATACAGTTGGTAAATAAGATTTACTCAATTATATTAATATCTGGAATTATTGTGTTTTGTTCTTAAATTGTGGCCAGTCATGGCGCAGTGACACAAAGTGTGACTGTAAAGCGACTGGTTGTGGGTTCGATTCCCACTCGAGGAGTGGGTATATTTAATATTTCCATTTTCTTCGATCTGGTGTAGAAGTAAAGCGTGGCGTTAAATTCCGCCACTTAACACGCAATGCCTCCGAATTCAGCGGAAAGTAGGGAACGGAGTGTCTTAACACTAGGTTCCTTCTGCCTATACTGCTGTGTGCGGGTTACAGCGTGAAGGTAAAAAAAAAATTACCACGTTACATAGATTCACCGAAGTTAATTTTTCTTTTTTTTTTATCTTCACGCTTCCCGCACATTTACACACCCAGCAGGGTAGACAGATGAAACCTAGTGAAAAGACAGTCGGTAACCCATTATCCACCGAATGGCAAAACTCAACGCTTCGCTTTGCCTTGAGACCAGAGCGAAGAAAATGAAATATGAAATATTTCAATTCTTCAAGTAAGATTTGAACCGACATCCAGTCGCTTTTACAGTCACACATTGTGCCCCTATGCCACGACTGGGCTCAAATAATAAATAGGTATGATTCAATATATTCTTATTATAGTCAATTATACCTATTATTTATAATAAATCAATAATTCAAAATACCTTATAGGAATCTATACATATTAAATACATTTATTAAAGAATGACTACTAGTCTAGAAGTTATTTCTTCATTTATAATAATGATCGGTCAAAGATTGTGGTGCAGTGAGACATGACAGCAAACACAATTGCAGTTGGATTCAATTCCCACTCGGAGAATTAAATATATTAAAACAAATTTTCTTGAGAGATATATGAAGCAAAGGTGAGTGGTAAGAGAGGCAGGGGGAGACCTCGATTAACCTTCGAGAACACATTATCGATAATACTGGAGGAAGTCTACTAAAAAGCATGAGGACCTCCCGTAGTAAGGAGGGTGTGTATGAAGAGATTGATGACGTAAATGAAAGTATGCAGGGACCGTAACGTTTGGAATTTTCGTGATTCTGACTACCCCGCAAGGTATAAAGCGTGAAGCGACATATATTTATGTATACATGTATTTTCATTTCCGATAAGCAAAAACTACGGCGTTAAACACCGCTAAGTAGCACAGAAACACAGAATGTCATGAATTTGGGCGGACGGACGGCGGACAGCGGAACAGACTGTCTTAACACAACAATAAAAAATCCTTAATATTTTTTTTTGTTTTTAAATAGCAGTAAAAATGCACGTGTTGTGAATTTGTAATTTACTAATTAACATACAGATACAAATAGGTATTCATTATGTCGTCGGTCGATGTAACTAAAGAGATTATTGAACTTCGTCTCTTGTAATGAAAGAATATGAAGAAATATGAGAGATGTCAAATTTTAGTTTTGGTAAAGTTTACTTCTACTTTTGAAATGAAACTGATTTGCTTAAGCGCGGCGTTGAGTTCCACCACTTAATACGCAACGCTTCCAATATTAGACGGAAAATGGGGAATGGGAGTTCTTCTAGAGGGGCATAGCGTGACGCTAATAAAATATTATAACCTTAGTAGTATCTGAAAATATATTTTAGAAAACCCAACGTTTTCAACACTTTACAGTAATCCGTGTAAATAATACCAATACCAAAAATGTACGCGATTCGTTTAAAATAGTTTAGTTTAGAGTCTTATTTTGCGTCTACGACATCAAAGTATATGATAAGTGATCTAATCCTAATGTACATATGTTAATTCACTACTGAAACATACATTAATTGACTTTCTGAAATACAACTATTTATAAAACTGATCAATCGCATATAGTTTTGGTATTCGATCGATACGTATTTAGATCTGTCTACCTGTGACCACGGATCGTAAAGTGTTTGATACGTCGCGTTTTCTAAAAATATATTTTCCAATACTAAAAATATACGCGATTAATCCGGTTAAAAATATTTTTATCTCCAAATGTGTAAATGTGTGTTTTGCGCTTGGAAAAAAACAAATGAAAAACTTTTTGTTTACCTTGATTTGTATCTACAATCCTAGGATTGTAGATAGTTATGTTGGCTCATGGCATGAGAACGGTGCAAGTAAATGCTTAATCAGCATTTTGAGTATAGTAATGCGAACCCTCTCAAGCCATGGGAAACATTTCAATGTATTTTCAGTGTTAATTTTTATGAGAAAGATTATTATTCGACAAGAGCATGCGCTTCTGTTCTGTCGTTTCACTACTTTTAAGTTTTAATTCTTTTTGTTCCAATTCTGTTAATTTTATAATTAAATAAATTTAATATAACTTTAATTATCTTTTAAAAAGCCCACTCGCGTTCCCGTAAACTTGTCTAGATACAAATCAAGGTAAAAAAAATGTTTTTCATTTGTTTTCTTAGTTAAAACGAAAATCCTGAAAAAAATGTTATTTATATTATTAAATATCTCCTTTTATCTCGGGTTCAAAAGAACCCGGACCTTTGGAAGGCTTGTTCTTATACAATTTTAATTCAGATCATTTTTTTCTTTAAGTCCGACAAAACGTGGCGTTTTTGCAAGCCGCAAGGAGAAAAATAAAAACAAACTGACAAGGCCCATTTTGCGATAACTCCGTAGATACGGATCCGTATATATATACCCGTACATGACGTTAAGTTCCGTCATTCAACATTCAAGGTAAGGATGTTGTGGGGACAATTGAACACAACGTATCTTGATAATAAATTATCTTTGACTTTCTGCTATGATGGAGTAAGTATGAAAGTAAAAAAGACATTTTTAGAAGTCCGGTGGTATAAAAATTTACGTAATCGGATATGAACTAGTGCCTCTTGGTAATAATTAATTTTTTAAAAAGGATATTTTCCATTTCCTAAGAATATGAATAATACTTTAAAATTTTAATTATTATTAGTGTTAAGACACTCCGCTCTCCACGAGCGGAGTGTCTTAACACTAGGTTCTCTGCCTATCCTGCTGTGTGCGGGATACAGCGTGAAGCTATAAAATAAAAATAATAATAGAATAAAAGTAATCAAACGTAAAACCGATTGTCTTAAAATAAAAACCTTATTTTAGGATCTCTGACCACTTTAATATATGCAGAAAATGTTTTTTTCTCATATATAACACAAATAAAAAAATAGTTATATTAAAATAAGAGAAAGAACTTCCAATTCTAAGTAAGGATTGTAATATTTACGACATACTTATACAAACCTTGGCATTTAAAATTATATATTTTTATGCAACTTTTGTAGCATTGGCATTGACTTTATCTTCAAAAGACGTATGCATATCACATATATTATTTTAATGATATGGATTCACGCTTTTACCTGCATTTTAGGGTTATCAGAGAGAACCTAGAATCAAGAGACAACACTCCGTTCTCCGCTTTCCGTCCTAAATTGAGAAATAACGCTTTGTTTTTTATTACCAAAATGGATGAATGAAACTGGATCGAAATATCCAGGAGAAGGAATCGAACCCACAAACAATGATTATATAGATTATATTATTTTTTTTTAGCTTCACGCTGTATCCCGCACACAGCAGGGTTGGCAGAGGGAACGTAGTGTTAAGACACTCCGTTCCCCACTTTCCGCCGAATTCAGAGCTTTGCGTGGCGAAACTTAACGCCGCGCTTTACCTCGACACCAGAGCGAAGAAAATGGAAATATAATTTGGTTGTGGTTCCGATTCCACTCCTCGAGTGGGAATCGGAACCACAACCAGTCGTTTACAGTCACACGCTTGTGCCACTGGGCCACGACTGGCCACTCAATGATTATATTATTTTTTCAATTTTTTTTACTCTAGTACCAACACAAAGCGCGGCGTTGGGCTCCGCCACTCAACACGTAATGCTAAGATTTCAGAGTCTCATGATTCCAGGTTTTCACTGACTATCCCGAGAAAAAGTGTGAAGTTGCTATATTGAATTAAAATATATTATAAACTTATTCGTTTGCTTTGTTAAAGCTAATATTGCAAATACTCCAAAGGCTTCCCATCCTAATCACGACTAAAGTAAAATAAGATTAAAAACATTTATACGTTTTCTAAACATCCAAATATTTTTCATAACTTTTAAACATTTTTAAAGTGTTATTCCACACTTAGGAAAATTGAAAAAGACGTTTAGAAAATGAGCAATGCGCTCAGTGGTGGGAGCGCCTGAACGGTATTCAGGAGGCGCGGGTTCGAATCCCGATACGTTCAAAATTTTTATACGTTTCCTAAATGTCTTTTTTTTATTTTTCATAACTTTTAAGATGTATAAATAGATTTTTAAGATGTAGACTTTTCAATAGTAAACATATAAAATGATTTCTTCATAAGTCTATTAAATATTTACGTTCATCTTAAGGTTCTAAGTAAAATATACTGATGTATTTATAGCCTAATGTAGTTAATGTTTGCAATATTGCTCTAAACTTTATTCAATTGCGATATACTGAAAATGTTAAATCAACAAGTTAAAATAACTTTTTGTTTGTTAACAATTTTAACTATTTTGTTTGTTTGAAGTTTTATATCTAATTTCGACGCAGCGGATAGAAGAACGCATGGCTCAGTGGTGAGAGCGCCTGAACGGTATTCAGGAGGCGCGGGTTCGAATCCCGCTGCGTTCAAATTTTCCTAACTATGGAATAACACTTCAAAAATGTTTAAGCAGTTTTATATCCTTTGACTAAACAAGTCTTGAAGAACTTAAAATAATTTTATTATTTACTTTAAAATAAGCGTAAAGCTTCATTTATTTAGTTCAGTAACATTGCAAATTTTAGCCCCAAAGGAAAATTTAATGACTAGAAAGAATTTTTTGAATGAAAAAATACTAATAGCTTTACTTAAACTCACTCATTCATTTTATTCGTTATTATTTTTATCTTTATTTATGCATTAAAGATGGAAAAACTTTTTAAAGTGCTTAGAAATTGAAATAGTAAGACGAAGTGTAACCAATAATGTTAGCATACAGACAATGGTCTCAATACCAACATGAAAATGGGCGGAAAATTAAGAAAATTGGTAATTGAGAAATTGAGAGTGTCTTAATATTATGTCAAACTACTCACCTATGCGGCAAATGAAGAAAAATGAACATAAATAGATTTATTCATACAAAATTTTTACAAGTTGAGTTATCGAGACTTCTCAGTAAAAAACCTAGGATATTTATAGTGGGAATGGCTTTTTTCTCTGTTGGATATAAGCTTAACTTAGTTGAAAAATAAAAAGAAAAAAAGCTATATATCTATCTATAGCAAGAATCAACAAATATAAAATACTAGCGGCCCGCTCGCAGCTTCACCGCGTGAACTACATAACTGTTTTGTTATATTGCAACCCTTGAGTGTGGGTTTTTTTTTAAAAAAGTGGCCTATATTTAACCTTGGATTGTCAACTATATTTATGCTAAAATTCATTACAATCGGTCAAGCGGCTTAGATTTTGTGTGATTGTTTGTCTCTTTGCGCTTGTGTGCGTGTGTGTGTGTGTGGAAGTACTATTATTTTGTTTTGTAATTGTACCTGGGTAATTACCTAAAAATAGCTTCACGCTATATCCCGCACACAGCAGGGTAGGCAGAGGGGACCTAGTGTTAAGACACTCCGTTCCCCACTTTCCGCCGAATTCGGAGGCTTGCGGAGGTAATTACCTAACCTCCCTAAATGGAATCGTATTTTTAATTCGTAATTTTAACGTAAGGAAATTTCTAAATTTTTATTAAAGGAGAGAATTTATACTTTGGGAGATACATTTCTTCATCAAATCGGAAAAAAACAAAAGCTACATTGCGGTTAAATGAGAAAATACTGTGAATAAATTACAACCAATAGCGAGGACAGACGTCGGTAATAGAATATACTTGTATTCAAGAGTCAAAACGCAATCGAAACGGACACAAGGTTAGAGGAATGAATGGATTTTATAACGTGCCTTTTTTTGCGATGCAAAATTGATTAAAGTTGTAATTATTGTTCAGTCAGTACTATCATTTGAAATGGAAAAAGAGTAATTTTTAACACGCTTTTATTATTTTGAAATGATTATTTTTGTTGGATTCATCACGTATAGTTTTGGTATTCAAAAATATATTTTACAAAACCAATGAAGTCTACTTGTGATCAAGTACTACTATAAAATGTTCGAAACGGTCGGTTTCCTAAACGTGCTATGCTCATAAACTTTAGCATGTGGGACGTCGTGGCACAGTGGGACAGCAGCTGAACGCGATGGTTGTGGGTTCGATCCCGATTCGGTTAAATGATTATAAATTGTTTTCATGTCTTCGCTCTGGTACCTGAGGGAAAGACAAATCGAGAGGTTGAGTTCTGAGGCTCAACACGCAATGTCTCGATTTCCGGTGGAAAGTGGAGAACGGAGTGTCTTGAAACTAGGTCCTCTCTGATAATCTTACTAAGTGGGAAAAAAACGTGAAACCGCTATGCATTTTCAAATATCAAAAATCTATGCGATTGATACAGTTAAAAAAGTACTAATAGTTAAAATAGTAGTAATAGTACAGGTAAAAAAGTTATAGTTCAAAATGTGCTAACATCGCGTCTATCAATAATTTATTTTCATTATCAAAACTTTTCTACATGTAATACGTAAAAAGTTGAAGTCACAACTCGGACTTACTTCTTGCAGTTCAGTTTGTTTAAAAATTTGGACACGTATCTGAATTCGAGGGTAATGCAATATTTTGGTAGTATGAATGTCTTTGCCTTGAGGACCATGATAAGAGGAAATCAATTTTAGGCTATTTCCTTTTGTTTATTTTTTAAGGTATTTTGTTATAATAATGACATATATAGTTTTTTTATAAACATACAACAGTTGTCATTTGCTTTATCATAATAATAATCGTTGTAAAACTTAATAGAAGATATTTTTTCAATATCAATGAATAAAATGAAATAATTAAGCACTAGAATCTCTAAAGTAAATAAGTTCTTATCTAAAATCTTAGAAAGAATTTTCACTGAGCCAGATAAATAAAGGACGTATGGTTTAGCGGTTAGAAAGCTTCAACAGTTTTCAAGGGAAGCGGATTCGAATCCAGTTAGGTTAATTATTTTATATATTTTTTTTAGCTTCACGCTGTATCCCGCACACAGCAGGGTAGGCAGAGGAAACCTAGTGTTAAGACACTCCGTTCCCTACTTTCCGCCGAATTCGGAGGCTTGCGTGTTAAGTAGCGGGAATTTACTTCGACGCCGGAGCGAAGAAAATACAAATATAATTTCCACTCCTCGAGTGGGAATCGAACCCACAACCAGTCGTTTACAGTCACACACTTGTGCCACTGGGTCACGACTGGCCACAATTTTTTATATGTTTTCTAAAATTGTTTTTTTAATATCAAAAGTACGTAAACACTTTAAAATGTTTTGAAAATCGCACACGTTTCTAAGATAAGTATTACTTAGAATATATCAGATGCTAAAGCGTGCATCATGTAGATTATATTTGCTATCTTGCCAAGATAAACGTCAATGATAGAAAAATGCAAAATATAGAGAGCTGTCAATTTACAATATTGATGTTCATTTTAAAATATGTCAAAAATAATATGTATTCAATTTAAATGAGTATTAAAAATTTTAAAAAGTACTGGCACATCCATACTCCATAATTATATTATAAATGCGAAAGTCTGTCTGTTTGTCTGTCACGCTTTCACGCCTAAACTACCGGTCGGATTTAGATGAAATTTAAAATGACAGTAGTAAATAATCTTAGGTCTAACATAGGCTATTTATTTTTTAAAAAATCACCCTGTAAATGGTTGAAATAGGTGATAAAAGTTTATATGAAATATCTAAACCGTTTGACGGATTGTAATGAAATTTGGCATAAATATGGTTTATAGTCCAAAATAAAATTAGGTAATTAAACTTTGGTGCTAAAAATGTGTCATATTTTTTATCTAAAAATATAAACATATATTCTGCGCAAAGGCAAAGCGCGGCGTTAAGTTTCGCCACTTGACACGCAATGTCTCCGAATTCGGCGGAAAGTGGGGAACGGAGTGTTTTAACACTGTGCAGGATACATCGTGAAGCTAAAATAAATAAAAATAAACATATATATATTAGGTATAAATGAATGGTTGAAAGGATTCAAAAGCTTTTTAGGAAATGCCAATATTTTATATGAAAGGAGCTCTTCTCTTTGTATAAAATGTGACAAGAATTTTCTAAGCATTCCGAAAGTAAAGACCGATGTGATCTATTTACGTTTTTTACTATAACGCAAAACATGAAAAAAATATGAAGATAGATACATATACAAAATGTAAATATTTTGCTGGTAAATAGTATTGGTATTAAATGGTATAGGCCACCGTTCGATCAATAATTACAGATTCGATTCCCGGGCAAATGAATATTATTTTTTTAGCTTCACACTGTATTCCACACACCAGGGTAAGCAGAGGGAACCTACTGTTAAGTGTAAATAATTATAATTCCAATATTTACAGTTCTCGGCTCTAATGGCAAGACAAAGCGCGGTGTGAGTTTCAAATTCAGGCTGAAAGTGGAGAACAGAGAGTCTAAACACTAGATTCTCTGACTACCTTACTGCATAGAACAAGCAATGCAGCGAATAGTATAGGTATAAAACGTTTCAACATTCCAGTATCAAATAAGCAAGACCTTGAAGGCTTTGGTCGCGCATTCGAGTCCAATTCAATTTAATTTTAATTTCACACATTTCTTGCTTATTTATTTACTGTAGGCTGAAATACTTTGTGTTGTGACACATCAATTGTCAATTTCCGGCCATTGTAATGCTATTGTATATTAGGCGGAACTAAACGCCGCGCTTTGTCGAACGAGATTGAAAGGAATGTCTAAATAATTGAAAATCGAACTCGGAACCATAATTTGAAGATATGTTCCAATTGAAATAAAAAATAAATAAGTTACTTATGGATCTTTTATTAGTTTTATTTATTAAGTGAATGTATTTATACTTAATACTTAGTGTGTCTTTTACTAGTTTTTTTTCAAGGTTTATATGAACAATTGTATAAAAAAATATTATCACGACTTTATATAGATATAATTCGGTCTGTAATATTGTGCCTAGTTATTTCAGATTGCCTCTAAATAAGAAAGCGATGGTTGTGAATTCGATTCCTAATCAGAATCAGATAATTAAATATTAAAAAATACATAAATATTATCAAAATACTTTTTAAACATTTTTAAAGTGTTATTCCACACTTAGGAAAATTGAATTCTTTAAATGTCTATTATTAAAATATTTAAAATATTCAAATGATTACAGGCTTCGATCTCGTAAGACTAAGTGCAGTGTTAAATTCCGCCACTTATCATTGGAATGTTGTCAACGGAGTCTCGTGACACTAACTTGACCTTACCCCGCTATGCGAAAAGAAACGTGAAGCTACTTATATTTTTTTTTTATTTTTTATTATTTTATCTTATTGTACCTATATTTCTTAGTGTATCTCCTTGACATTTATTTATAACATGTTATTTGCATTATTTAATGTATTATTACTACATTGCAGTTTGAAAAATATATATTCGTAGATGCATTAAGATTAAGAAAGTTACTTCAAAGTCATATAATAAGACAAAAGAATTATGAATTCAAAATTTTTGATCTAATGAAAGATTAACAAAAATATGAGCTATAAGGATTAACGGTTTTTAAAACATTCATGTTTTTCTACCCCATAGTAGAGTAGGCAGAAACAACCTAGTGGCAAGACACTCCATTCTCAACATGCCCGAATGTGTAATTATCTTAACAGCCGAGTAGAAAAATTAAAATAATTTAAATATAATCATTCCCCGATTAGGAATAGAACCGACAACCATCACGTGAACAGATGCATTTTACCTGCGCCTGATTGGCCTCAGTTTTTGCTTAAAAAACATATATTTATAAAATTATTATGCCATGGAGTATATAATACACGGAAATCGTTTCATTTCCGAACCTTCGTACGGACCTCTCAGTGACCTAGAGTTTAACTTATCGCAATCATTTTCCTACATGTAATAATTCAAGGCCTACATTTTTGGTGTCAATAGCCTTTGTTTATGATCAATATTAAAAAATCCATACTTTTGCAAAAAAATATAATTACATCCAGAGCAATATTATAAATATATAAACTTGATTATCTGTCTGTCCGTGTAAAAGTCCCTAGAGGGTAGAGATAGGGGATGAAAATGTATATAAAATCTAAACTGAAAGACCCATTTCGCTTCATTAATTTCGCCCAAAGATTGCTCATTACGCAAAGTCAAACATAATATACCTATTTTTATGGACCTAAGAAGCTGAAAAATAGTGTGGAGATAAGTGGAGATAGGAGATGAAAATCATAGTTCACGCGAGCAAAACCGCAAGAAGGTTGTTAGCAATATAATATTATATTATAGGTATGTATGTATATCGTTAAAGTTACTTTGGTTCAACTTGAACAAAGAATTTGCAATATCCGGTACTGGATCATGCATTCATTTTTTATTTATTACATTTAAGTGAGTTGCAGACTTTTGTAGAGCAGTCAAGATTTTTTTTAATATAGGTAAGCCATGGTCAAAGTGCTACATCCAATTTGGTGAATGTTAATATTTACTTAAAACTAAATATAAAATTTTGCTTATACTTAAAGTAAATATTATCGCAACTATATAGATACACAATATATAGATCATCAAACACTTGGAGACATTCAAATTTACAAACAGGAGTAATGCATTAATAATAAGTATATGGCCTTCCCTTAAAAATATGGAAGCTACGTGATCTACAAATGGTAACAGTAAGTCAGTCTAACAGAAGGAGTTAAACACGAATTTAAAACATTTGAACACTTTAACAGAGAATGGAGAGTCTCAACAGTACGATATCTCTGCCTAACGTGCTATGTGAAAAAAAGCGTAAAGCTGTTTTTTTTAATATAAACCATTTATTCAGTCCTTAAGTATTTTTTTATAAATATTTATATTCTTAACCACTATTGCTCAATTAAAATCGACGTTTGTGCGAACTCCGTGAGAATTCACGACATGCATTATAGTACTTATCTATGAAACTATAAAAACTGTCATTAGAACAATTACACGCGATTTTAATTCACGTTTCTTAGTATATGCAGAGGTAAGTAGAGAGGCTAGTGACAAGATTCTCCGTTCTTTGTGAATTGATTTTCTTATAATAAAATTATATTAATTAATTAATTATTCATTAAGTATTCATAAATTTATCACAATAATATAAAATATATATAAGATCAAATCACTTCTTTCTCCACTTAATAAATAGAAATATATGACAATATTTTTTTTCATAGAAAAACGAAAATTTCTAAAACGCCACCAATTCTCCTAGCGAGAATCGAATCCACTACTATCATTGCTGTCAAAAATTGTCAATTTTAACTCTTACTATTTAAAAATATTTTAAACTTATAATACCTAACTTATAAAACAAAATAACTATATAAAAAATATATAAAAAATACATACTTTTCATACAAAAAAACCGCACTTTGTTTATATTTCAACTGTTATAATAACAGTGCGAATGTCGCGACACTTCTAACCAAACTGACCGTTTCATTGAAACAGAAACATGCGCCTGCGTTGATTTATTACGACATAACAAAACATTGAAATTTGAACTTTATCTCGTACCCATAGAGTCTATTTTAAATATATATTTGTATAAAAATTTTCGAAGGCTAACTAGCACTCCCTTTACTCAATTAATTGTAAATAAGGTTTAATATAAAGTAATGCTCGTGTAAAGTCAATTTTGCAAATAATAATTAAATTTTAAGTGTTTTTTCGTTAATTAAAAATAATAAATTTTGTTTGTAATGTTGGTAAGAATAGGTTCTATTTCAGAGACATTGTAAATTTATGAATTGCAAAATTCTTATTACATATTTTCAATTCTTAAATTGAACGATTATTAAGAGACAGTGGCCAGTCGTGGCTCAGGGGCACAAGCGTGTGACTGTAAACGACTGGTTGGTAGTTCGATTCCCACTCGAGGAGAGGAAATATTCCATTTTCTTCGCTCAGGTGTCGAGATAAAGCACGGCGTTAAGTTCCGCCACGTAACAGGCAATGCCTCTGAATTCGACGGAAAATAGGGAACGGAGTATCGTAATACTAGGTTCCCTCAGCCTACCCTGCTGCTAGTAAGTGTATATTAACTAGTGTTATGTAAAATTTAATTGCAATTAACAATTGAATATTATGTACCTAACATATAGTGAACAAAATTTTGCTGTATAGTATATGACAATATATTACAGATATATATTTTAACTAGCGACCCGCTGAGGGTGAACTACATAAATGTTTTGTTATATTGCAACTCTCGGGGGTGGATTTTAGAAAACTAAATTAGCCTATGTTTAACCTTGGATTGTGAACTATATTTATGCCAAAATTCATTACAATCGGTCAACCGGTGTAGATTTTTCATACACACTTTCAACCATTATTTCAACAATTTACAACAAATTTATTTTCAACCCTTATTTCAACCATTTATAGGATGTTTTTTTATAAAAATAAGTAGCCTATGTTTGACCCAGTAATTTTGACTACTTTCATTTTAAATTTTATCTAAATCCTCCGATTTGGATCAAATTAAGGCGGTAGATTAGCCGTGAAAGCGTGACAGACAAACAGACTGACATTCGTATTTATAATATATATATGAATTACACTGAAACTGTTTTGATTTAAACTTTAAGCTGTAAACTTTTAATCATTAGTAAACAAATGGAACAAATAACAGTGATATCTTTTTAAAATTCACTAAACTGATCTTGAACTATTTAGAACTGTGATGAATTAATTTCTACCGTGTATTCCGAAGGTGGCATTAGAAGATCTTTTTAAACTTCGTCAAGTAACGAGAGAAGCCTTAAAAAAAGACGAATTAAAAGAATATGAATTATTGGTTAATTTAAAATTTTTGACTCAATTTCTAAATTGGATTGTATGTAATGAATTTGATTCATTTTAATATTATGAATGTTCGTTTTTTATTAAATTATTTTTTCTATACTGTTTAAGATTGTTGATTGAAAATATACT
The DNA here is from genome assembly GCA_019049465.1 of Dryas iulia moderata. Taxonomy (NCBI): domain Eukaryota; kingdom Metazoa; phylum Arthropoda; class Insecta; order Lepidoptera; family Nymphalidae; genus Dryas; species Dryas iulia. Next base: position 13,851,044 of record CM032429.1, read on the forward strand.
AACATTAGATTCATAAGTTTGAAAATGTTACTAACACATGGATGTATTAACTGAAATAAAGAGTTTATTATTAATAATAAACAAGCAAAAAATATACCAAAAGGACAGTTGATAAGCATATCTATATATGCTATCTTTATATTTATACTACCTAGGTATCTATAGAACCCATGTATATAAAAATACCTATACTCTTACTCGTGCTTTGTTATAATAGGTAAGTCTGAATCATTAACCAGTTTATTATTTAGTATTTCCGTATTAAATTAATTAGTATTTCTGATATACTCTCTGTATAGTGTGAAAAAGGCGAACAAATTTGTGAAATAGACGTAAAGTCCACATTTTACCTTTTCAAGGGCGATATTATATCATCTCAAGTAATTGAAACGCTTTTAACATTCACGCACCGAAGATTTGAAAATATTTATGAATAACGTTTTTATAAAACGTATAAGAATTTGAACGTAGTCGGATATAGAATTAGCGGTCGGATTGGTTGAACAGAAACAAAAAAGGCAGTTCGAATCCCACTGTGCTCAAATTTTTACATGTTTTCTGATAACGTTTTTAGGTGGTTCTGCGGATTTAACTACTTTTATTTAATTTCTCTATTTATTTTAAAATTTTTGCTTTAGTATTAAATTCTAGTTCAAGCTCAAAATATGCTATACATTATATGTTTTATTATTTTTATAATGTGAATCAATTCTTATTTGCAGGGATTACAGTGCATCGTAGCTTTGTTTTAATTTCAGGATTAGATTTTAATTAGATAATTTTTGTTTCTCCATTCTGCTGAAAAAGATTAAAGTGACTTTCGCAACTTTGAATTCCGGCAATTCAGTTGAATTCAGGCAGAAAGTAAAGAACGGACTTTATTCTCTCTGACTACGCTAAAAGTGCAAAAAAGCCGGAATTTCAATTATTAAATATAGTATGGCCGATCTCAACCATTATTGAAGTCTGCCACTTTGCATTTAACGTGATATTAAATTCAGAGTGGTGATATCAAATGAGAGTCACATAATGTTGCCAGAGCAATAAAAAAAATATATATTCATACTTTAAAACAATTGTGATTACAACCAAATCTTGTCCCACAGAGCCACGAACATCTCTAAATGTAGGCATGTATTTAAATATATAAATAAGCTTCACGCTGTATCCCGCACACAGCAGGGTAGGCAGAGGGAACCTAGTGTTAAGATACTCCGTTCCCCACTTTCCGCCGAATTCGCAGGCTTGCGTGTTAAGTGGCGGAACTTAACGCCGCGCTTTACCTCGACACCAGAGCGAAGAAAATGGAAATATAATTTCCACTCCTCGAGTGGGAATCGAACCCACAACCAGTCGTCGTTTATAGTCACACGCTTGTGCCACTGGACCACGACTGGCCATGTATAAATGAATATAGCAATAACTACGTGTTTAATGAAAAAAATAATTATTTTTTATTACCAGGAATCGAACCCCAAACGACATTCCCAATACCCACACAATCTGACCTGGTCATGTTGCCGTAATTATACATAACAGTGTAAAATAGACTGTCTAGTGTCATTAAGTACAATTTTTAGAGTAATAACGTGAACTGAGACACTTAGGGAAGCTGAAAATAAAAATCTTTGTTTTGTTTTTTCCACGTGTTCTCGAGCAATACAATTATAGTATGTTTTTTGAAATAATGTAGTGCGAAAATAATATTTTTTTTACGTTTTTCGATCATTCATAACTACTTTTCAATTTTTTTTAAAGTGTTATTCCACACTTAGGAAAATTGAAAAAGACATGTCTTTTTCAATCACTCATAATCAATAGTTGCGTTTGACGATAAGCGCGATCGGTTGTGGGTTTGATTCTCACCCGGAGGAATGATTGTATTTAAATTATTATCATTTTCAGCTTTGTCTGATAAAGCTCGGCGTTGAATTCCACCACATCCACACGCTGTCGACATATCGGGCGAATACGTATGTGGAGAACGGAGTGCCTTGACATTATGTTCTCTGAAACACTACTTTACGGAAAGAAAGAATGAAGTTGCATTAAAATAAATTGCAAAAAAACAAATACTGATATATTTGTTTTTTTGTAACGTGACAGTGGACAATGTAGATTATATTGTCCACTGTACTATTATCAAGCAAGGAGTGCTATTATCATTTTTAAACTATTTTAATGATTTTTTGTGTTCACATTTTTAAGCATTTTAAATTAGAAAACATTGTGTTTTTTAGCTTCACGCTGTATTCCGCACACAGCAGGGTAGGCAGAGGGATCCTAGTGTTAAGACACTCCGTTCCCCACTTTCTCTGTGGGGAACAGAGAAAACTTAGGTACTTAATTAAACTAAGAAAATACATATCTTAGCTTGCGGAACTCAACACAGTTTTTTGCTTTATCAAACATGAGAAATTTAAATAATCGAAATAATAACACGTTCTTCAATGGTAATCGAACCCGTAACCACTTCGTACACATAAAAGTAACAAAATACGTTTCAACTGTGCAAAGATATCGTCAATGCTGATTAAAACTTACTTTGAGCTAATATCGAATTCGCTTTAGGCAAGGAACTGCTCGAATGGCAAAATGTAAGACATTTCAAATAACATTTCGCAAGCCTGTAGGCAGTGCTGTGTAAAAATCGATCAAGTGCGATTCAAAGTTATAAATGTATGGTTCTGTATTATCTTACTATGGTAGAGATTATGTTATATCAGAATCGCTTCAAATTGGTTCCTGTTGTACGCAGAGTTTTCTCTGCGTTCCTAGTCGTAAATTTTCTTAGTGTTATGATACTCCGTTTTCCATTTACCACCTGGATTCGAGATATTACATATTGCGTGGTGGAACTCAATATTATTCCGCTTTCTGTCTTTAGACCAGAGAAATGAAAATAATAGCAGAATTAATTGTTTGACCGTCGTGGCGCAGTGGTAAATGATCTGAATGTAATAGCGGTAAATGGTAGTGGATTTGTCGTAACGATTAGTTCCACCAATCAATTTTGGGCAGAGCGTTTTGAGTGCTGGGAATCGAATCCACAACCAGTCGCGTTTACAGTCACACTTACGTACCCCTGTGCCACGACTGGCCACATGAAATGTATATCTTAGTACATATTAGTTGTAAATTTAAATCTTATTTGGGGGGTAAACATGAAACTTAATCGTTACATACTGAGGGATAAGATACCAAAAAAAATATGAACAGAGATGGTTAAAAATTGGCACCTTGGGGAGTGTAAGAAAGGATGTCTCGTAGCTCACATTATCACATAGTAACTTTTCTATATTTTCATAACTCTCAATAACCACAAATTTTAACAAAGACAATGACTAACGCAATTTCTTTACTGTCTTATAAAATTTCTTGCAGTGCTGTCTCCGAATGTAAACGTGATAATTATAGGTTCTACCCTCATTTAGAAAAATGAGTTCCGACACTCGAAGCGCAATATCTCCAATTCGGACGGAAAGCAGAGAATGAAGTGTCTTGACCTTAGGGTCTCTCTCTGTTTATACTGCTTTATATACGTATTTATATACCCAAAATTTTACATACGAGTATATATAAATAGATTACATAGTAATTTCTCTAGAGAACTCTCAAAAATCAAGGATTTTTACTAAAACAATGACGAACAAGTCACATCTTCATTGTTACCCACCTTGACACTATAATTTAAAAACCTCTTGCGTAATACATAATTAAGAATAATAAGAAGCGCCTACGATACCTTTATACTTTGTAAAGAGAACTTTATTGGGAGTGGTTCTTTTTTTGAAGATAAATACTAGCAAAAGGTAAAAAGAAATAAAATCTAATGTGATATTTATGTAATACTAGCTGTGTTCGTAACTTCACCAGCGTAGAATTTAACAAAAAAATATAATTGTAAAATAAAAGTAGCCTAAGGCACTCCTTAGTGCATAAGCCATCCGCAAGCGAATGCCCCGTCAACATTAGTCCAGCTATTCCAGAGATTAGCCGGAACAAACAGACAGACAGACCGATAAAAGTTGTAAAAAATGTTATTTTGGTATATGTATGTAATTTTTTAACATACATATATTATATGATAAATAAAACCGGTTAGTATAATATTACAAACAGACACTAATTTCATAAATGATTCATTTCTATTTTTTCCCACACACAATTAAAGCGACGTCAGCTAATTACAGAGACTGAACTCTCTTAGAGTGTGCATAGAGACACCAATCTCTCTATAGGAGCCAGTTGTGGCGCAGTGGCATTTAAGTGTAACAGTAAACGAGTGGTTGTGGGTTCAATTTCCATTCGAGGAGTGGAAATATTTAATATTTCCATTTTCTTCGCTCTCGTATCGAGGCAAAGCCCGTCGTTAAGTTCCGCCACTTAACACGCAATGCCTCCAAAAGGGATTCAGCGTGAAGCTATAATAAAAAAAAGATTTCTCTTACGTGTCTATTTTCAGAAACATTGAGTACTCGATAGCGAAAGTCAAAATCGCGTCTAATGAAACCTGGTTAATTCATATAAGTGTATTAATATTTTAAGCAAATATTATTGTCTATGCACAAATCTTTTCATTATTATCGTAGTACCGCTAATTTTTTTGCAATAGGTTTCCATTTTCATATACGTAACAACTTACTAAATTACTAAAACGTGTAGGTAGTAGTATGTAGGTATATAAAGATTTAAACCAGCTATCTGTCCTTTAGAATTTTATGAGGCAGTGTCAAGACACTCATAGACCAGTCGTGGCGCAGAGGCACAAAGTGTGACCGTAAAGCGACCGGATGTGGATTCGATTCCCACACGAGGAATGGAAATATTTAACATTTCCATTTTCTTCGCTCTGGTGTCGAGGCAAAGCGCGGCGTTAAGTTCTGCCACTAAACACGCAACGCCTCCGAATTCGGTAGAAAGTGGGGAACGGAGTGTCTTAACACTAGGTTTCCTCTGCTTACCCTGCTGTGTGCGGAGTACAGTGTGAAGCTGAAGACACTCCTTTTTCTATTTTCCGTCGAAATTTGACTTTTTGAGTATTATGTGGCAGATGTCAACGCCATATTTTGTCTCGTACACTAGAACAGAGAACAAAAATATTATAAAAATAAATAATTAAAACATAATCAAATGTATGACGATATGACAGAAGGATTTGAGTGGGAATCGCACCCACAACCAAACTTAATTACACTCATATACACTCATATTGTACCATGATGGCTTTTAAAATTTATTTCTTTATATATTGATTAATGTAGAGCATTTATGGTAAATATTATGAATATTTTAACGTTGCGTCGTTGCTATTATGCAAATTTGATCAAAGCGGCGTAAATTTCAAGGACCTCGATATAATTTTGTTTATAAATAAATGTTAATTTAAATAAATTCAATACTGGTAGCAATATTAATAAGAAATATAAATAGCTTAGCGTTTTTATCGTAAAAAAAAACATTTTTAGGCATAAAATGTATCATACAATCATATACAGTACGTATGGCTGATGTAGCGAAATAGAACGTATGGCTTAGCAATCAGAGCGCTTAGATAGATTCCAAGAGGAGCAGATTCAAATCCCACTAAGTTCAATTTTTTTCTACGTTTTCTAACAATATTTCTTAACTTAATTATCTCATATAACAATTTAAAACTATTAAAATATTTGCACCGTATACTTTTCTACTAAAATCACCCTTTGTCATTCATATAACAAAATAAATTGACACATAAGTTAGTGGTAAGACCCTCAACTCTCCACTTTCCTCCATCTCAAGAGTAATATATGCTGTAATAGTAATAAAATAAACATTTCTTTTTATTACAGATCTCTAGATAATAATCAATACTATCCAATCATCTACCAATTATAGAGTTAAGCTATTAAGTCATTATTTAAATGCAGTAAAAACTTTGACGGTCCATACATGCATAACATTTATTGCTCCAATTTACGCTTCTGAGATATCTTTGCAATAACTTGACCACCTTGACCAGAACTAAGAATAGTGAATATTTATTATATCTAGGTGAAATTATATATATTATAATATCTTTTTAAGGTCGAGCACTGTGTGGCAGTGGATCTGTAAACTCTGGTAGTAGGTTCTATTCCCATTTGAAGAAAATGATTATATTTATATAATTATTTTATTTCTTTTCTCTGGCCCTTAAAACAAGCACAGTGTTGAGTTCCGTCACTCAATATAAAATGCCTTGATTTAGACGTTGATATATTAGAGAAAAAAAAATGATCAAAATATGTTACAAGGTACTTTTAAACATTTTTAAAGTGTTATATCACACTTAGAAAAATTGAAAAAGACGTTTAAAGAAAACGTATAAAAATTCCTGGACGGTATTCAGGAGGCGCGGGTTCGAATCCCGCTGCGTTCCAATTTTCATAAGTTTTATTTAAATGTCTTTTTCAATGTTACAAGGTGTTTTTTTCATATTTATCGAGATATAGGTAATAAGTTCTGTGAAGAAGAAAAAACAAAAATGATCAAATTAAGCTTATATAATTAGTCTATTGAAACTGAATACTCGTACAATAATTTGTTCAATTATTTCTAGTATGTAGATACTTTATTAAAATACTAAATTGTAATATAAAGATATTACAGATTTCTTCTTGTCGCAGTTGACACGTGTCAAATGGGTTCGAATACCACGTAATGTATAGATGTATTTGTAGAGTAAAGTCTTTTCCTTTTTTTTTTCTAAAGTTCGTAGAAATTAAAACTAATGTAGAAATTTTCGAAACTCTTTATTGTTTACAGTGTTCCCCTATACTTATCATTTCTTGTGGATTCCATACAAGTCATATTTTAACTTTATACGCCTACTAGTTTTATTTATTGGTCTCTTAGAAATAACAAATACATAGATACACTTAGCCCTCTATAAATCAAATAACATTTACTTTTAAATAGTGAAATTGTTAGAAAATAAAAAAGAAAATTTAAAAATTTTGAAAAAACCCACGACGGTTTAATTGTTATTGAAAAAGGATAAAATAACAAGAAATCCCCGCCTAAAAGAATATATGTAACGAGATGATGGGGACGGCTTCGTCGGGGGCTGTCATTACTTTAAGTTTGCACAAACCTTCTCATAGGTTTTCTTGCTGTTAAAACAGGTTCCCAAAAAATTTAAATATTAATATGAATTTACAGTTTTGATAACTGGTATTTTAAAAACTTTAAAACGAAATCTATACTGCTAGCTACTATATTTAAAATAGGGATTGCAACTGGCAGCCCCCGACGAAGTCGTCCCCATCATCTCGTTACATATATTCTTTTAGGCGGGGGATTTCTAGTTATTTTATCCTTTTTCAATTACAATTAAACCGTCGTGGGTTTTTTCAAAATTTTTAATTTTGCTTTTTATTTTAAACTTTTTAAAGTGAATAGATACACATTATATATTATTACATAATATCGAAATACTTTATATTAATCTTATAAACCCAATGCTTTCTGGTCATCAAATGCTTATTGCAGCGCCTGGCAGATTGTCACCGTAACATTTCCACGAAACTTAAGTCTAACCAAATTAGTGCAAATCACAAAACCCACTAGTAGTTTTGATTTTGAACAAACTAATTTATACTGGAGCGCCCCGTGGTAGTTCGTGATATGGCATATAAAAACACGCAGCAATTAAACCAGAACCTATCACAGAAAACTGCATCTAAATAGGTTTCACACAAAAAATAAAAGCAAATGCTTACTGCAGCGCCCCCTGGTGAAGTGTCACCATGACACATATACGAGAACACGCACTAATTAAACCTGATCCTATCTTTGATAACTGCATCCAAATTGGACTTGTAGTTTTAGCTTTGCATAATATTTAATGCAGCACCCTGGCGTGGTCATAACGTTAAAAAAACCTAAAAACTTACACCAAGTAAAGGTAACTCTAATACTAAAAACTCTGCGCAATCGGACTAGTAGTTGTAGCTTTGCATTAAATATTACAAACAAATGTTTACTGCAGCGCCCCCTGGTGAGTTAACACGATAAAACATATCCAAGAACATGCACTAATTAAACTTGAACTTATCATTGACACTGCATCCAAATCAATTTTATCTTTGCACAAACAATATTTTACTGCAGCGCCCCCTGGTGACTTGTCACTGTAATATAAATTTAAAAACATGCTCTAAGCAAAGCGGAATCTAATACTGAAAACTCTTTCCAATCGTACTAGTCGTTTTGGTTTTACACAAAAAAATAGAAGCAGCTACTTACTGCAGCGCCCCCTAGAGAGTTAACATGAAAATGTGCACTAAGGAAACATACATGACACATATATGAAAATATGCACTAAGTAAACTAGAATCTATCATTGAAAACTGCATTCCAATCGGACTCGTAGTTTTAGTTTTGCACAAACAAATGTACTTACTACAGCGCCCCCTGGTGTGTGGTCACCTTAACGCATATATGAAAAGAAGCACCAATTAAACCTAAACCTAGCGTTAGAAGTTTCATCTAAATCGGACTAGTAGTTTTTGCTCTGCATAAACAAATGTTTACTGCAGCGCCCCCTGGTGAATTTTCACCGTAACCAAAAAACAAAAATCTTAAAATATGCACAAAGCAAAGCTAAATCTAGTTCTGAAAACTCTAGCCAATCGGATAAGTCATTTCGGTTTTAGACAAATAAATACAAGAAAATTTTTGGTTTTACACAAAAAAATACAAACAAATGCTTACTACAGCGCCCCCTGATGAGTGGTCACCATAACATGTATATAAAAAGACGCACCAATTAAGCTTGAACCTACCCTTGAAAGTTTCATCGAAATTGGACTAGTAGTTTTTGATTTGCATAAACAAATGTTTACTGCTGCGCCCCCTGGTGAGATTTCCCCGTAACAAAAAAAGAAAAATCTTAAAATATGCATCAAGCAAAGATGAATCTTTTTATGAAAACTCTTTTTAATCGGAGTAGTAGTTTCGGTTTTAGACAAATAAATACAAAAAAAGTACAAACAAATGCTTACTGCAGCGCCCCCTGGTGGTTTGACACGATAAAACATATCCAAGAACATCCACCAATTAAACCTGAATCTATCACTGAAAATCTATCGAAATCAGACTATTATTTTTTGAGATAATTGAAAACATTCGTTTTCACGTAAAATGCTTACTGCAGCGCCCCCTGGTGAGTTAAGGCAATAATTCATATCTAGGAACATACGCCAATTGAACCTAAACATATTATAGAAAACCGTATCAAAATCGGACTAATAGTTTTGGAAATAATTGACATAGTAATTTGCACAAACACACAAACAAACAAACAAACAAACAAACAAACAAACAAACAACCTCTCACCCCAAACACATATACAGTCGCCGTTCCGTCGCGGGTAAAAAAAACATAAATAAAAACGGAATAATATTTTAAAAAGCACAGACCATATGTCCGTAGAGTGTTCATTTATAGAAATAAATGAAAAAAATCTATTTTTATTATTAAAATAACCACTTTTTACTACGTCCATACACAGTGCATATACACGGTGCATATACAAAAAGAACATTTTTTACAATATTTGTCTGTCTGTCAGTTTTTCCGGCTAATATCTGGAACGGTTGGACAGGTCTTAACGAAAGTTTTATTTAGAGAAAACTGATATAATAAGGTGTAACTAAGGCTAGTTTTATTTACTTTGCTAAATTCTATGCGGACAAAGTCGTGAACGCAACTAGTTAACTATACAAAAACGGCGGAACTTAACGCCGCGCTTTACCTCGACACCAGAGCCAAGAAAGTGGAAATATTAAATACTTCCACTCCTCGAGTGGTACTCGAACCCACATCCAGTCGTTTACAGTCACACGCTTGTGCCACTGGGCCACGACTGGCCACAATGTTACTAGATTACCAAATAAAACCACTATCACTATCAAGCCAAACTATACAAAACTTGAAACACAATCGTTTATTTAAAAACCACAAAGGTCAATGAGTTTCTCGTAGTTTCCAATTGTCTATATATTTATTTAGGTACAGTACTTACGTTTCACTTTCAATGGCTCACTTGAGTCACTAACGAGAATCGAATATGAAATATTATAGAAAGGAAATAACTTGTGGAGAACGGAATCTGTGTATGTTCCTTCTAGTATTGCACGAAAAGATTTGTTTAAAATTTATTTTCATTTTAACCTTTTTTTTTCAGTTTCACGCTGTATCCCGCTCACAGCAGGGTTGGCAGAGGGAACCTAGTGTTAGGACACTCCGTTCCCCATTTTTTTTTTTTTTTTTTTTTTTTTTTTTTTTTAGCTTCACGCTGTATCCCTTGCGGGGTAGTCAGAGAGAACGGAGCGCCAAACGCTACGGTCCCTGCATACTTCTTTCACCTCGTCCACAGTCATCAACCTCTTCATACACGCCCTCCGGGGGGTCCTCATGCTTTTTACGTGACCTTCCTCCAGTATCATCGATACTGTGTTTTCGAAGGTCAACCGAGGTCTCCCCCTGCCTCTCTTACCACTCACCTTTGCTTCATATATCTTTCTTACCATTCTTCCATCACTCATCCTCTCGACGTGCCCAAACCACCTGAGCACGCCCTTCTTCATTCTTACTATGACGTTCTCGCTAATACCTGCCATTCTGTGTATCTCTTCATTGCGGATTCGGTCAGCTAAACTGACTCCGCACATCTTTCGAAGAGATCTCATCTCCACAGCATTCATCTTTCTTTCATTCTTCTTCTGCAATACTCGCTAAAATTTTAGCGAGAAGAATGCAAGAGAGATCTGAGAGGCTGTTGTGGGAGGCCCAAGGAGGCTTTAGACCTGGAAGAGGGTGTATGGATCAGATCTTCTCCCTCCGCATGATCACGGAAAAATTTTTGGCTGTAAACCAAAAAGTTTTCTGTGCTTTTGTGGATTTGGAGAAGGCTTTTGACAGAGTTGTGCGAAAGAAGTTATGGGAGATACTACCTCGGTACAATGTGAACGGACCCTTGTTGCAGGCTGTAAAGTCTCTTTACCGAGATCACTCAGCCTGTGTACGAGTAGGAGCTGGCATGTCGCCTCGGTTTGATATCCAATCGGGTGTCAAACAGGGTTGTGCCATGTCAGCTTGGCTGTTCAATTTGTACTTAGATAGTTGTCTCCAAGGAGTGAAACAAAGTGATATGGGAGTGAAAGTGGGTGACTTGAAGGTAAACTGCCTGTTGTACGCAGATGATGCAGTGCTTATTGCATCATCAGAATGCGAGTTGCAGGCATTGGTCACCATCCTGAAAGATGGGTGTGAAAATAATGGTCTAAGCCTGAATGCGAGTAAAACTAAGATTCTGGTGTTTGAAAGAGACGAAGAAAGAACGGAATGTAAGATCATGGTTAACAGAAAGAAATTAGAACAAGTGAATGAGGTGGTATATTTGGGAAGTATGTTTAGCAGAGATGGAAGGTATGATATGGATGTTGAAAGGCGTATTGCTGCCGGTAACAGGGTTAACGGTGCCCTCGCTGCGTTGATGCGACGGCGGAACGTGAGCATAGCCGCACGTTTAGCTGTGCACAATGCAGTGCTGGTACCGACGCTGCTATACGGCAGCGAAACGTGGGTATTGCAGAAGAAGAATGAAAGAAAGATGAATGCTGTGGAGATGAGATCTCTTCGAAAGATGTGCGGATTCGGTTAAGCTGAGAAGATCTGATCCATACACCCTGTTGCAGGTCTAAAGCCTCCTTGGGCCTCCCACAACAGCCTCTCAGATCTCTCTTGCATTCTTCTCGCTAAAATTTTAGCATAAATTTTACTACCTAAGCTAATCAAACTGATAGCCCTATAGCTTGCACAGTCTATCTGTGAACCTTTGCCTTTATACAAAGGCACGATGACTGCGCCTCGCCAATCATCTGGGACCTCCCCTTTCTTCCAGCATAAATTGCATAGATGAAAGAACAAGTCCAAGACGCGCGGCCCACCATGTTTGATCATCTCAGTAGTAACTCCATCTGCTCCCGCTGCCTTACCACATTTCAGACTTCTTATGGCACTCTCTACTTCTTTTATACTGATTTCGCCGTCTGCTACATCAAGATTCAGCATATCGCTGTTACTTGAGACAGAGGCGTCATCACATTCATACATCTCCTTATAGAATTCCGCCCATCGTTGCAAAACGGGTGTTGGTTCTGTTAATATTTCACCGTCCTTCGAAAGCACCCCTTTCATTCTGCAGGTTGACGAAGAACCCCGAGAATCACTAACTTCTCTCCAGAAAAGCTTCGTGTTTTCTCGGAAGTTGTTCGTCAACCTTTCATCTCTTTCATTCTCCGACTTTTCACGCTTCGCCTTAATCAGTGCTTTCGTTTGGTGCTTTTGCAACTTGTACTCTTTCTTCTTGATCTCTCTCATACTTTTATTCTTACCAGAGGCTTTATAATCCTGCCCTGCTTTCTTCTTTCTTTCTACGGCATCTTTCACTTCGTCATCCCACCATTCATCGCGCTTTTTACTAAAGCCTCTTTTCACAGTACCACACACCTCTATTGCTGCTTCAGTCATACTATTCCTAAGATTCTGCCAGCATACTTCTACACTCTCATTTTCTATTTCGCAACTGTCTAGCTTCTTGGAAACCCTTTCTTTATATTCCTCTTTAATAGGTGGATCTTGAAGCTTCCAGCTTCTTATGCGGTTATTCGCCTCCAAGTTTGGACACCTCGTGCGGGCGCGCCAGCCTGTGAACAGACCCCTTATTCTAGTAACAACTAGATAATGGTCTGTTCCCAAGTCGGCACCCCTGAACACACGTGTGTCCATAACTTGGTTCCGAATACGCTGATCCACCAGGAATAAGTCAATCATACTTTTCTCTTCCATTCGCTCCCATGTGTACTGATGAATTTGTTTGTGGTCAAACATCGTGTTTGCCACAAACAAATTCTTCTCCTTACAAAGTTCCAAAATAAGCTTACCAGCCTCATTCACTCTCCTATCACCGTACTTCCCTAATATAAGCTCGTAAACGATCCGCTCGGTTCCGACCCATCCATTCAAGTCACCGCACACTATTAACTTTTCATTCGCTCTTACGCTACCTAGAACTTCCCTGACACTCTCCCAGAACTCCTCTAGCTCGCCTGATAGAGCTGAGGATACTGGCGCGTAGGCCGCTAACAAGAATAATCTTGTTATCCCCAGCTTAAAGCGAACCCAAAGGAGCCTCGGGTTGATCGCCTTGTATTCCACCATTGCACACACCAATCGAGAGGATAACAACACACCTACCCCCTGACACCCGCGATCACTCTCTGGTACGCCGGCCCAGAGAGCTACGCGACTGCCCGGCAGATCGGTAGTGTTACTGCCCTTCCTCTTGGTCTCAGTCACACAGATCACATCCAGATCTCTATCGTCCATCACATCTAGTAATTCATTCATCTTCTGTTCCATCCCTCCTCTTACATTCCACGTAGCTATTTGTAGCTCCGTCCTCCACTTCCCGCCGTTTCGGACATTGCGTGTCGGGTGGCGGTCCCCAACGCCGCACTTGTCTACTCCCCCCTCCCCACTTCTCACACCAACGGGGACGCGCTGGTGCGCGTCGCCTCGGGGGGACGCCCTATCATACAGTGCCCTGGTGTACGTGGCGGATGGAACTCTGCAGCCCTAACAAGTAGGGCTGGCGGGGATCGCTACGGGCAAGCATTCCATCATGGACCGTTCCCCATTTTCCGCTAAATTCGGAGGCAATGCGTGTTAAGTGGCGGAACCTAACGCTGCGCCTTGCCTCGATACCAGAGCGAAGAAATATTTCCATTCCTCGAGTGAGAACCGAACCCACAACCAGACGTTTACAGTCACACGCTTGTGCCACTGCGCCACGACTGGCCTCTAATTCATTTTAATATCATAATAATTGTGTTGATATCTGTCTGTCTATCTTTTACATAATAATTTGGATGGAATTGGGAATGAATTCGTTAAAAATCCTGGGGAAAATGCCTTTGCTTGACACAAAGGCAATTATTTTTCAAAAATCAATCTCTTCTCTTGAAATAGTTGATTAAATTCTTCAGGGTTATATAATAATAAATTAGGGTGATCTGTGTGAACAAAACAAAATGGACCAACTAAAATTAGAAGCACAAAATATAGAAAAAGTCCCATTTATAAAATATTTAATTTAAACTTGTATAATTTATTTGTTCTTATTTAGTAAATACAGATAACGCGAGTTTAAACGATTCTTCGATATTATCCATCGATCACATAATCCCTGGGAATATCTCAGTGCCACGTTTTACATTAAAACTTTTAATACTGTAAATCTTAATTTGTTTTATATCCCATTTCTTGCTAAAACTGTCTGATATAAGAATATAAGGTCACCTCAATTATAGTTCTTAAGATTTTATAAAAAAGCTTTATACATATTTCCATTTACTTTGCTCAGGTATCGAAGCAAAGCGCGGCGTTAGGATCCGCCAGTTAACACGCAATGCCTCTGAAATTCGGTGGAAAGTTGGGAACGGAGTGTCTTAACACTAGGTTTCCTCTGCCTACTCTGATGTGTGCGGTATATAGCAAGATTCTGTTGAAATTTCTTCACACATTGCAGAGTAGTCTAAAAGTAGTCTGTCAAAAAAAATAAAATAAAAAAAAGTTTGCCACTTTTCACTTGAAATCGAGCAATTGCATTTTGAGTAGAATGAAGCTAGTTTAGAGCGGAGAAATGTAAATAATAAGCTTATGATAATTCCCTTAATTGGGAATCCAATCGAAAACCAATAACGATTATAATCAGACGCTGCCTCACTGCGCCACGTGGCCTTAGCTTTTATTATTTATTTAATAATTAGATAAAAGATTGTGGCCAGTCGTGGCCCAGTGGCACAAGCGTGTGACTGTAAACGACTGGTTGTGGGTTCGATTCCCACTCGAGGAGTGGAATTTATATTTCCATTTTGATCTCTGGTGTCGAGGTAAAGCGCGGCGTTAAGTTCCGCCACTTAACACGCAAGCCTCCGAATTCGGCGGAAAGTGGGGAACGGAGTGTCTTAACACTAGGTTCCCTCTGCCTACCCTGCTGTGTGTGGGATATAGCGTGAAGCTATTTAATTTAATTTTAATTTAAAAGATTTCATTATACGTAGAGTAAAGGATTGTAAATAAAAAATGGCCCATTTAATTTTTCCTTCCAAGATTCATTAGAACGTACATAGGAACGCCCAATATTTCTGTATTTATATAGATTACATTTACATTTCTAATTTGATTTGTCTGTCAATCTGAAATTACAGATGAAGGAACACAACGCCGCACTGTCTTACCATTATCACAAAATATTTCTGACTATTGTGTCCTTTTTCTTTTTCTGTTGTAAGAAAAAAGAGAACTGGGTGAAGAGGTACTCGTCACTACATATTCAATTAATTTAAGCACATTTTTTTCTTTTCTTGACCTTGTATTAAGTAACGGAGTGTCCGTTTCCCACTCTCCGGAAAATTGGCAGGCATTGCGTTTTAAGTGGCGGAACTTAACGCCGCGCTTTGCTTCTACCCCAGAGCGAAGAAAATGGATATATTAAATACTTCCATTCCTCGAGAGGGAATCTAACCTACAACCAGTCGATTTACAGTCACACTTTCTACCTCTGCGCCATTCCTGGCCCCAATTTAAACACTTGTTGTTAGTTAAACTCAAGACCGTGTTTTTTCATATAAAAATAATATTCCACTAAGTGAAAATACGACGTATAACCCTACTAAGTACCAATAAGGCACTTCCGTCGTCAATTTGTTAGTTTATTATTATTAAATTACTTAACATTCAAGTTAAAATAACTTGACAGGTAGGTTTAGAGGGTCTTACTCCGTACGTCCCCTATGGGTATCCATACACGTCACTTTACATCTGCTTTATTTGATATGGGTATATTTGTCTAATGTGAGAAAAGCGGAAGATGGTTATGTAAAATGGAAGATATTAACGACTTAAGTTGTTTGCTTTGTTTGGTCTTACTTTAAAATTTGTGAAATATAATCATTCAACTAGTAGGAATATAACCCAGAAGCAATCGTGTTTGCAGTCAGACGTTGTTGCCCTGCTCCGGGACTATTTAAGATAAGTTACTACTCTCTATTATAGGTACCCTTGCGTTTACATACATAGTTACCGACTTTTAATATAAATTAATTATAAGGTTTTTACAAACCGGGATACAGTATATCTTTATAATGTTGAATGCTAATTACAAATAATTTGATAGTTCGATTGATTTTCTTTCCGTTTCACTTTATAAATTTATTTTAATACAGATTGTGTGTTGATTAGCAAAAAGACAAAATGTCAAAAACGTCGGTAAAACGTGACCATCAACGTCCAATCCGGACGTTGAACAACTGTAACCAAGTTATTTCAATAAAGTTATAATTGTGAAGTGGGGAACGGAGTGTCTTAACACTAGGTTCCCTATGCCTACCCTGCTTTGTGCGGGATACAGCGTGAAGCTAAAAAAAAAAGAAAAAAAACTACTTTTTATATTCTTACGCAAGCTTGGATGTTATATCTTGGCTATAGAAGTCTAACATCTATCTATATATTTATATATCTACCTATATTTCTATATTTATACGATTTATTGTGATTAAGGCCAAGCGGACAATTTATTAGGTTATCCCACGTTTCACAATCTTTAACAATATAGGCCCCAGAAATCGTTAAACAAGTTTTAACTCTTATTACGGCTGGATAATTAATGAGCTTTGGAAAAGGGACTTCTATAAAGTTCCGGGCTAAAGTGATTTCGTAGGCCTAACTAAAGTAATTTTATATCATTTCTTTTAATTAAAATTATTATACTATTAATGCAGAAATATAATGATTTATTATATATACTACTTGATTATATTACAAAAGAAAAAACTTTTTAACAATATAAATGTGTTTTTTAAGAGATCGTGGATTCTTACTGGAATCAATCACGTGTGACCAGTCGTGGCCCAGTGGCACAAGCGTGAGACTGTTAATGACTGGGTATGGGTTCGATTCCCATTCGAGGAGTGGAAATATTTAGTATTTCCATTTTCTTCGCTTTGGTGCCGAGGTAAAGCGTTTAGTTCCGCCACTTAACACACAATGCCTCCGAATTCGGTAGAAAGTGGTGAACGGAGTGTCTTAACACTAGGTTCCCTCTGCCTACCCTGCTATGTGCGGGATACAGAGTGAAGCTAAAAAAAAAATCAATCACGAATCCACTGTAGTGAGTATTAGGTGCATGTCCACAACAGTAAGTGCTTGCGACGTGATATTCTGTGTGTGTCTTGATTTATTGATACACTGACTTACGCCAGATTTCAGTAACACCATATCACCTTAATAAAATAAAACCTTAAAAAATATTGGTGCGAGTTTCTCCATTGTAATTGTTTTCGTGTTCATCACCTTTAGCACTTAGTCGATTTACACGAAGATGGCTTCGACATCGAAGATGGCTTTGACCACATTTTTTTTAAAAGCTGGATCAACCATTGAGTGAAATGATAAACATTTAGTATTACTCCGCCACTATTGACATCTATACAAACAGAGTTGAGGCCTGGTCTCCATATAAAATGTCTAAAGTCAAATCACGCGGTTAGTGAAGAAAAGCGTATTTTTACAGTAGGACTTCTCTGAATAAACTCTGTGACGAAAAAGCCAAAAAAAAATTTTTATATAAATAAATGATTATTATTCATTCCTTTCTATAACTTCTATGATTATCTTGATTTTAAGTAAATAAAATAAGCTTAGTAACGGTATTGAATATAACTTTTTGCCTTTGAAATATTATTTTGACTGACTGAATGGCGGGTAAAAAGACTGTATTTTACATATATATTTTCTTTGTAAATAGGCAACATCACGTGTTTCCCGAATAGTGGGATAGTCAGTGAGGACTTAATTAGAAAAACATTTCGTCCTTCGATTTCCGCCCAATAATTGAGCCTTGAATGGCGGAACTTAACGCCGTCCTATGACTTTAGTATCAGAGTGAAGAAATGTAAATTTAAATATAATAATTTCCCTGAAATGGGAATCTAATCTATAACCACCATGTTTATAGTCAGGCGCTTTCAACTAGTGGCCAGTCGTGGCGGAGTGGCATACACATGTGACTGTAGACGACTGTTTGTGGGTTCGATTCCCACTCGAGGAGTGGAAACATTTAATATTTCCATTTTCTTCGCTCTGTGTCGGTGTCGAGGCAAAGCGCGGCGTTAAGTTCCGCCACTTAACACGCAATGCCTCCGAATTCGGCGGAAAGTGAGGAACGGAATGTCTTAACATTAGGTTCCATCTGCCTACCCTGCTGTGCGCGGGATACAGCGTGAAGCTATCAACTAAAGTAGTAAAGTAAATCCTCTGATTCAACGTTTTCTGAGTAGTAACACTCGATGATTTCTAAATTTCGATCAGAACTTATCTTTGTTTTAGATTTACTTATCGTAAAGATGCTGGCTGTCCGATATACATGTGACGGATAAACAGTATGCGATAGGTAGATTACAGTATTAACTGATATCATAATCTTTACCTATACTATAAAAAATAGTTTTTATTTTTTTGCTTATGGTCTAATATATAACAAATACATTATCCCTTTTTTTGCTCTTTAAGTCGAATAATTCAGACCACATGGGGAGTGCAAACAAGAGTGATTGTGAGCCACGATAGTAGGTTTGATATCTGTCTTGTTAAACTTAATATGTACAACATTTGTATGCGCAAATCTTTTTAAAAACTATATAGATTTTTCTTTTTTTTAGCTTCACGCTGTATTCCGCACACAGCACGTAGGCAGAGAGAACCTCCGTTCCCCAATTTCTGCCAAATTTTGGAGGCATTGCGTGTTATGTGGCGGCACTTAACGCCGCGCTTTACCTGGACACCAGAGCGAAGAAAATGGATATATTAAATATTTCTACTTCTCGAGTGGGAATCGAACCCACAACCAGTCGTTTGAAGTCACACGGTGCAGTGGCAGCGCCACGACTGGCCCCTAGAAATATATATGTTATATAAAATGATAATATTCTTTTAAGGACACCATATTTAAACTTAGTACTTATGGCGCCTGTACTATTTTAATGAGCAATAATTTAGCTGGAACGAACAACTATAACAAATATAAATTTTATTCTTATCTTTTTTAGATAGATGGAGGCGTAGTGGAACAGCCACTAACTGTAAATTAACCTGGTTGTGGGTTCTATTCTGAATGATTATGTTTTAAATTATTTTCATTTCTCAGTGTGAATTTCAAAATGGAAATGATAATATGTAATATGTAATGAATAATTTATTATTTCCATTTTCTTCGATCTGGTATCGAGAATAGCGCGGCGTTAAGTTCCGCCAGTTAACACGCAATGCCTCCAAAAATCGGCGGATAATGAGGAATGGATTGTCATAACACTAGGTGGGTACCTAGTCCCCTGCTGTTTGCGAGAGACAGCGTGAAGCTAAAAAAAAATCTCAGATCTAATAGAAAGTGCGGCGTTGATCTCCGCCAGTTAAGACAAACTATCTTAACTGACTCTGACTATCAAACTATCTTATCTTAAAAATATATTGCAATTGTACCTATATGAAATATTGTTTACTCGTTTGGCGCCTTTGATATTTTTTATGAGCAATGACTTATCTGGAACTAAGTTATTGCTACATTAAATTTTTGATGAGAATAAATATTATATGAGAAAATTTTCAATGTATGTATAAAAATATTAAGCATTTTTTTATTATGATACAGTAATGACATACGGGACTGAGCATATTGGTTGTGGGTTCAACTCCCAATAATAAGAAGTCATTTTATATGTGGTATACTTTAAATAAAATATAGAATAAAGGATGAATGATGGAAGACAGGGTAGAAAGGTAAGAGATGCAGGGGGAGACCTCAGTTGACCTTCGAAAACACAGTGTCGACGATACTGGAGGAAGGTTACATAAAAAACATGAGGTCCCCCGAAGGGCGTGTAAAAAGACGAGTACGAGGCAAAGAAGTATGCAGGGACCGTAGCGTTTGGTGCTCCGTTCTCTCTGACTACTCCGCAAGGGATACAGCGTGAAGCAAAAAAATAATTATATAATTGAAATTTACCACCCGTCAATTTTATTTCCGAATATAATGGAAAACAGAGTTATGTGTCACTTATTTTTCCTGACATACTTCGATTTTGACATAAAAATGCAGGCATTCGATTTTCACATAAAATTACAGGATTCCATTTAGGGAGCAGCAGCAATAATAGAGGCTTATTAGAAAACAAACGATATATAAAATTTTACGACGATATCATACAAATTACATTTTACTAGTCGTCCAGAACTACGTTTGTATAATACGAGTACGTAGTTATTGTTCGTAAAATTCTATCTTTTAATAATGTTCAATTTTAATTTTCTACGACCAATAGTTTTGGGCTGAGGATTATCTATCAGTCAGTCACTTTGTCATGCTAGCGTTTTATCAGAGAATCTCTAGGCATTCTATTAATTCATTCGGTTGGGCATTGTCTTGTAAAAAAACGAGCTCGTAGCAGTGCCTGGAACATCCCATTGTACAGGTAAATAAATATTTAAAAACGTTGTAACTTTACTGGGCAGATGCGTTTAATTCATCGATTTCACTTTTAATAATACAAGCTGTCAGTCAAGTGCAATTTGTAAAGGAGCGTTTATAAGCTGAAAAAGTCCAAAAGTCGGCGGATAGTGAGGAATGGATTGTCATAACACTAGGTTCCCTCCCCTGCTGTTTGCGAGGGACTAAAAAAATCTCAACTCTAATAGAATTAAGTGCGGCGTTGATCTCCGCCAGCTAACGCAAAATATCTTAACTTAAGGCGGAATTATAATGATTTATGATATACGAAATAAAGCGTACCTTTAAAAATATATTGTAGTTGTACCTATGTATATAAAACATTGTTTATTCGTTTGGCGCCTTTGATATTTTTATGAGCAATGACTTAGCTGGAACTAAGTTATTGCTACATTAAATTTTTGATGAGAAAATTTTCAATGTATGTTTAAAAATATTAAACATTTTGTTATTATGATACAGTAATGACATACGGGACTGAGCGTAATGGTTGTGGGTTCAACTCCCAATAATAAAAAAGTCATTTTATATCTGGTCTGCTTTAAATAAAATATAGAATAAAGGATGAGTGATGGGAGACAGGGAAGAAAGATGTATGAAGCAAAGGTGAGTGGTAAGAGATGCAGGGGGGGACCTCGGTTGACTTTCGAACTGTGTCGACGATACTGGAGGAAAGTGACGTAAAAAGTATGAGGACCCCCCGAAGGGCGTGTATAAAGACGAGGACGAGGCGGAGGAGGAAAGAAGTATGCAGGACCGTAGCGTTTGCCACTCCGTTCTCTCTGACTACCCCGCAAGGGTATATAGCGTGTATAGCGCGAAGCAAAAAAAAAAGTATAGAATTAATTTTTACCACCCGTCAATATTTTATTTCGGTATATAATGGAAAACAGAGTTATGTGTCACTTATTTTTCCTAACATACTTCGATTTTGACATAAAAATGCAGGAATACTGATCATATAGGTATATTCCATTATGAATATAGAGGAGCAGTAGCAATAATAGAGGCTTATTAGAAAACAAACGATTTATACATTTTACGACAATATCATACAAATTACATTTTTCTAGTTGTCCAGAACTACGTTTGTATAATACGTTATTATTTGTTAATTTATTTTTTTTTTAGCTTAACGCTGTATCCCGCACACAGCAGGGTAGGCAGAGGGAACCTAGTGTTAAGACACTCCGTTCCCCACTTTCCGCCGAATTCGGAGGCTTGCGTGTTAAGTGACGGAACTTAACGCCGCGCTTTACCTCGACACCAGAGCGAAGAAAATGGAAATATAATTTCCACTCGTTAAATTCTGTGTTTTTATAATAATCAATTTTAATTTTCTACGACCAATAGTTTTGGCTGAGGGTTAACTATCAGTCAGTCACTTTGTCATGCCAGCGTTTTATCAGAGAATCTCAAGGCATTCTATTAATTACAATTCGGATGGGCATTGTCTTGCAAAAAGATGAGCTCGTAGCAGTGCCTGGGATATCCCATTGTACAGGTAAATAAATATTTAAAAACGTTGTAACTTTACTGGGCAGATGCGTTTAATTCATCGATTTCACTTTTAATAATACAAGCTGTCATTCAAGTGCAATTTGTTAAGGAGCGTTTATAAGCTGAAAACGTCAAGATATCTTTATATTTTTTTTACTTCGCAATAGATCCTAAAAATAGCAAGGGGGCAGAAATAATGTACTTATTATCTAAATACTCCACGTTTTCCACTATCCACTTATTGCTCATAGAGAAGCAAATATAAGTAGCTTCACGCTGTATCTCGCACACAGTAGTCACACACAAAGGGAACCTAGTGTTAAGACACTCCATTCCTCGCTTTCCGCCGAATTTCGAGGCATTGCGTGTTAAGTAGCGGAACTTAACGCCGCGCTTTACCTCGACACCAGAGCGAAGAAAATAGTAATATTAAAATTTCCAATCCTCGAGTGGGAATCGAAGCCACAAACAGTCGCTTTACAATCACACTTCGTGCCACTGCGCCACGACTGGCGTTTATATTTACTTTTTTTAAAAGGAATTTACTTTGTTTCACTTATTTTACGATTTAATATTTGAAACAATTTTCTTCTATGGAAATAAGAGAACCGAAACAATACATATGCACAATATTTAAAAAAAATAAATATAATAAATATAAAAAACGCAGTGTGAAATCTCTCTTACAAGAAGTGAAAGGTTTTAATCGCCAACGCTAAACTATCTGAAGGTGGGTCAAAATTATGTAACACCGATTCGTCACGTTCACGGCTCGAAAGAAATATTTTTATAAAAAGTTATATTATTATATTCGATGACTACGGTTTATTTACAAATGCCAATTTTTATTATTGGTTAGAGGCCATTGTAGCCCAGTATGAGTGTATACGCGATACTTTTAAACATTTTTTTTAAAGTGTTATTCTACACTTAGGAATATTGAAAAAGACATTTAAAGAAAACGTATAAAAATTTGAACGCAGCGGGATTCGAACCCATATGCTAACAACATAAATAAGTTGTTATAAAGCGTATAAGAATTTCGACGCAACGGATAGTAGAACGCATGGCTCAGTGGTGAGAGCGCCGTAACGTATTCAGGAGACGCGGGTTCGAATCCCGATGCGTTCAAATTTTTATACGTTTTCTTTAAATGTCTTTTTGTATACGCGATGTTTGTAGGTTCGATTCCTACTCGTGGGAACATTATGAAAAGATAGAATTTTACAAATAATAACGTATTATACAAATGTAGTTCTGGACGACTAGAAAAATGTAATTAGTATGATATCGTGATAAAATTTATATATCGTTTGTTTTTTTAATATTTAAATTATTTTCAGTTCTTCGCTCTGGTGATAAGATAAATCGCAGTGTTTAGTTACCCCTCTCATTTACAATGGCTCAGATTAAGTGTCAAGTGCAGAATGAAGTGTCAGAACAATAGATTCTCTCCGACTATGAGAGAGACGTTAGAGATGAGGGGAAAAGTATTAAGCAGTTACTTATTTGCATACTGTCTTCTACACTCTGGTAGGGTAAAGGTGCGGAAAGCCACTTATCACATAATGTCTCGATTTCGTTTGAAATGTGAGGAAAGTATTGTCTTGGCATTAGATTTTTTTAGATTTTCAGTTATAGGTTAAGTTAAAGAAATGGGTGCCAATCGTGGCGAAGTGTCCCAAGCGTTTGACTGTAAACGGCTGGTTGTGGGATCAATTCCCACTCGAGGAGTGGAAATATTTAATATTTTCATTTTCTTGGCTCTTGTGTCGAGGCAAAGCGAGGCGTTAAGTTCTGCCACTTAACACGCAATGCCTCCGAATATGGCGGAAAGTGGGGAACGGAGTGTCTTAACACTAGGTTCCCTCTGCCTACTCGAGTTTAGTGCGGGATACAGTATGAAGTTTAAAAAAATAGACTATATTAATAAAATTAACAGGATACATTAAACCGCATTGTGTACCATAAAAAAGTGTCATGGTGTCATTATCTCGACTTTTGACCTCTATTCCTTTGATCTACCAAAAAAAGTTGGCAGAAAGTTTTACTGGGAAAGATAAATCAGTGTCATGGTGATTATAGCTATCATTTGTCATAAAACACTTGCAATACATTCTCGACTTTATTACTCAAGAATAAGGACCTTTTTGGCTTTATACTAAAGTTAAAGTAAAATAATTTAACAATATTTTTAGCCATATGCTTACAAATTACAAAGAAAGCTTTAATTTAATAATAGATGTTCTAGTGGCACAGTTGATTAGTGTTTAAAAACGTATGTAGTAGGTTTGATTCTCATTTCGAAGAACTTTTAATTTTTCTTCAGTCGATTCCCCCCGTCTACTGCTGAATAAAAAATGTAGGCATCTCACACAAACCCGTTCTAAGTAAAAAACAACATTGACAGTAAATTGTCTCTGCTTGCCCTAAGTGACATGCGTGATGTTTAAAAAGCAGATATTTTTCAGAAGCTGTCGTGGCATAGTGGGGCTGCGTCTGGCTGTATAGCGATGGTTGTAGGTTCAATTCTTTCTCGGGGAATGATTACATTTCAAGCTTTCATCGCTCTAGTACCAAAGATAATGCGCGACGTTAAGTTCCGATACTCATCACGCAATGTCTCGGTTTCAAGCGGCAAGTAGAGGACATGGAGTGCCTTAACATTTAGTTGTCTTTGTCTACCCCTTTATTTGGGAAAAACCGTGATAACATACCTTCAAAATGTAATTTTTCGAATTCGGCTGAAAAGTCGAAAACAGAGTGTCATGACATTACATTCTGTTCGTTTGTCCTGCTATGGGCAGGGGATCCAGACGTTAAGCTAACAATAATGTAGCTTCAAGTTATATAAGGCTTTACATACAATCTTAACCATCTGTTATACTCACTAAGTGATTCAGACTGTTCAAATAATACAAGGAAATTTGCATTCCACTGAATCTCTCAAGACTTCCCCGCAATTTGCAAGTTAACAGCATAATGGATGAACCTTTCCTCCTTCATCAACTATAATTATAAAGAAGCTGAGCAAAAAGAAAAAAAAGCACTTCAATTGGTCAATATGTTCTAAAATTACAGCAGAAGTAGGTAAAATGTTGGAAAAAAATGAAACATTAACAAATATCTGGGATAAGCAACCTTTTTTAGAAAAAGATCCATCCCAGTTTGAAATTTTTAGGCAGACTAAAATAGTAAAAAAAATTGTAAATATTAAAATTATAACATAGAATAAACATTAAATTATAAAATGCAAAAAAGAAATACAAACAACAATTACAAAAACAATAAAAAAGCCAATATCAGTAATTAATGTAGGTTTAAAAACACATCTTTGCACATTGGAAAAAGTCGCTTTAATTACGCTAGGGGCCAGTCGTGGCGCAGTGGCACGAACGTGTGACTGTAAACGACTGGTTGTGGGTTCTATTCCCACTCGAGGAGTGGAAATATTTAATATTTTCATTTTCTTCGCTCTGGTATCAAATGTAAAGCGCGCGGCATTAACTTCCCCCACTTAACACGCAATACCTCCAAATTCGGCGGAAAGTATGGAACGGAGTGTCTGAACTCTCTCTGCCTACCCAGCTGTGTGTGGGATACAGCGTGAAGCTAAAAACAATAGGTATAACTTCATATATTACTAGTAGAATATCTACAATACAAATAAACGCTATGCGGGCCGCATTTAAATATTAATTAGGCCGTATTGTAAACAGTTGTGGGTTGAATCTCAATCAAATTATTTTTAAAATAATTTACATATCTCTAATATTATTAATCGAAGCTCTATAAACAAACTCTAAAATAAGCGGAAATTACAGAACAGTTTGTTCCTCTCTTATTTACATTAATTATTAAATATCCTTTCTAATTTATATTTATATAAATATTACATAATCCTCAATCTTGTTATAAATTATATTATGGCGTAGTGAAAGAGTGTCTGAACGTAGAAGCGATTGGTTATGAATTCTATTTCCAATCGAGGAAATGATTTTACGTATTTAAATTATAAAAGATTAGCGGCCCGCTCGCAGCTTCGCCGCGTCTACTATTTCGTTATATTACAACCCATGGGGGTGAATTTTAAAAAAACAAAGTAGCCTATGTTTAAGCTTAGATTATCAACTAACACTACACAACAATTGGTCAAGCGGTTTAAATTTTTCATACAAAACTTTCATCTCCTATTTCAACCCTTTAGAGGTTGATTTTTGAAAAAAATAAGTCTATGTTAGACGTAGTCACTTTTACTACTTTCATTCTAAATTTCATCCAAATCGGACTAGTAGATTAGCCGTGAAAGCGTGACAGACAAACTGACAGACTTTCCCATTTATAAGTATGGATAAAGAGTTGAGCTCCACCATATATTATGAAAAGTCTTGATTTCAGGCGGAAACGAAAAAATGTAGTGACACTAAGTTCTCTCAATATATGCAAAAAAATGTCGCTCAATGTTTCATTTTATATTTTTAGTATTATTCACACACTCAGAATAAGAAAGTGATTTTCATAAAACGCGTAGAAATTTTGATGTAGGTGTATTAGAATCTGCGCCTCTTGCTTACTGTCTACACTGCTTCGTGCAATAATAAAAAAATTGAACCTGTAACCTTTTTACCTTTTATCAAAAATGATTTTCAATTTCCTAACTATGTTAATAACACTTTAAAAACGTTAAAAGTACTTTATAAATAGCATTCTCTCTTGTCAAACGATTGTTCGTAGAGTAATCTTTGGGTAACAGAAATTTGTAAAAATCTCTCTATGTCTTAACGGACAGTGTACTTTCCAAGAGGTGCGGGTTCGAATCCCTCTGCGTTCAAATTTTATACGTTTTCTGAAAATATAAATTTCAATCTCGTTATTCTGCGAATAGCACTTTTAAACGTTAAAAGAACTTCTTCTATAATTTGAAGCAAAGTGCCATTAGGACAATATTCTCAGTAGCAGCTGAGCCATACCATATTTTCCGGGCTAAAGTTCCGTTGTTCCGGAAAACAGATAATAGTTTGCGTGGGTTACTTCGTTGAATTTTTATTACGTATAATACTTTAAAGTGTTAGGTTAGGTAATATTGTTTAAAGTAAATAGTTAACTTTACGCTGTTTAGTTTGGTAACTAGGTGTAGGTAAGGTGACATAAACTCAGTTTTTTATTCCTAGGTATATACTTTATGTATATTGATTATTATCTTTAATTTGTATAAAACTATGAAAAATTTACGACACGCTGAACAAATTATGTTGAAGCTTTTCCTAATTCTTATAGTCATATCTAACATGATTCTATATCAGGTGTTACAGTTTTCGAAATCAATTAAATTATACCTTAAAAAAAGTTTAAATAACAATTTCAACTTATAACTTCTTTCTTCTTTATAAGAAAAATATCATAATTAGAGGAATTAAGGAAAAAGAACTGTATTATGTTATGGTTTACAGTGACATACATACATGTATAAAACGTAAAACAATTAAAAATATATATAATAACTAGCGGTCCGCTCGCGGCTTCACCACGTGAACTACATAACTGCTCGGGGGTGGGTTTTTAAGAAATAAAGTAGCCCATGTTTAAAGCTTAGATTATTAACTATATTTATGCCAAAATTCATTATAATCGGTCAAGTGGTTTAGATTTTTCATATAAACTTCATCCCCTATTTCAACCTTTTAGCGGATGATTTTTGAAAAAAATAAGTAGCCTATGTTAGACCCAGTCACTTGTACTACTTTCATTCTAAATTTCATACAACCGGACCGGTAGATTAGCCGTGAAAGCATGACAGACAAACACACAGACTTTCGCATTTATAATATAAGTATGGATTGTTTAAAAAACCATACGAATATGAAAAAAACGATTTTTTGCCAGTATTAATTTTTATTATTACGTCTCTATTAAAGAAACTTTCAATTTTACTGGTGTACGTAACCATTTTTTTTATTTCATATATTTTTTATTGACCATTATCATATCTATAATATAATTTGCTTAAAGTTAGATAATTTATATTTTGTGTTAATTATATAAATGTTTTTAATTTATTTACTGAAAAAGTGCCTTCACGTCTTTTCCCGCATAGGAGGGTAATCAGAGAGAGCCTAGTGGTAAAATATTCCGTTCTGCTTTCTCCACCGAAATCTAGTCGATGTGGGTGGAGTGGCTGAACTTAATACCGCGATTTCCTTTGAAAGAAATTAAAGGAAATTTAAAAATTACTCGTTCGAGTGGGAGTTGAACCTACAATCATTGCCTCTAAAGTTAGGCGATCTTTTTTATCTTTTTTTTCTTTTTTTACATAATTTATTAAAATTTAGAATTAATAATATACTTAACTGATTGACTATTATACTGTAAAAATATTCAACCTCCAAGGTGCTGTGGGACAGTGCTTGTCTACTCGCAATGTATTGAAGGTTCATAATATATATATATATATATTTTTAAACGCGGCGTTGAGTTAACGCTTTACATGAAAATTTACCGATTGAGTTTCTAGCATATGAAATGAACATTGAAATGTAAACATCTCATAGCACCTTAGCCACTTTTCGTTAAGTACACATTGCACATGCAAAGTCTCTCTTTCTAAGCTAATGTAGAATTTGTACAGAAAGCAAGCTTTGTAGTACGTACATACATAAATTAAATCTATCAGTGAGAAAGCGATTGAAAACGCTATTGGTTTTGGGTTCGATTCCTATTCAGGGGCATTATTTTATTTCAATTATTTTAATTTTCCTGCTCTGGTAAAATAAAGCGAGGCGTTGATTTCCACCACTTAACGCGTAATATTTCAGATGGAAAGTGGAGAAGGGAGTGTATTGTCACTAATTGTTTTTATGTAGAAAAAGGCGTATGGTAAAAAAAAATTAAATAATATAAAGTTGATTAAACAACTATTCTGACGCAGTTGGTAACCTGAGTATACACATGGTTCCTTGTTAACTGGATACCATCTAGTGGGATTATATTTAATTTATTTTTATTTTTGCTGTGTTATGCAAGACAATGCACGGTGTTAAGTTACGCTATTTGTCATGACATGAAAATATCGTGTCAAAGGCGAACCGCCAAACATCTGATGATGTGTTCCATGGCATGAAAGCCAGCTCTCCCTATTCCTATCATTCCAATCCATCCTTCTTCTCTCTGTCCTACGTCCCTAAAGCTGGCAACGCAACCATAACTCAAATGTTGTGTTGTGGATGTATATGAGTGAAGGTCCGGAAGCAGAACGCCCGTTCTGCTCGTTTGCCTCCTTTATTCCATATAAAAAAAATCGGAGTGTCTTGACACTAGGTTCTTTCGAACGTGTGATAAAGCTCGAAGCAGCCATATTAGTGTAGGCAACGATAATTTTACTTAAAAATCCTCTACGAATAATACACTACTGTAAAGTGTAATATTAAGTTTATTATTTTTTGAAGTTAATATTTTATATAAACTTATAGTCAAGTTATATTTTAATAGGGCAACTGTTGAGTCCATCGCCGGCTCTTCTCAGCAGAACTTTTTTCCGAGATGAAAGTTTTTATAAAGCCTACTTGAATAAAGTCTTAAATCTTTTTTTCTTTTAAATTATTGTACATATGATGTAGTTACTCAATCTACTTACTATAAGTAGATTAGAGGCCCTCGTCGCGCAGTGGGACAAGCGTCTCACTGTAAACACGGTTATTGTGGGTTCGATTCCCACTCGGGGGAAAGGTTTTACATTATTTTCATTTCTCTGCTCCGGTAACTAAGATAAAGCGCGGTGTTAAATTCCGCCAATACACACAGAATGTCTCAATGTATGTAATATATGTATGTATGTATTTTGAGATGGAAAGTGGAGAACATAGTATCTCGAATGGCTGCCTCTGACCCTGCTTTGTGGGAAAAAAGGTAGGAATAAGTTAACTTTTAAGTTTAAAATGTAACTTTTATTATAACTTTTTTCTTACCATTATAATATGAAAATAAAAGATTAAAAACGCAATATTGACTTTGATTGTAGCATATTTCATTAGGTAATAACAATATTTAAAACCCAAAAAAGAAACTTGAATCTAGAATTTAAAACCCAAGAAATCAACAAATCATAATTCCAAAGACAAAAAGCATAAATCTATGCAAACAATATTAAAAATTGAATAAAATTATCACCTTTTGCCAAACAAACAACGCCGGAGGCTGAACAAAGTGGAAATTTAATTTTACAAGCCATTTTAGTACTAATTTTATTGGTCATAATGCCTAAAATTGTGTTAAGGAAATAAAAGTGTGCAAGTCAAACACGTGATGAAAGAGTGAAAGTCAAATGCCACTTGCTTTCAACTCTCCAAACGTTACAAAATCAGAACAAGTATTTAACAACGGAACTAGAGATTTTTTTTTAATATATTTTCTTTATAAAAAATGTGTAGTGTTCAGTCACTATGTTTCCCAATTTGACATTTTGTAAGTTTGTTATTGTTATTATAATAATAATACAGTGCTTTTTTAATTTCAGATATCTGAAATATTTATATGTTGTTATATTACGGAACAAATAAAAGCGTATTTCTTTAAACAATAGTATTGAGGTCATCGTGGCTCAGTGGGATAGTGTCTGACTCTAAAGCGATAGTTGTGGATTCGATTCTCATTTCTACTAAGGGAATGATCTCTGAGTAGTAATATACCTATATTATATTAGTAATTATATTATTTTTTTAAGAGTTATTATATTATTTTTTTGCTTTGGTAAGTAAAACAAAGCGCGGCATTGATTTCCGGTTCAACATGCAAAGGTTTCGTTTCGTGGTTTGAGACGGAAAGTGGGAAACAGAGTGTTTTGACACTAGGTCCTTTCTGACTATCCCGTTATGCGGAAAAATATTTCTTCTTTTTTAGCTTCACGCTGTATTTCGCACACAGCAGGGTAGGCAGAGGGGACCTAGTGTTAAGACATTCCGTCCACTTTCCACCAAATTCGGAGGCATTGTGTGTTACGTGGCGGAAATTAACGCCGCGCTTTGCCTCGATACCAGCAGAAAATGAAAATATTATATATTTCCACTCCTTGAGTGTGAATCGAACACACAACCAGTCGTTTACTGTCACATGCTTGTGCCACTGCGCCACGACTGGCCCCAATAGCGAGTACATTAATTATAGCATTTCTCTAAATCATATATGGTATCTTTTATACAAATCATTTAATTTAAAAAGTCTTGTAAAATCAAACGCGGCGTTAAACTTTGCTACTCAACGAATCTTTTTTTGGATTTCAAGCAGAAGTTGGAGAACGTAGTGTCAAAATCTGCATACAATGGCTTATCGAACTTTACGAATTGGACATGCAGTTATTATGCAATATTTTAAGAAAAATATTTTGACTTGTCAACCGCCTAGAGTTATAATATGAATGTAGTGGAAAAAATATAGGGATAATAATTTATCTAATCATATTGAAAATCAAATATATATTATTACAGAGAATGCGTTGGTTACGGGTTCGATTTCCACTCCGGAAAACGGTACTATTTAATTTATTATCATATCTCATCTATAGAAATTAAGACAATTGGGTTACAGACTTGCCACTGGGTTACGAAAAAAAAATATTTTACAGATATAAATACTTCTTTCTTGTGATATTTTATCGTATATAAATATATCGTATGTATGAAGCTATCGGTCAACTGACTCAATATAATTATTAAAGCTTGTTAGTTAAAGTAACTTAGGCAAAACCAGTATTGTAATTCAATTCAAAATAGAAATATAACTTTCACTTATAATTCTTTGGACTTTTATGGGATTACGCCTATAACACTTCATGAGGCTATTGTGACACAGCAGAACGATAAAACTATGTTTGCTATGTGGGTTCGATTCCCACTCGGGGGTAAAATTATATTAAAATGTTAATTTCTTCTTTTCTGATACCTTAGACAAAGCGCGGCATTGCATTGCCCTCCGACACTAAACATGTATCAATTTCGAGCGGAAAGTGGAGGACGGAGTATTTTATCTCTAGGTCCCCTTTGATTACTTTACTAGGCAGAAAAACGTGAAGCCTATAACATCAATACATCTACGTATGTGAAACAAAAACTTTGTGCCCCATTATACTAAAATTATGTAAACCTAGAAATTTTTAAATTTGATACAGTTTAAAGGAAATAGTGTGGAATCCAAAAATATTTATAAAATAATGAATTAATAAAATAAATAAATTGAAGGATGAGTTCTATTCCCACCAGGAACAAAAAATATTTAATTACTTCTCACTCTGTCAAGACAACAACGAATGAGACCGGACCATAAGAGAATATATGGAGAAAAAGCTCTGGAGGTCCAGATCTGACCATAAGAGGATATATGGAGAAAAAGCTTTAGCTGAAAAAATAAAAAGAAATAAATTTATAATTTATAAAGTTAAAGCCAATGCACTGAGTTCCCTTATCCAACATGCAATTTTTCTAAATTATATATAACCAAGATTTAAAATGTAACTTTGTTCTGTTATATGACTATTTATTATAACTAGTGTCCCGGTCGACACATAAAATACGTACCTTAGCAACGTTTATATCACTTTGTACAAAAGTATACTTCAAATATATGGTAGCGTGTGTAATTTTTATTTTATTATTATACTATATTTTTAACTAGCAGTGATTGCGACTTCACCCGTGTGGAACTCAACAAAAAATATATTTTTTAAATAAAAAGGAGTGCTTTAGGCTACCCTAAGGCACTCCTTCTTACGTCAGCTATCCACTAGGGAGAGTCTCGATACAATTGGTGACGGTTCTAGGGATCGTTGGAACAAAGATACAGGTAGACAGACAAAAATTGAAAAACAATGTTTTTTTATATTATAATTTAAGATAAGGTATTACTTTAAGTACCCATGTTAATTTTTATATTCAATAAAATCGCCTCTTGAATATTTTTTATGTTACTGTAATGTATTTTTTATAAATGTACAATATTGTTTTTCTGTCTGTTTTTCTTTTGTGCCATGAAAGTATTTTACGTGTCCAGATGTACTCTAAGATACAAATTGTTTTACTGGTCCAGACTAATTTTAATTCCTTAAAAAAGTTAGTAATCTGACCAATATTCTCACCACTATTGTGGTGAGAAAATAGTGCTATTTTAAACTGTGGTGAGTTATATAATAGTGGTGAGTTTCAGTTCTTTCAAGTCTTATTTCAAATATGAAATAAGACTTACTGAAATAATTTGTATAGAATTTCAATTGATCGTACGTTACACTATCTAAAAGCTATAATCAATTATTGATATACTTGAGTGTATTCATTATAATTATGGACTATATTGTATTGTCTATGTATGTATAGATAACAACAATGTAGGTTACACAGACATAAAAAAAAAAATCAGCATATTTGAAATTTGCACATAAATGGGACGAAATTTATTAATTGGCTCAAATTACACAAAGGATAAAGTTTATATGTGATTTCATAAATATCATAAGTCGATTTGCATAAGTTTGCGGTAGGTTCCGCCACTAAATCCGCAATACCTCTAAAATTGATTATCTTTAAGCTAATATCTTTTCACATTTTATTCATCTGATATAGACGGGAAAAGCCTAAAAGCTAAAAAGACTACTTTCTTACGTACATAATATAAATAATAAAATATATTCTGCAATAATAATGCATCAACTAATTAGCACTTTGAAAGCTCCCGCTGAAATTTTACCAATAAATAATTTAAAGCTCTGACAGCTTTTGTGGCGCGGAATAAAGTGTTAAGTAAACAAAATTGAAGTTTCAAAAGTACTAAAACTTAGTTCAAATTTCCTACATTATTCTAAAGTAACACCTAATTAATGTATGAAAGCAATCAACGTCGTCCGGATCTATTATTTATTAGAATGTACTTTTAGTCAAGTAAGTAAGGTTTTGTCAGTTGTTGTAATATGAATGTCTTGGATGTTGGTGCTTTTACAAACTATGTTTGTTGTCTGAGCCTGCTTCTGTAGCGGCTAAAATGCTGTATAGATTTAAGTATAAATAGTATTCTGAGAATTAATTTAAAATTGTTATGTTTGTGTGTTTTTATTTTGGTTTACTGGGCTGACATTTTTGTATATTACTTAAAAAGTCCCTAAATAAAAAAGATTTTATTTATTATATTTTTTACAAAATTATTAAGGACTATATTATATTGGATAAGGACTATATATATATATTGACAGAGTCTGTTTCTAAACACGTAAGTTCGATTCCAGCTCGGGGTAACGCTTATTTTTGAACTATTTTTACCTTATTCTGATAGGATAAAACGCGGTGTTGAATTTCCCAATTCAACTCATAATATCTCAAATTCGTGGGGCAACTGAAATTACTTACAAGTTAAGAAACAATGTCCGATTGTAATTGCGACAGATATAGGTTCGTATCCGACTAGGGGTAACAATTATTTTTAAATTATTTTCTCTACCTTGTCGTAATTTCTTTAGACACTACGTTTTACCACTAACCTATCTCCTCACTTTTTGTCATGATTCGAAACATTACGTATAGAATGGCGCTTGGCACAGCGAAAATATTAAAATATTTGTTAATATAAACATTTCCCTAAGTGGGAATCGAACTTACGATCGTCGTCAGATTTGCAGTTAAACGTTGTCCCACTACGCTACAATATTATTACACAATCTAACAAAAGACTAACGGACGTTATATAAACGGATATTGTCACAAAATATTTGCATATGAGAAACGTTAAATGACTGTTTCTAGAATTTCTACTACACTTCATTTGACATATTCATGTTATAATATTTAATTTTTTAGTATTTTTTACAAATTATATTTATATATTGAAATTAATAAAATCTAAATAAAACTGTGGCCAGTCGTGGCCCAGTGGCACAAGAGTGTGACTGTAAACGACTGGTTGTGGGTTCGATTCCCACTCGAGGAGTGGAAATTATATTTCCATTTTCTTCGCTCTGGTGTCGAGGTAAAGCGCGGCGTTAAGTTCCGCCACTTAACACGCAAGCCTCCGAATTCGGCGGAAAGTGGGGAACGGACTGTCTTAACACTAGGTTCCCTCTGCCTACCCTGCTGTGTGCGGGATATAGCGTGAAGCTATTTAATTTTTTTTTTTTTTAATAAAATCTATCCATCGTGGCGCAATGAGATAGCATTTGACTGTCAAAGTGGCCATTGTGAGTTCAACCCCCAGTATGATGACTATAGTAAAATATTAATAATCTTTCAAATTGACTTAAAATAAAACGCGGCATTTAGTTCCTGTTTAGTTTAGTTTTATGTATGGCGGAACGGGTTAAAAATACAATTTCTCTCCGGTGCTGGGTAGCGTCCCGTAAAAGGCGGGTAACCCAGTAACTTGGCGGTAGAAGATTCGTTTATTGACTGGCTCACCATCACTGTTATGTCAAAGACGAACCGCCAAACATCTGGTGTTCCGGTTCAATGACTTGTTAGCTAGCTTTCCCTTATCTCAACATCCCCATCTTTTCCTCCTTCTCTCCTTCACCCTCTAGGCCGGCAACGTAACCCTAACTCTAATGTTTTAGATGTCTATAGACGAAAATAACGACTTACCATCATGTGGTCCTTTTGCTCTTTGCCTCCTTTATGCAAAACAGACAAAAAAGTTCCGCCGTTCTTTAATCTATACGCAATTTTTCAAAGTTAGGAGGAAAATGGACAATGGAGTGTCTTAAAGGTTCTCTTTGCCTATACTTCCACACGAATAGCGTAAAACTATATTTTTATTAAAAAACTTTTTCTTTTATGGAACGGTGCAACTTTTCCTTAGGATAATTTTCAGTTTCTATTTCTTTGTTTGTTCGTCGTTCGTCATATATGAACTGTTTCCAAGAAGCTTTCAAAGTTTGTCTTCCGTACACGATGACTTTATTCAATATATTGAAATTTGTATTAATATATATTTTTAACAAAAAAATGCATGTTTATATAATTTATTTGAAGATAAAAGGAATAAGAAATAGATTGATTTACATTTTCTTTAAATTAAACTAACATTGGGCTTATATTATTGTTTCACTTCACGGCTTGCGTGTTAAGTGGCGGAACTTAACGCCGCGCTTTACCTCGACACCAGAGCGAAGAAAATGGAAACATAATTTCCACTCCTCGAGTGGGAATCGAACCCACAACCAGTCGTTTACAGTCACACGCTTGTGCCACTGGGCCACGACTGGCCACTTAAAATATTTATACGTTTTCTAAAACTGACTTTTATATCCTAACTGCATGAACAGCGCTTAAAAATGGTAAAATGGTCTAAATGTTGCACAATCGTAATCGTTACGCAAGGCTGTCAAATAAATTTATTGACACTAATTCCGGTTTATGATTTATTTTAAAATACATTTAAAAATAATAATTACTTCCGGTAATCATGAAAACTAATAAGGAAAAGGCTTTTTCTGAGGCGTTAATAGAAATAAATTAAAAAAAAAAGCTCTAAGGAGCTTATTAGGAGCTCCTTACTAGTACATAATTTCTTTTACCATTTTATGTCTTTATTACTGTTATGTCCAACAACACATAAGTACTTATACTCGTACAATGCCTATATTTTAAGCGATTTTTTAATTTTTTTTATTAATATATCCTTTTTTATTATTATTATTTTTTAGTTTACATAATATTTTCATTTCTCCAATCCGGTTACAAAACAAAGCGCAGCGTTGTATTCCGTCACCTGAAACGTAATATCTCGCATTCAGATTAAAAAAGGCGCAAAGAATGTCTTAACACTACGTGTTCTAACTACTCTAAAAAGAGGAAAAAAGGGGAATCTGTTTTTTTATACTATTTTTTTTTAATTAAATATTTTATTGTAAAAAGTTTTCATATGTTACCAAAAGACTTTAAAAAATGGTATGAATTGAAAAAAATATTTCAATAAAAAAAAAACTAGAAACATAAACGAGGCCTCCGCCCAAAATAAGCAAAATGATAAATAGCTACAAATGGGAAAGTCAAAACCTACTCTTTCAAAGACATCTACGGAACACTTTAAAAGGTTTGGGCGTGAAGTCCACTAAAACTAAAGCTGCAATTTAAACTTACAGCTCCATAAGTTTTCGTCGAATCGTGCTTTACCTAAACTCTCTATATTAATTTGTAACATTTCTCTAAAATAGTAGTTATTTTTTTATAAAAATTATATTCGTATGTCAACTGTATGTTTTTTTCAGGCGGAAAGTGAAGAATGGAACGCTTTGACGCTAGGTTACCTCTGCCTATCCTGCTATGCGAGAAAACATACGAAGCTGAAAAATATGTTTTTTTAACAGAAACTTTTTTCTTGTACTCGTTTCTTCTTTTTTATTTTTCGAGTACAAAACTCGATAAATTATTGTTATGTTTAGTAGTAATATTTTAGAAGTGTTGTACAATTTAGTTAATATTCGTTAATAATCGTAAATAATCATTTTCAAAATGGATTTAGTGTTTTCTTTTTATCAAAATCTACGTACGTAAGTATATCACCTCGTGCTTGTTAAGATAATCCAATGCTGGTAAGTTAACAAGTAATAAGTTGACAAAGTAATAACACTTTAAACTTCTCTTACTCAAGATCTATAGAAAAAAATATCTATTTTTATCTTCTATAGCTTTCAGCTTAGTGTAAACGTTACTTTAAACTTTCACTCTCATCGCGAACGCCGAGATTGAAGCACGTACCATTAAATTATCTCGAATAATAATTATAACTAATATGAAATTACACATGTTTTTTTACTGTATAATACTTAACTAATTAAATACATATACATACACACTTCCTCTTATATTATTAAATCAGTGATTTAAATTAGACTAATTATATATTTTGGCTATCGTAGCGTAGTGGAACAATGGCTGTATGCACATTAGTTGCTAATACGATTACCTCTTAGGAATTAATAGTTATATTTACGTATTTGTAAGAGTTTGTATTTGTACCAATCTCCTTCGTTGTGGTATTCATTTAAAACATAATACATCTAAATGTATTCATTTATCTATTTAGAAAATTCTTCACTCTGGTACCGAGGCAAAGCACGGCGTTAAGTTTCGCCACTAAACACGTAATCATTTGGCCTCTCCGTCTATATCAGACGATTTATGGCGTATAGTCCGAGGAACACCGCCTCTGATGGCTGTATAAGCCGATGCGTGAGCCACAGGCCCTGCCGCATGCTGGACAAGAGGACTTAGTGGAGTGTGTGACTGAATTTGTAAGATGTCGTTTGTACCTTTTTCTGGCGAGATCCCTGAACCATGATGCATCATAAGAATCACGTCCTCTTAACAAGCATTTCCGCCACTCTAGGCGAGCATCAGCAAGTTTCTCCCAACCACGGTGGTCAATTTCGAAGTCAACCATATCGCGCTTGGCGCAGTCCTTAAAGCGAAGCAACGGCCTCCCAATGTCTCTTTTTGCGTGCGCTATTGCACCAAGCATGACACGTCGCGGAAGTCGCGAGGGTTCCATTCTATGCACATGCCCCAACCAACGCAACCGCCTCTGCTTTAAAAGTGCTGTTAGGCTAGGAAGCTGTGCAATTTCTAAGACTCTTTGGTTAGTTACTTTGTCTTGCCATGATACGCCCAAGATCCTACGAAGGCACCTCATATAGAAATTATTTAAGCGACGTTCCTGTTTCGCGTATGATGTCCACGTCTCAGCCCCGTACAAAAGTATGCTCACAATGGAAGCCTGAAAAACCACCATCTTAGTTTTTATAGTGAGATTATTGTTTTGCCATACCTTTGCACCAAGCTTCCCAAACATAGTTGCCGCTTTGCCGATACGCATGTCCATCTCTGCATTGGGCGCGAGATTGTTTGACACAGTTGAACCCAAGTAGCAGAACTTATTCACCACTTCTAGTATGGTCCCGTAAAGAGAGATCTTTGGCGCCGCAGACACGCCCTGCACAAACACTACTGTTTTCCTGGTGTTTATTGACATGGCAAAGAGCGAACAAGCATCGGAAAATTTGTTCAACATGGACTGGAGCTCAGACGCAGAACTCGCTACGAAAGCTGCATCATCGGCAAACAGAAGAGTGTCAACGTAAGTATCCTCTCGGTTTCTTTTAGACTTGAGGAGTGAGATGTTAAATAGCTTGCCGTCGGTTCTCGTGTGTAAGTGTATACCCTGTTGGTTGTCGCCGAATGCAGCCTGCAAGATCAGCGAAAAGTATATACCAAAGAGGGTAGGAGCTAACACACAACCCTGCCGCACACCTCTGTGAACCTCGAACGTATCAGATGTACCACCGTTGAAAACAATCGCACCCTTCATTCCCTCATGGAACGACTTGACAAAGCCCAGAATTCGAGGCGGGCACCCGATGGCCTCCAGTGCGTAGTATAGACCTTCCCTGCTAACTGTGTCAAAGGCTTTATCAAGGTCGACGAAAGCCACAAATAGAGGGGACTTTTGTTCTCTACATTTTTCTTGTAGCTGGCGAAGCGTGAAGATCATATCCATCGTAGATCTCTTAGAGCGGAATCCGCACTGTGCTTCTGGATAGACGCGCTCTGCTAGTCTTTGGAGTCTAGATAGTATGACACGACCAAAAAGCTTGCCAACTATACTCAAAAGTGAAATACCGCGGTAGTTGTTACAGTCGCTACGATCACCTTTTCCCTTGTATATGGTTACGATGTTAGCGTCCCGCATATCTTGAGGCACATCACCCGCTTCCCAGCACCTGCATAAAAGATTGTATAGGACCGGTCTTATACATTGAAGCTTAATTATTTCAGCTTGAGTGCCGTCGCCACCCGGGCTTTTCCCATGTTTCAGTTGACTAACCGCCTTGTTGAAGTCTTCAATGGACGGTGTTTCATCCAACGCAGTCATTATATCCAGTTTGGGTATATGCCGCATTGCCTCCAGCTGCAAAGAGACAGGACTAGCGTAGAGACCGGTGTAATGTTCTACCCAACGATCAAGTTGTTTTCGACTATCGTTAATTATACTACCGTTTGCGTCCTTTAGAGGTGCTGTTTTCTTAATCGAAGGCCCGAGTGCCTGTTTGATTCCTGCATAAACACCCTTCAAGTCTCCTCTATCTGCACACGCTTGAATTGTACGGCCGAGGTTTGCCCAGTATAGGTTTGAAAAGTACCTTGCACTTCGCTGTAGAGCAGCTTTGCTAGCACGAAGCGCCGTGTCAGTTTCTGAGCAGGGAGAAATCCGGTGTTTAAGAGCCGCGTTGCGCTTGGAATCCAGTAAA
The DNA here is from genome assembly GCA_019049465.1 of Dryas iulia moderata. Taxonomy (NCBI): domain Eukaryota; kingdom Metazoa; phylum Arthropoda; class Insecta; order Lepidoptera; family Nymphalidae; genus Dryas; species Dryas iulia. The sequence goes on from CM032429.1 coordinate 13,891,463, forward strand.
GGTTGCAGATGTTCCATGTTCTCTCTAAACCAATCCTGAGACTTCGACACTTGATGGCCAAATACCTTGCCGGCGCCTACTGTTAGGAGATATTTGACTTTCTCCCATTCGCCGTCCAGCGATGTTTCAGCAACCTGCGCAGCGAACTGGGTGCTAACCATGTGTGCAAACTCTTCGACTTTGTTACAATCTCGAGTATTACAGAGGTTTATCCTTTTTCTACACGGGGGTTTCGAGGAGTGAAATCTCTTATGAACAACGGTTATACGCGCTGCAACTAAAGAATGGTCGGTATCACAATCAGCACTGTGAAAGGCTCTCGTGTGAAGAGTTTCACGTAGGTCCTTTGTTCTAGTAAGGATAACATCCAACTGGTGCCAATGGCCAGATCGCGGATGCTTCCAGGAAACCTTACGGGACAGTTTGCCTTTGAAATATGTGTTGGTAATACAGAGCTGGTGTTCTGCACATAATTCCAACAGCCGTTGACCGTTCTCATTAGCATTGCCCACGCCATGTACACCAATACAACCTGGCCAGGCTGAATGGTCCTTGCCAACACGAGCATTAAAGTCTCCCAAGATGTAAAGACGATCGCCACTATTCACTGCCTTGATGGTTTCGGCGAGTTGGCTGTAGAATTGTTCCTTCGACTCATCCGACGATGTTAGCGTTGGAGCGTAAGCACAGATGAAAGTGATGAAACCATAGGTGCTTTTAAGCCTCAAAGTCATTATACGCTCCGAAATTCCCGAAGGGTTCTCAGCAGCGGACAGCATTTCATTTCTGATCGCGAAACCGACGCCATGCTCGCGAATCTCCGAAGACGCCTTCCCCTTCCAGAAAAATGTATAATGTAATTCACGCAGGTAGCCCTCCTCCGGCAGTCTGGTCTCTTGCAAGGCACAGATCTTAATATTAAGCCTGTTGAGCTCAGCATCAATCAATGCGGTTTTACGCAGATCTTGTGCGTGATCGAGTGAGCCTCCACAGTTGTTCGGGAGACCTGTCCTCATAGTACGGACATTCCATGTCGCAATACGCATGGATTGGCGATGTTGAAGTTTATTAAACTGTTCTCCTTTGCCAGTAGGTGTAATGATTAACGCTTCCAGTCATCTAGCCATGCGCTAGTGCTCCCCACACCCAAAGAAGCAGACCAGCAACGGGACGGAACAGTACCTTATTGGCCGGGGGCTGCCCGGCTTAGAGCGGGCGGTAACTGAACTATGGGCCTACGATGGACCCTCCCACTGTCAAAAGTGACCCCTAGCGTCCGCGCTTACGTCCATGCGTGCAGACTTATAACTGGTAACTGCCACTTTCCGTGTTGTTAACCACGCAGATAAGCTGGCGTGGGTGGAGTGACCTCTCCACAGACAAACGCCGCCTGGGACGGAATTAAAGAAACATAGGGTTGCCCAAGACCTACATTACTCTCTCGGCTTAGCTGGCTATACCCACAGGAAAGGCAATCCAATACATGTGGAGCCAGGTCGGCTGCAGAAACTTGCCGCATATTTCAGGCTGGGCCCTACTTGCGCCTAACGGAGTTGTCTATCCGGATTTAATTTTGGAGTTTTCCTTCTCCTAGATGAGTTGCACGCCAATGCGAAGAGGCCCATCTCCCCTGTAATAGAGCAAAGTTGGAAGTTTCGCCACTAAACACGTAATGCTTCCAAATTTCGGTGAAAAGTGGCAAACGGAGTGTAACTTAACAATAGGTTCCCTCTGCCTACCTTGCTGTGTGCGGGATACAGCGTGAAGCTAAAAAAAGAAAAGAATATTGTACAAATTTTCTTAACATAATAACGAAAATTATTTATTTGATTAACCACTATTGACTTAAATAATTTAATATATTTTCATTTCCTCGGTCTACAAAGTATGGAAATGATGTTGGACTTTTAACACTCTGTAAAATGAAGTATTTTTTATTTGCCTACCCGGCTTTATCCAGGTGATGTGTAAAACTATCCACGTAATTTATTACTATTATTGTTAACAATACATAATATAGATATGGCGGACGCAGCGTTGAGTTCAGCCACTTAACACGCAATGCCTCCGAATTCGGCGGAAAGTGAGGAACGGAGTGTTTTAACCCTAGGTTCCCTCTGCCTACCCTCCTGTGTGCGAAATACAGCGTGGAGGTACATACGTTATCTTGCAGGCAGGCAGGGGGTACTTAGTGTTTACTAGGTACCCTCTGCCTATCCTGCTGTAAGCGGGATACAGCGTGAAGCTAAAAAAAATATTACTTTGCTGCTCCACACGTAACATTTCGAATTTTGTTGGCAATTGGAGAACAGAGTGTCTTACTTGACACTAACTCACTTCGTTTTTTCTTCCTTTGCGGAAAAAGCGTGAAACTAAAACGAAAAATTAAGCCTAACTTTAATAAATAAAACTACATAGAATAAAAAAATGCATTAAAACTTTAAATGTTAAGTAAAAAAATCTATATACACTAAAAAAATGCTAATAAATTTTTGACGTCTCCATATAATTACCGTAAAACAATCAGAAAGCATGATGACGTAAACCGTAAAGCTAGGCGTTGCGCTCGCGCAGAATCTTGCCAGTTGACAGTCGAACCTCGAGAGTGGCAATGTGTGTTTGTGTGTTCTGTGCTAGCTAGTGATTATTATATATGTAAGCTTTTATTTTATTATTATATTATATTTTTTATTTATTTTATTTTAATTTGAAATAATTTTAAATAGAATAATATATAAAATTAAAAAAATATAAATTCTTGGATTCATAAAGAGCTTAGTGTTAAGACATTTTGATTTTTCGCTCATGTCAAAATGTTTTAATTTGAAATTTACCAATTAAATTATTTTTCATTAATATTATTGATAAATTTTGTATGATGTATTGTAATAATTTATATATATTTTTTATCTTCACACCTTACGCTAAAAAAATCTAAGATATTCTTAATTTTTTGTTTACACATTATAACTGACCCTTCAATTATTCAGTCAGTGACACGTCACTATGTATATACTTCACATCTCTTAGGAATTATATTTTAAGTGACAAGTTACTTCAACAATTAAAATATGAACATTATTTACATGAATATCGAATCCACATTTATGAATAATTTTAAACCTAATGAAATAGGTATAATTTGAAACCTCTAATTTTCAACATTTACCTTCAATATATAAATTTAACAAATATAATCTATGAATATTCCCTTAATTAAAGCTTTCTATACTTCAAATTTTAGATATAAAATTCAGTAAGCCTATTTTATCGTGAAAAAGCGACAAAGTTGTAAAGCTTGCCTGTTTTCCTAGAAAATGTTCTAAAGTAAATAAATTTCTGTATTTTCTGTGATTTTACCTTTCACCGAATATATTGATTGGTTGACCGAATATATAATGGGGCCAGTCATGGCACAGTGGCACAAACGTGTGACTGTAAAGCGACTGGTTGTGGGTTCGATTCCCACTCGAGGAGTAGAAATATTTAATAGTGAAGTGAAATAGTGTTCTGACACTATGTTCTCTCTGACTGCTATTATTTTTTTATTTAATTTCATGTTTTTTCCCTTTAAAAAGGGTAACATTAAAAGAAAATATTTTTCAAATAAAATTTATAATTTTTTTATTTGATTTCCAAATTTAAAATTCATATTAAATAACACAAAATATGATTGTTATTGAAAATGTATTCTAAGATAACATAGAAATAGTTGATAGTCAAAAGGAACTTAGCCAATTTTCTTCTTGTTTCTCGATTTTATTAATTTAGTTTATGCTGGACAAAAAAAAGGAATTTAATATGTATAAAGGTTCATATTTCTCCGTTATTAATAAAGAAGATATTATGTATTTGGCCCAAGTTTTACCTTCAGTTTAAACTTTACATTTTTAGAAGGTAGGCAGAGCTTCACGGTGTATCCCGCACACAGCAGAGTATTAGATATACATATTTAACTTAATGGCATATACATATATGACAAAATGGAATAAAAAATGTACCCCAGGTTTAGAAACATATAAAAAATATCTTCAATAATTGTTAAACTTAACAGTTTGGTCACAAAGGCATCAAAATAGAAAGGAAGTAGGATAGATTTACGTTTCCGCGAACGTTATACAATAACATTCCGTAATTTCCGCAGACCCGTTGACCCGTAAAATATGTGTTGCCTAGCAACGAGTCAATCAAGTCATTTTGTATGAAATTGTACTCATGTATCCAACACATGATATTGTTTGTAATATTTATTTTATTAATTTAATGTGGCCAGTCGTGGCCCAGTGGCACATGCGTGTGACTGTAAACGACTGGTTGTGGGTTCGATTCCCACTCGAGTAGTGGAAATATTTAATATTTCCATTTTCTTCGCTCTGGTGCCGAGGTAAAGCGCGGCGTTAAGTTCCGCCACTTAACACGCAATGTCTCCGAATTCGGAGGAAAGTGGGGAACGGAGTGTCTTAACACTAGGTTCCCTCTGTCCACCCTGCTGTGTGATACAGCGTGAAGCTAAAAAAAAAAATTATATATTTGCATTGTATTCTTATAAAAAGTAAAGGCTTTCTGCACGTCTTCCCAAATAAAATAAAAGTATTTCGAATTATATACACACTCCGAATAACTTTCGTAAAATGGAATTGAATGTCATGTCACTTATAATAATCACCTGTGTGTTTCTATTGTTCAAATGTAATATTTGAAATATTAATTCAGTGGTCAAAAACACATTTAAATAGATAAGCAAATAAACAAAAAAAAATGATTTAATATTTATAATTTCTTTTGAAGCCTGTATATTTAACTAATGGGCCTACAATTAATATTTCAAACCGTAATAGAAACTGACACATGAATGGATTATCTGTGAATAGTGAAAGCTTCATATAGCTAACTAAGCATTTATCAAAGCAAAGAGGTCTAACTTATTTGTTAATATATCTATAAAAATATAAGAGTCTTTATTATGTCTTTTTTTCCTTATTAGCTCTTTAAATATAAATTTATATATTTATTAAAATACGTTGGATTTAAAAAAAATATATTAAATCTAGTAGAAACTTTGAGTAAGTAGTAATCCTGTAACTCTGTTATAATGTTAATAAAATACTTGATAGATAAAGGATGAAGTAATCGACAATGTATTAAATACGTACATGTTTTTTAAAATAATTATATTTGTAGAAGTTTAATTTACTTTTATTTGTGTATAACGAAACGCGCCGCTGAGTTCCGGTAGTAAATAAATAACGTTCCGAATTGAGAGAAAAATAGTATTTAAATTTAAATCGTTAAACATAATTTAATTAAATAAATATATATATTCAAAATATATTTCGTTATAACATTGGTATAAAATTGTCATTTGTCATTGGTACTTAAGTGACACAGTGGCACAGAAGTGTAACTTCAAACGACTGGTTGTAGGTTCGATTTCCATTCGAGAAGTGGAAATATTTAATATTTCTATACATTTTCCATTCCATTTCTTACACGAGGCACGAGGCAAAACGAGGCGTTAACTTCCGCCACTTAACACGCAATGCCTCCGTATTCGGAGGAAAATGGGGAACGGAGTGTCTTAACACTAGGTTCCCTCTACCTATCCTGCTGTGTGCGGGATACAGCGTGAAGCTAAAAACCTAAAAAAAATATAAATACTTATTTTGAATAAAAATATTTATTTTAAATTTATGCCACTTTCATTACTCATCTTTTCTTATATTCATCCAAGACTATTCAAAGCTACAATGCGAGTCACATATATAGCTATTCAAGTTCCTCATCTTATTAGGTCAAAAGAGCTTTTAATAAATCATCCTGATATTTTCATCAACTTGATTATTATGTTATAAAAGGAATATGCTTAACAATATGTATCTATTATATATTTAGAATATATGTATCTAGATCATGCAACGGTAAATGTGATTGTTTGCGGGTTCGATTCCCACTTGAGGGGACAATTATTGTATTTAATAGATTTCCTTGCTCTTCTTTGATTTCGGGTGGAAAGTGGGTGGAACTTAACATTTTTTGTGTATAAAACAAAAAATCCCAAGTAAAAATGACTTGAAAATTTGTAGTATAGTATCGGAATTATTTATAAACTGTTATAAACACTTAAGTTCTATGCTTAGAAATCTTTACAGTTTATCTTTACGGCTTTGAAACGTTTTCTTAAAACTGTTTCTATAATAAGTAGTGGCATGACAACGTACATACATACCATAGCAAAAGGGCATATAAGTGTGACTGTAAACGCGACTTGTTGTGGGTTCGATTATCACTAGAGGGGTGGAAATATTGAATATTTCATTTTTTTCGCTCTGGTGCCGACTCAAACCACGGCGTTAAGTTCCGCCTCTAAACACTTAATGCCTCCATAATTTAGCAGAAAGTGAAGAACGGAGTGTCTTAACACTAGGTTCCTGCTGTCTACCCCATTGCGTGCGGGATACAGCGTGAAGCTAATAAAAAGCAATATAGCTTATTAGGTCACAGCATCCAACACTTTTACACACTTAACAGGTGTCAAAAAAACTTTGTTCCGAGATAAATCTTACCACACAGTGTTAAAGTCATCAATCGGAGATCGCAAAAAGTCATAAGTGTGACGAACGTAAAGCAATTATAGTAGGGCTTTCACTTGTTCATATTGTATAATATATTTTTGTTTCTTTTACTTTCACTGTACTATTGAATATAACAATAGTTGAATGTTTTGTTATTCTTGAAAGGAATAGAAGTTTTACACGCATATATAGCTAGCTTTCTAAGCTTATTTTTTTTTCAAAGACTGTTTCTAATTTTAAACTACTTACATTTAACGTATGTCAGAGAGAACTAAGTGTTAAGACACTCCGTTTTCTACTTTCTACCCGAATCCGAAATTTGGCGCGGTGAGTGGCGTAATTTAACACCGTGCTTTGTGTCATTGCCAAAAAAGAAAAATAGAAAATATTTTATCATACCCCAAGTGGGAATCGAATCCACACTCAATAGCATTTACAGACAGACGCCATCCCACTACACCACGCCGTTAAAGAGAATTAGATGAACATTTTCAGTGAAAAAAAAAATTAAATGACTACTAATCTATAACAATGTTAGGAATCTAATTAATTACCTAAGTATTCTAAATGTCAACTTCGATAATAATAATTTTAACATCATAATAAATATATTAATTTTGACGTCAATTCGCGCATCTGGGACATGTCTGCACGCGATGTTTGTACATTTCCACTGGGGGGAATATTTACATTTGCTTGTAGGCGTTTCCTCCCTTAGAATAAGTATTTTAGCATATCATAAGTTGTATAAAATGGAAACAGGCAAGTTAAATTTTGTAATAACTGGACTCTCTTAGGGTATATTCTTTAAGTTGTAGTTTTAAGTACTGAAATTGTAAACAAGAAATGTATTGCATATCAAGAATCCTGTTAAAACAGGTACAGACCTTATGTCCGTAGATTTATAAAAAAAAAAGTATATTCGTGAAAAAATATGATGTGAAAAATATTTTTAGAAAGTGTATAAAAATTTGAACCCAGTGTTGTTTTTTTTAGTTTTAGTAGGTACTACTATTAAGCTTTTCTATATATGAAAAATTAAACGAAGCTTAACTTTATAACTCTTTTTATTTTCAATCTATATATTTTAAATCATGAATATCTAGACGCTATTATAAAAAATATACATTAACCACCGTGGTGGTACAACCAGCGTTGTATTGTCATCCCGATAAATGTGAATTTACTTCCTTCACGGGGAAATGATTATTTTCATTTCCTTGTTGTAGTGAAATCTTAAATTTCAGCTTAGAGCATTAAAATGAATTATAATAAAACAAATTTATTTATTACTAAATATATTTAAATTTGAATGTCTATCATTCATATATCCAAATAAAATTACATTTTTAGAAAATATATGAAAATACAAAAGCATCCAAAGTCGAAATCGAACCTCTTGGAAACCGTCTGAACGCTGTAACCACTAAGCCACACGTTCATTGCCTTAACAAAAATAAGGGTTCAATTCCTGCTAAAAAATAAATTTAAATTTTTATACATTTTTCAAAAATACTTCTCAAATGCTAAGTATGTCAATAATACTTTTAAAAAAGTTACATTAATAAATAATATTCGCAAAATATATTATATTATACACATTTGTACATTTTTTTTGTACATTAACAACATAGCAATTAACTAACCTCTTTAATTAACTCAACAGCACTTCACTTTGCTTCGTAAATGGCTAAGGGAATATTGTAATATAATTATTATATTATATGCCTAAGTATTTTATCCATGATTCAGCCATAGCAACGCAGAAAATATACTTTCTCTAGTAACTGTATGACAAACGTTTCTAGTAATAACTATTTGACTGTTTAGCATCATACTTATGTTGGACGGTGTTCCAGGGTTCAAATCTCGTAGTGTTAAATCATTTTTTTTGTTTTTTTTTGCACTATTTAACTAAATTAAGAAAATATTTTGTACTGGATTTAGAATATATTTTTTTTATTTCGTAAAATACACAATGTTTTATGGAACGAATGCTTGATCTTTTATTTTTATATTTAATATGTAAGAATTCCAATTGTCTATAGCAGGATAACATCTAAAAATTACTAATAAAATGTTTATTATGTACTAAAAATATTTATACCTTAATAATAACTTTTTGTCTTGGAGTAAAAATGTAGGTCAAGTAGTCAAACATAACAATATATATAATAGCTATATCCTAGAAAAAGTTAATTTTCAAAATTTATTTACAGTATTTAATTGTTTATTTCTCTTTAATCAGGCATATCTAATATACACTAATATAATTAAGAGGTAAACTTCGTAACTTTGTTTGTTTGTAAGAGCTAATCTTCGGAAATACTGAACCAATCATGAAAATTCATTCACAATTAGAAAGCTACACTGTTCAAGTGTACTATAAGAATATTTGTTACGGTTAAAGAGATTGTTCAGAGAATCCTGAAGGGGCTTATAGGGGGATAAAAGATGCAGATCAAACAGCTAAATCGCTAGCTGCTCGCTATGTGTTACTATACCGATAATTTAAGTTTAAATACCATTCGTGACGTGACTGTAAATGCGATTGGTCGTGAGTTCGATTCCCACTCGGGGAAATGGTTATTTCAATTATTTTCATTTCTCCACTATGGTAAAAAAAAATAATGGCGTAAAGTTATACTACGCAACACGCAATTTCTTGAAATTTAAATAAAAATGGAGAACATATCACAATAACTTTCTTTGCCGACCCTAATATACTAGGGTTTAGTTTCATATATATTTATGTCTATATGTTATCTGTGTACATAAATTAAATATAAAAGGCAATTTACGTCAAATTTGGCATTCAAAATGTCAGCGTCAATGGGGAAAAAGAAAAATTATAGCTTATCAATTCTAAGATACTAAACAATGTTAAAAATATGTATGTAGGTATTTTATTTGATTTTATACTAACGGTTAAAAATATCTAAAATGTGGTAGGAAAGTCGAAATATTAATATTCATTTTGAAATATTTTGGAAAATAAAACCTTCTTCTTCTAAATATCTATATACCGAGCTACCATATTAATAAAGTATTTGTTAAAAATCTGAACCTGACAAGGCTTGAATTCGTAGTTTTGTACACTATAACATTCACCCAAGCTCTAGGCTAATCAATAACATATCAGTTAAATTAATTAGAAATTCAATATTTTTTATGTTTAGCTTATCCATATTCAAACTTAATATACTTAATAATAAATAAAAAAAATGAGACAATCGTAGTGTACTGCACATCTGAATCTAAACACGATTGGTTATAGATTATTTTGTTACGAGCGAAAATGATTTTCATTTCTGCACTTTGGTGACCTGGCATAGTATGGCGACAACGACGTTAAGTTCCGCCACTCATCAGTCATTACAGAATACTAAAACACAATAATATTGAGACCATTCGTGGTATTCAAGGAATCTAAATATTACAAATTGCCATTTTCTACGCTCTGGTGTTGAGGCAAAGTGTGTGTTTAAGTCCTTTTACTTAACATGCAATAACGCCAGAATTCGGCTGAAAATGTGGAAAAGAGTGTCTTAACACTAGGTTCCCTCTTCCTACCCTGCTGTGTGCGGGATACAGCGTGAAGCTAAAAATAAAAATACATAAGTAAATAACTTTTTAACAATAAAAAATATAATTTTATTATAATCATAATTTCGTTTCAGTTTTGCGAGCCGCTTTCGCGATGGCCACTATAGTGAACTCTACGCAGAGTGTACTGAAAGGCACGTACGACTATTATTTATGGACTTTGTCGCTTTCTGGTAAGCTATTTACATGTTATAAATATTTTATGTTATAACACTTTTAACTTTTTCTTTAAAAAAAGTATAAAAATAGTATTTTAGGTGCATGGATTTCTTTTAAATTGCTATTTTTTTTTGCATATTGTCAAGAAATAAAAATACACTGGAATTTTTATACGTGTTCTTTAAATGTCTTTTACCAGTGAAAAGTCACTCTGTACTGTAATTTAATTATATTTGTGTACTGGACTCTATAGAATTTAATGTTTGGCTTTGTTTTATTTAATAAACCAAAATATCGAAAATATCGTAAATATCGACTAAATGTTTATTTGACTTTAAGCTCTCTTTCTGGCTTCTCTGCTATGTGGGAAAATGCCTGAACCTAAAAATCAGCTATGAATCATCCAATATTTTAAACTTAAAAGTCGATATTATTATCTCATTCACAAAAAAATATAGTTCCGATATGTACGAGTACAATGGGTAACAAGACTTCTGAAAGGACACAGTGGAGAGAGAGATCTCTATTTAATTAAATTTGAAAAAAAGTAAAGATATTGTTGATAAAAGTAGGTTTTCTTCTTAAAACTAGGAAATAATTGAGTCTAGATAAATTAAAGTAAAAAAAACATGACGGTCTATCATTTGAAACTATATTGGCATTATTAAACGTTATTATATTTATGTATGTACACACAATGGCTGTAGGTGCGATTCTCGCACAGGAGAAACTTATGCATAAAATATTTTCCTTAGCCTAATTTAATTACATAAAATACCATCTTAGGTTTCGTTAACTGATACGAAATGTTCTTAAAATAAGCAAAAAGTATAGTATACAATAGTAGTAATACCACTCCTTTCTTTTAACTTAACCTGAACGACATTCATATATTTTATTTAACTATTTTTTTTGTAGCTTCACGCGTATCCCGCACATAGCAGGGTAGGCAGAGGGAACCTAGTGTTAAGACACTCCGTTCCCCACTTACCGCCGATTTCGGAGGCATTACGTGTGGCGGAACTTTACGCCGTGCTTTGCCTCGACACCAGAGCGAAGAAAAGGGAAATGTTAAATATTTCCACTCCTCGAGTGGGAATCGAACTCATAACCAGTCAGTCGTTTACAGTCACAAGCTTTGCCACTGCGCCACTACTGGCCCCAACTTTAACTATTTTCTTTTAAATAATGAGTCTTTTGACTTCTTTATAAAGGAAGTATACTGTATAAGCTCTCATATTAATTAATAACACTATAAATGCATACTATCGTTGTTATAACGAGTTTGCATGTCCCACTCACATAACAACCTTATTACTTAGTAATTAGACCGTCCCCTATGATAATATTATGCTATGATACACGTTTTATAAGTCTGGGGTTCGATAAAATGTTGTAAGGTTTTAAATAAGTCAATTTTAAGAAGAGTTAATACCGATGGCCAGTCGTGGCCCAGTGGCACAAGCGTGTGACTGTAAACGACTGGTTGTGGGTTCGATTTCCACTCGAGGAGTGGAAATTATATTTCCATTTTCTTCGCTCTGGTGTCGAGGTAAAGCGCGGCGTTAAGATCCGCCACGTAACACGCAAGCCTCCAAATTCGGCGGAAAGTGGAGAACGGAGTGTCTTAACACTAGGTTCTCTCTGCCTACCCTGCTGTGTGCGGGATACAGCGTGAAGCTAAAAGAAAGAAAGAAAGAAAAGCTAATATCGATTGATTGTTGAAATGTAAACAAAAAAGGTGCATTTTTGTTTACATTTCAACTTTTTCTTATATCTAGAGGTTCTGTATTTAGGAATAACCTAGTGTCAAGACACTCTGTAATTGAGACGTTGCCTTTCGAGAAGCGATAGTCAACATCGCATTGTCTTACCAGAGCGGAGAAATAAAAACAATTTTAAATATAATTATAAATGACCTCACTCAAGTGGGAATTGAATCCACAACCAAGAGTATTTATAGTTAGATATTGTCTTATTGCGCCACTGCATTTAAATTGATTACTCTTTTAAAGTACATATCGTATTTAGTTATGACTTTTAACCATTAGCCTCTCTTTACCGTTAACAGCTTACGCTTGCAGTTATTTTATGGCTGTGATAAGCTAATACTTACATACCTGATAGATAATAATTATTTATACTCTCTCAAAAGAAGGCTTACTTGAAAAATGCATAAACGTAATTTGCTAAGTAAATTAACAAGGAAGATATCAAACACTAGCTAAGACATTAGCTATGTATAAATATCTAAAACACTTAATTTATTGAGTATCTAAAGGTCAGACAACTAGTATAAACAGATACAGCTTCAAGTTTTCCTACCTTTCTCCACTCTCCGCCCAAATTCTAGCCATTACCCATTAAGTTGCGCAACTTAACGCCGCTTATTAAATTCAAACTAACAAAAACCCACTTGTTTCAGATAAAAGAACAGAAGGATGGCCGCTAGTAGATTCGCCTACTCCAACAGTAATCTACACGTTAATTTACCTCTTCATAGTATGGATTGGACCTAAGCTAATGAAGAACAGGCGACCTTTCCAGCTAACTTGGTTGCTAGTACCCTATAATTTGGCCATGGCAGCTCTGAACGCGTATATAGCAGTGCGATTACTAACAGCGTCGTTTAGACTGCGGTACAGCTATATTTGTGAACCGTGTCGGCAGAAATACGATGCGGATGAAATGCAAGTAAGTATTGGTTTTGGGTAAAATACGTATTATTGTTGGAGTTCTAGAGATACAAGCCACAAAGTGTACCTGTAAATGCGACTGGTTGTGGGTTCGATTACTATTTGAGGTATGAAAGTATTTAATATTTCCATTTTCTTCGCTTTGGTATCGAGGCAAAGCGCGACGTTAACTCCCGCCATTTCACACGCAATGCCTCCAAAATTTGGCGGTAAGTGGGTAACAGAGTGTCTTAACACTAAATTCCTTCTGTCTTAACTGCTGTGTGAGGGATACAGCGTGAAGCTAAAAAAGATATAAAGTGTTGGATTCTATTTAAACTCGGGCATATCATTGCGCTTAAAATTGTTTTATTTTGAGAAATTTGGATTGGTGCTCACACCCATCCGTGGCTTTGAGTTTCGCCACTCAACACTTAATGTTTCAAATTCAGGCGGGAAGTGGAGAATGGGGTTTCTTGACATTGGGTTATCTTTGCTTATCCATCTAAACGAGAAAAATCGTAAACTGTTGTGGCAAATTACGACGCCTGAAGTAATTGTCTCAACTTTTATAAATTATTCATCTGAAAATCTTAGGATTTTAATATTTTGTTTTTACCTCTACAAAAGTTTTACATTTCGCCACTGCAATATAGCAAATTTATTACCATCTCATTCTATTCTTTTTTATTTCAACCGTCGTATATCATTAATAGATCAAATAAACAGTAAAACAAGCTCTAAATCTAACACAACTATAACTCAAGTAAAGTAAGGCTTCCTTTAGATGGAGCCACCAGCTGCGGAGATTAATAGTAACAATTTTGCTACAACAGGGTCAACGTAGCGTAACATGATTATCGGTGACAAATGACAGTCGTTCACCAATCTCGGATATTTCATAATCAATTTGCTTTCTATATGTAGAAGTATGTAATTGTAGTAATGTAATTCTAATGTATGTAAGTAATACAAAATTAGTTAACAATGAAAGTAAACAGAAAAATTTTGTAATATTTTTTTATGATTCTGGATCCAAAATCTTACAATTACGTTAAATATTTTCATTGATTAATTGATTGGTTTATTCTAACAAGTTAAGATGTAAACAAAAAATGAAAACCCATTTGTATTTTTAATATTAAAATAGAGGTCGAAGTATTTTGACACTAGGGTCCTCTCTGAATACATATTAATTGGATCAAGAATATTAATTGGATCAAGAATATCGATCCCACGATCAATCACAGTCATACTGCTGCATATTCAACTGCGTCACAATGATGTTACTTCTCCCTTAGTAGTTGATATAAATACCTGAAAATTAACATTAACAATATTTCTAGTGGCCAGTCGCGGCCCAGTGGCCCAAGCGTGTGACTGTAAACGACTGGTTGTGTATTTCCATTTTCCATTTTCTTTGCTCTGGTGTCGAGGTAAAGTGCGGCGTTAAGTTCCACCACTTAACAAGAAATGCCTTTGAATTCGGCGGAAAGTGGGGAACGGAGTATTTTAATACTAGGTTCCCTCTGCCTACCTGCCTGCTGTGGGCGGGATACAGCGTGAAGTTAAAAAAAAATAGCAATATTTCCATGTAATCAAAATTATTAATTTCGAACAAAACCGTGAACCAAGTTCTAGTTAACTAAAAAGTAAGAAGTAATGCTTACTTTCATATGCCATACTCCTAACGTCAAAGGTATCATTACAAACCATTAGTAATTACTTATCTATACTTTCATCAAAACAAAGTCTTTGGTTATATTTCAAATAATATTTGCAAAGTAAACATGATTTTCATCTTGATTACTAATACTGGATTGGAAATCTAGTCTGTTTTTAAAGAAGGATGTTGAATATATTATTTTATTTAGGTTATCGTGACAAAGTGGGACAAACTCTGATGGCCAACGCGATAGGTTGTAGGTTCGATTCCTGCTCGAAAAAATAATTATATTTAAATTCCACTCAACACGTCTCGAGTTTAAGGAGAAACTGTAAAACGGTATGTCATTACTAGACTCTTTCTGAATATCCGGTTATACGAAAAATGTCTAAAATTCCTTTAAATATAAATATTTCTAGTTTTTTTTCAAATAATTTACGTTTTTATTCTAATATTTCTTAAAAATATAAAGAATCTTGAGAGAAAAGACCAGTGAGAGTAAACGAAGCACTAGTGTCAAGACACTCCGTCACTTTAAACAAACACAGCACCATGCTTTGTTTCTGCCACCAGAGTGGAGATACAAAAATTTTAATATTCCCGAAGCGGGACGGGAATCGAACCCTCAACCATCGCTTTACAGTCAGACGGTGTACTACTGCGCCACGATGTACTCAAAATCTATTTAAGACGAACAACTGAACCCTATGACAATTAAATAATTTCTTAGTTAAGTTTGAAACTCCCCAAATTGTTGCCATCGGTAAATTAGTTCTGAGCTCCTCTAAGCCCGCGACATGTCCACAGCTGTCCTTTGAACCGGGAAACTATGAAGACTAAGTCTTATTGTTCAATATTCTGTTCGAACATTTATAGTATTAACTAGGGTTTTTAATGGTTGGCCAAATTAGTTAGACAACCAAAATCTTTTATTTAATTTATTCAGCTTTACGATTTTTTCGCTTTAAAGGGTAGTCTGAGGGAACGTAGTGTCAAAACACTTCTTTTCATTTTTCTACACCAAGTCGATATATTTCGTGTTGTGTGGTGGAACTCAATGGCGCGTTATGTTTCAGGTACCAGTGTAAATAAATGAAAATAATATACAATCATTCCTTGGTTCGATTGGGAATGAAATCCATAACATGCTTGCTTATCTTATATTAGTTAAAAAAATTAAAAAATGCTCATCTATCTGACTAGAGCAGCTATTGTTTTTCACAACTGTGTGTCAGTCAGATCTATTGATCATAATATAATGAATTTGATAATACTTACGACTTGAGTATTCCTCTTTGCATTACTTCCATTCTATGCAAAAAGAAAAACAATAAGTTATTTCTGCGTAAGACATTCCGTTCACCTGTATCCTCCAGGATTGTGTGTTAAGTGACGAACCTTAGGACGGGACACCAACTTGCCGGAACGAAGCAAATGGAAACAATAATCGTACCTCTGAGTGGGAATCAAACCAACAACCATTGGGTCAATTACCTAGTTGTCTATTTTAATATGTTTTAAGATAATAATAATAATATCTTTTGCAGATAGCAAATGCTGTATGGTGGTACTACTTTTCGAAGCTTCTCGAATTTTGCGATACATTCTTCTTCATCCTGAGGAAGAAAGATGAGCAATTAACGTTCTTACACGTCTATCATCACTCGACCATGTTTGGATTTTGGTGGATTGGAATCAAATGGGTGCCTAGTGGTTCAAGTAAGTGTTTATATTCTCCTGAACCCTGTTTTTTTATTATTATTATATATAAAAGATATAAATTATATTATATAATATGTAACAGATATTAGTTATATTTAATATTTAAGAAGTTCGATTAATATTGAAAAACTAAATAAAATAAGATTCTTTTAGGGTATATTTTATAAGCTTAGTTAGTTAAAACTCACTTAGTTGAAAGTACTGTTATTGTGAAAAAAGGAATTTATATAAAAAAGTAGATTATTTTTTTATTCCGTAGTGTGACAAAATATTAAAAAAAAAACAAATTACATGATTTTTATAGCAGGACATCCAGAGAAAATGTAGTGTCATGACACTCTTTACTTTCCGTTATCAGAGCGGAGTAATGGAAATAATATAAATATAATCATTTCCCCAAGCGATGGCCTCTCATATAATATTTATTCAAAATATTATTACTGTAACTGGTATAAATTTTAATAATAATATTACTTAGTAATTATTTAAAATTTTAAATTTACCGTGTGAAAAGTGTTCAAATCTCTCTCTGTTAGGTAATTCATTTTTAATAAGCTCTTATAAAGCTTTCATGAAAGTCCAGTTTTATCTAAAATTATAAGACCTAAAAGGATGATTAAACCTAATATAATTTTATTTATTACGATGACAAAATATTTCTGTTTGTTGAAATGAGTAATTTTGTTTCTCGTATATTTTCATTTCTTGTAAATATTAATATCTAATAAAGATAGACAATCAAATTTATAACTTAGGAAATTAGGCATTTAAATGACAAATAAATGTAATTCTTGGAACGGTTTATATGAATTTTGCTATTCCTCGTTATATTTTTTTATTTTATTCTTTCCGAGAATGTCTTCTTTTATAATTTACTAAATAACCTATTTTATATTATATTACCGTAAGATCCCGAACTACGGTAAATTCAAGGTTTTTAGTAAGTTAAGATTTATCAATTATAATAGTAAGAGTCCGAACTGGACTTAACGGACGGAGATTATATAAAATTTGGCATAGTTAAAGTTTATATGTAGATGAAGTATTAAATGAAGTGGCCAGTCGTGGCCCAGTGGCACTAGAGTGTGACTGTAAACGACTGGTTGTGGGTTCGATTTCCAGTCGAGGAGTGGAAATTATATTTCCATTTTCTTTGCTCTGGTGTCGAGGTAAAGCGCGGCGTTAAGTTCCGCCACTTAACACGCAAGCCTCCGAATTCGGCGGAAAGTCGGGAGTCGAAAGCGGAGGGATCGGAGTGTCTTAACACTAGGTTCTCTCTGCCTACTCTGTGCTATATGCGGGATACAGCGTGTAAAAGAATACTAAATGATAAATATACACTTTTGCTTAAAGTGACAAACAGGTTACTAAAGCAACGCGTTTTATGAAAGTCAACTGTTCTACATGTATGTTGGTACTATTGACATTAACATTGATCGACTTTTTAATTCAATTAAAATATACTACTTAAGTAACAAGTTAGGTAACAAGTAACAGGTAAGAATCAGGTAAATTCAGGTAACAGGTAAAACTGTCAATCTCTTCGAATCTGACAGATTTTTTAAACTATTCTGTAAATTATATATTAATACAGGTTTTCTTTCCAGCATTCCTTCCGGCAATGGTCAACAGCGGCATCCACGTTCTCATGTACACTTACTACGGACTCTCTGTATTCGGTCCTAGGGTCAGCCAATATTTGTGGTGGAAGAAATATTTGACTATCCTTCAACTGGTGAGTTGAAATTTATTATTTTTTAACGTAATGTTATACATAACAGAGATATTTATTATTTTATCTTCAAATAAGGAAGGCATATTATACATACAATTTGATTAGTTTAACACATTAATTTATAAGAAACGAACTTGCAATCTGAACTGCAACTCTGCAGCACTCCATAGATGTAAAGAATACCGTGTGGATGTCGGGGTAGACGAGAAGTTCGAAGCAGTAACTGAGACTTACGACGCTTACTAAAACTTACATTTTTCTAATAATAGCATTTCTGTAGAAAGATGTTTGCACATTTCTGCTAGTGGTTGATTATGTTTAAAAATAGTTTAGCAAGTGCGAATGCAATAAATGATTTTTTTTTATTATTTTTACTATTTAAAAGCGATATGCACACGAGAAAGAAAATGGTAAAAACATGTTATAAAAAAGAAATAAAAAATACTAACAACAGATATAACTTGTCAAGTCACAGTAATAGAAATAAGTTGTTTAAATAAGCGTACAATATTTTAAATGTAATTGGATATAGAACGTATGGCTTGGTCGTCAAAGTTGATTTCTAAGAGGCGTGGGTTTAAATCTTGCTTACATTTACGTATATTTGAAATTATACGCCCTCAAAAAAAATGTTTAAGCTTTATTCTGTCGAGACTGTATTGTTTATTAGTGTACTTTTCTATAATAATTTATTTTATGATTCAACAGATCCAGTTCACTTGCGCTCTGATACTTGGCGTGAATGGCATTAGAACAGGTTGCGAATTTCCGCTTTGGATGCACTACGTACTCATTATTTACATGATCTCCTTTATCGTTCTCTTCGGTAACTTCTACATGAAGGCTTATCTTGCTAAGGTATGTATTTTTATTGTTCAAGTTATATATTAATATGTATTATTTTTAGCTTAAAGCTTTTTCCCGTATAGCAGGAGCAGTCAGGGATAGCTTAGTGTCAAGACACTCACTTCTCTAATGGCTGCCAGAAATCTACGCGTGTCGGGTTAATTAGCGAAATTCAACGCCGTACTTTGTCCTTTACAACAGAGCAGAGAAAATGAAATTGAAATAATCCTAATTTCTGGATGGAAAGTCTTGTCACTACGTTCTCTCCGACTACTTATAACGATATAAAGAAAGACTTAAATAGTAAGCTAACTAAACATATATGAACCATGTACCTTAGAATTTGTAAAAAATCTAAGCAAGGTCATTATACTTTTAAACATTTTTAAAGTGTTATTCCACATTTAGGAAAAAATGCCTTTTTCAAGGTCATTATAGTTTTAATTTCCAATTATATCATCCATTTTATTATTACTTACTTTTTATTATTACTTATAGTTACTAGTGTAAAACTCATTAACTTGACCGTGTCAGTCGAGATCACCGCGGATGTTGGTATGAAAGTATAACGTAACACGTAACACAACCGGCTGCAGCCGTTACATATACACTTTCACTCATTTCCTTATGTAACTGTTGTTGTGGATATCTTATTTTGTATATGAATTTGATACACGCTGATATAATTGGATATAAAAAAACGGAAGTGACCTTGCATAGCTTTTTTTTGATGAAAACGAAGAATACAGGTTCAAATTTATTCACGTTGTATCCCGCACACAGCAGTGTAGGCAGAGGGAACCTAGTGTTAATACACTCCGTTCCCCACTTTCCGCCGAATTCGGAATTATTGGCGGAAATTAACGCCGCTTAATGGGAATATTAAATATTTCCACTCCTCGAGTGGGAATCGAACCCACAACCAGTCGTTTACATTCACACGCTTGTGCCACTGGGCCACTACTGGGCCCTGGATAATAATAATCCGTTCTGCTATACAAGGCAAAGCGCGGCGTTGAGTTTTGCCACTTAACACCCAAATGTCTTAATTTGGTAAAGAAGAGAACGGAATGTTTTCTCAGACTACCCCGCTATGCGGTAAAAGCAGGAATTTGTTTTTTAGTTATATACAACACATCGTTAAATGAATTATGTATATATAGCTATAATTATAGATCGCTATTTAACAAAAATCATCTTACAAAACTGATCACAAAATGTTTAATATTGTGGTCAGTTTTTTTACAAAGGTAAAAGAGAACGAAAATTTCAGTTATATTATGTTTGGCGAATTCCTAAAGATGCGATTCCTACATTCCTCTCTGTCATACTAATCTGCATTTTCTTTGTACACAAAAAAAGTATTATTTAATCTCTTATATAAGCTTAAAGTAAAGAAATATCGTAAAAAATCTATGCAGATTCTTACGTAATTTTAGAATTCATTACATTTTCTTTTCAAGTGAAAGTTGGTGATTTAATTTAATTATATGTTAGTTATTGTAAATTATACAGGTAGTGGTTGTAGCGTAATTAGTAGTTATTTAAAGCAGATCAATCTCGTTAGATACTGGTTATGCCTTTTCTCGTGTATTGATTAATTTTTAAAACAGTGGTTTAGAAAGTTTTTTTTACTAAACTAATTCTGGGGTGAAGTATAAAAGCTAAATAAGATTAAATATAATTATTTTAATATTTGTTTATTTAAATTACCAAATTGGGGCCAGTCGTGGCGCAGTAGCACGAACGTGTGACTAAACGACTGGTTGTGGGTTCGAATCCCACTCGAGGAGTGGAAATATTTCATATTTCCATTTCCTTCGCTCTGGTATCCGAGGCAAAGCGCGGCGTTAAGTTCCGCCACTTAACACGCAATGCCTCCGAATTCGGCGGAAAGTGGGTAACGGAGTGTCTTAACACTAGGTTCCCTCTGCCTACCCTGCTGTGTGCGGGATACAGCGTGAAGCTAAAAAAAATAAAAGCAAAGATGTTTAAATATAATTATTTTAATATTTGTTTATTTAAATTATTGTATTGTTGTGGCGCAGTGCTATTATTTCTGACTGTACGCGATAATTGTGGGTTCAATTTCATACTTAGGAAAAGGTTACATTAAAATTATCTTCATTACTTCACTCTGATGATAAGTTAATAATTTCCTTTGAATTATAATATGAAATATAAAATGATGATCCTTCCGGCCGATTTCGGTCATGGCGATCACTTCTACTCCTATTCATTCATTCTTCGTTCATGCGCTCGGAGATGACTTTTATAAGCGATCTTAGCGGTGAAGTAATAACCTGAGGAACCGTCAAATTGGTCTTCTGTAAAGTGATGTTTTTCCACTTGTACCAGTCTATTTGAAATAAGCTTGAAAATAATAAAAGTTTTTATTTGTACAATTATTCTGAGCATAAATTATTTTATTGACACATTGAGGCCGTCGTAGCAGTAGGACAGCGTCTGACTGAGAAGTGATGGCTGTGGGTTCGATTGCCACTTGGTGCAATGATTATATATATACTTTCATTTCTTTGTACATTTCTGGTAACTAAGACAAATTCAACACCCAAATATCTCGATTTCAGGTGGAATGTGAGGAACAGAGTGTCTTGACACTAATCTTTCTGATTGCCCTCCTTCTTTGAAAAAAGTATTCACTGTTATCACAACAATTCAAAAACAAATATTTTTCTGTTACAGGGAAGCAAATGTATGGAAGTGAGATATGGCCAGTGCTTGGACGACGAAGAGACGATTCGTAAAAGAAAATTAAAATCAAACTAAATTGTTTACATTATTTATTTATTTCTTTAGAATAATTATTTTATTAAACACATGTATTAATTAAGTGTAAATTAATTATATATTTAATGGTTAATAAAGTTGTTGGGTTATTACATAATTGTACTTTCTTTTTCTTAACACCTGCTTTCGGAACGTAACTGGTTTCTGTGTTGTGCCACTTTTTTTGTTTGTTCGATAACTTATAGATAACTTATAGTATAGGTTATTTTAGCTGCACGCTGTATCCCGCACACAGCTGGGTAGGATGAGGGAACCTAGTGTTAAGGCACTCCGTTCCCCACTTTCCGCCGAATTTGGAGGCATTGCGTGTTAAGTGGCGGAACTTAACGCCGCGCTCTGCCTCGGGACTAGAGTGAAGAAAATCGAAATATTAAATAATTCGACACGAAATCAAACCCACAACAGTCACACGCTTGTACCCCCCAAAGATTGAAAGACTGGCCCCAAAAAAGTGGAAGCGTAAAACTATTAAAATAATAGTTATGTTCCCGCGGCGTTGAGTTCCGCCACTTAACATGCAGTGTCTCGATTTTCAGGCGGAAAGTGGTGAGATTAGTGCCTTGACACTAGGTTTTTCTGGCTAAAGTAAAGCCAATGTGGATTGGATGTCATTTGCAGGAATACATATTAGTATGATATTAAAACACATATATAGGTAAGGTAAAGTTTTCGCGACACAATTGGATACCGACTGACGGTATACGCAATGATTGTAGATAGCTTCGATTCCCACTTGAGTAATGTTATTTAAATTTTCATTAATTTGCTCTCCTATTAATATATGCAGAAATTATTGTCAGACATTAATTTGTGTTATTTATATTTATGTAATTTGGTAAAAGTAAATAGTCCTTTAGCATGCAGTGGTAACTTGTAAAACAACACACAGTACGCATATATACTATAAACGTATATATTTTATTCATCTCGATGTCTTTTGTTCCTAATTAAAAAAACAAAAAAAAACACTTTTAACATTTTAAAGTGTTATTGACATACTTAATAACGACAAAAATAATTTGTAATAAGTCGTATAAGAATGAGGCCAGTCGTGGCGCAGAGTGTGACTGTAAAGCGACTGGTTGTGAGTTCGATTCCCACTTGAGGAGTGGAAATATTTAGTATTTCCATTTTCTTCAATCTGGTGTCCGAGGCAAAGCGCGGCGTTAAGTTTCGCAACGCAATGCCTCCAAAATTTGGCAGAAAGTGGGGAACGGAGTGTCTTCACACTACGTCAGCTTCACACTGCCTACCCTGCGGTGTGTGGGATATAGCGTAAAGCTAAAAAATAGAAAAAAAATTGATGCAGCTGGTAATAGAACGCATGACAATTTGAATTGAAAAAATAGCGCGGGTTCGAATCCCGTCCGATTTTTTAAACGCTTTCAAAAAACATTTATTTCAATAAATAATTACTGCCGTAAATAAGAATCGAAGTTACAACCATCACGAGAGTCAGACGCTGTCTCTGCCAGTCAACACACGTCAGACATATACCTATAATGTAAAAAATATTGTAGAGCAATAAAATATATATTATAATAACTTTGTCACCTGAAATATAACACCAATAACGAATTAATTGGAAGTACATTTCAAAGCAAAGACAAAGGCTCAAAAATAAAACAATAAAAAATATTATTTTAACAAAATATGAATTCATTATATTATTTAGTTTTCTTTCATCTTTTTCTATATTGCTGAATTTTGTAAAATCAGGTTAGTAAGTGATTCCTTTAACTAATTAAATTATACGAACGATATTGGAAACCTTATTAGCTAACTTACAAAGGCGATCGTTTTAGATGTTATTTATAAATTATATTTAGGCTATAATATTTATTTCAATTTGAGTAAATTACTTTTGTTTTGTTTTTTACTTACAATGTCACATCTAGGTTGTTTCCCGCATAGGTAGAGAGTAGGTACCTGGTGTCTAAAAGTTCTGTTCTCCAATTTCCAGGATTTCAAGACATGTGGGTTGACTGTCGTCTTATTAAAACGGAGAAATGTATATAATTAAATTAACATCATTTCTCATAGACGGAATCGAACCCATGAACACTTTACATTCAGCAGCTGTCACACTACATGGCGATTGATTCTTATTATTTTTATTTTCTGTTTTTTTTTTAGCTTCACGTTATATCCCGCACACTAGGATAGGCAGACGGAACCTAGTGTTAAGACACTCCGTTCCCAATTTTCCGCCGAATTCGGAGGCATTGCGTGTTAAGCAGCGAAACTTAACGCCGCCCTTTCTCTCGAGCGAAGGAAATGAAAGTATTAAATATTTCCACTCCCCTAGTGGGAATCGAATCTACAACCAGTCGTTGACAGTCACGCGTTCGTGCCACTGCGCCACGACTGGTACAATTTTTCAATATTTAAATAAAGTTTTCATTTCTCCACTTTGCTAGAAAACAAAAATAGGTGT
Organism: Dryas iulia moderata; assembly: GCA_019049465.1. Lineage (NCBI taxonomy): Eukaryota > Metazoa > Arthropoda > Insecta > Lepidoptera > Nymphalidae > Dryas > Dryas iulia. The sequence goes on from CM032429.1 coordinate 13,915,692, forward strand.
ATTATAAACAGATAGAAATTAATTCAAAAATGGATTATTAAAAAAAATACCAAATTTACTTTTCAATTATGCCTTTATTAAGTTAATAATAATTAAGAATACAATATTACATTTGTTGGCATTGTGCCCGCGCCATGTAAGCGACTTTCTGAGCGCGCTGCACTACTTCCGGGCAACGCTTGCGTCGCACCATCTTGCAATCTTGGAAGTAGCCCTCGTTTCTAGGGAATCCATTGCTACCGTCGCTGAATGTGACCAGACCTGAAATTAATATGTTACGAATTTATTTAAATGGTTGAAATACTTTTTTTAGCTTTACACTATCTCCCGCAAAAACAGGTTAGGTAGGGAGAACTTAATGTTAAGGACAATCCGATAACCTCGACAACATAGCGAAGTAAACGAAATATTAAATATTTCAATTGCTTGTATGGGAATCGAACCCACAAACAGTCACGTTTCATACTGGCCTTAATTAATGGCCGCAATTAAATCTATTTTAACCGGATTAATGGATATGATCAAACTACCCTCCGTAAGGGAATCGAACCTGCAACCAATAAGACGGTGTCTTACTGTGTCACGATGGCCTCTTGTAGCACAAATGTTAATAAATTTACACACTTAGAATAAAGATTTTAATTCGAAAATTTATGTATATTTGAACGTATCAATTGACTCTTGAACAGTTGGAATCCCCTAAACATTAATACGTCTTCTACTAACATTTTTTTATCCAAAAACTAGTAGTAGTATTAGAATGAAATTAGTATTAAAACACTCCGTCCTTTACACTTCTAGTCGTTTGTTCGAAGACAACCCTATATTTAATTTTAAAGAAGCATACGGAGAAAATGTGAATAATAAAAAGAAACATAACGATACATTCACGCTCTTTAAAATTGCATCATGATAATATAAATTATATAAAAATTGCAATAAAAAATATACCAAGAAATGTTTCATATTTTTTACACTAGATCTTCCTTTCTAATATTTTGTAAGTACGCATACATTTTCTAAATTTGTGGTTTGCGCAGTGAAAACCAAGTGACAAATGGCTTGGTTTTAATCTTTTTAAGAGGCTATTGTAGAGTAATGAGACTATGCCTGACTGTAATCGCAATTAGTTGTGGGTTCGATTCCTACTCGATAAATGATTATATTTATATACATTTTTTTTATTTTAATACGACAAAGTACAGCGTTAAATTCCGCCACTCAACATATAACGTCTTAATTTTAAACGGAAAATGGACGGAACGGAAAACGGAAAAAAGCTCAAAGTTTGAAATCACCTTGAATTCCGTTCGTTTTGTTTTCTATATTTATAAATATGTTTTTTATATTTTGGTATGTAAAATACGCGATACCGTAACAACGTAAAAATGTATTGTTAAACACTCATTCTCTCATATTGCGTTTTGTGAAGCGTAACTTAACACCGCTATTTGTTGCGAGTTCGTGAGTTCGGGAAATCGAAAAAAAAAGTTGTAATCGCCCCCTCCAGTGAGAATTGAATCTTTAACTTTCATATTTACAGACAGACGGTACCCAAAACTACCAAGCTTACATTAATTTAAACAATTTATATGAATAATATATGACTAATAATTACCATTTCAATATACCATCATCGTTTGTGATGTTGTAAATGGCTATATTTCAACCATTTTAAATGTCCATTTCTTCGTAATACAAACTTTCTACTGTGTTCAAACAAATAAGTACGCAAATAATGCGTATTTTATTACATTTATGACTACATTTAATTTTTATTTATTTTCCTTTGTGGATATATCATAGAAGTTTTATTGTTATATCATTATGGCAAAATTTCAATATTTTAATAAAATTTAATTAGGCTACGCTCCATATTATTAAGATAGAGTACTACTTCCTGCATACTAGTAAGGGAAGAAAACCTAATGTTAAGTCACCTATCCTTTACTTTGCTTCTGGATTCAATTCTTTGCATATTGAATGGCGAAACTTAACCACGCTTTACACAATCGCCATTTACACATAGTTAGACACTCAGTGCGCTACAACGGCTTCAGTAACACATGCCCCAAATACTTTTTTAACATTTTTAAAGTGTTATTCCACACTTAGGAAAATTGAAAAACACATTTAAAGAAAATGTATAAAAATTTATAAAAAACCCGCTGCGTTCAAATTTTCATACGTTTTCTTTAAATATCTGTTTCAAATGCCAGAGCAAAGAAAATGAAACATTAACTATTACAATTCACATTACAGTTGCATTTACAGTCTTACTTTGTGCCCTTGCCCCACGACTGGTCTCTAAAATACAATATAATATAATAAAATACAATTATTAATAATCACCTAGTCCCCATACACGTCCTCCACGAAATTCACCTTCGAATTTCATACCATCGGCCCGCCAGAAGACGCCGTGCCCGTGGAACCAGCCCTGCATGAATTCTCCCTCGTATCTGTAGGAAATCACTGAATTAATATTTAATAACCTTAGAGTTCAAAAAAGACATTTAGAAAACGTAGAAATATTTCCTATGCTAACAACAAAAATAAGTTGTAATTAAGCGTATAGAATTTCGACGCAGCTGGTAGTAGAACACATGGCTCAGTGGTGAGAGCACCTGGAAGGTGTTCAGGAAGCGCAGGTTCAAATCCCGCTGTGTCCAAATTTTTATACGTTTTCTAAATGTCTTTTTCAATTTTCCTAAGAGTGGAATAACACTTATTAGTAATTTTTTTTATCTCTCCGCTCTCAAAACGGAGAACAGAATGTCTTGTCACCTTACTGACTACTCTGGTATGCTATAAAAAAACTAAAAAAACTCTATGCAATTAAAAAAAAACTTCTGAAGCCATCGTAGCGCAGTGGGACAGCGCTTGTCGGCAACAGTGATTCCTTGTGGGTTCAATTTCCAATCATCGTAACTATAGTAATTCCGTTATTATCATTTTACCGCTCTGGTGAACGAAACATAGTCCCACTAAGCAATCAACACATAATGCGTTGTAGTCGGGAGAAAAATGGAGAACGGAGTGTCTTGTCATTTTAAATTATCTCTGTTATGTGTAAAAAAGCTTGAAGCTAAAGAAAAACAGCCATCTCAGGTTATTATTTAAATCGATATAGATGAGTAAAATAAAAATACATTTCAATAACTACAACTATATTCTACTACAACTTATGAAATCCAGACATTTGGAATTCATGATATTAGAATCTAGATTTTATTATGAAAGTAGAAAACTAAGTTGAGCTATTTAGCTCAATTTTATTGAAACTTATTAAGAAATTCTTTTTTCTGAGGAGACGCGAAGAGGAAATTAAAGAATGTATAACGATCAACAATATAACGGACACAGACAGATTGAAAGTAGTTTCTCAAATATATATTGTTAATAAATGCCTTTTCGTAGAATACTGGGCTTTGATATTAAGCTTTTGATTGTAAAGTAAAATGATATTGTATACCTACTATATTATATTTCAAGGATATTTTCTATAAATAGTTATAACTATTGTTTAGTAATGGAGAGGAAGGCAGGTGATGAAGTGATATAGTATTACGACAAACATTTATAGAAATTGTATTAAAATTTGAAAGCGGCTGGATTCGAACCCGCGCTTCTTGGAAACCCACCAAGTGCTCTGACCACTGAGCCATGCGTTCTACATACCGCTGTGTGAAAATTATTATTACATATTTTTGTTACAGAGATCTTACAAATTTCTGCTACTTAAAGATTATTCTACGAGCAATCGTTTGGCAAGAGAGATTGCTATTTATTTTTTAAGTATAACACTTTAAAAATGCTAAAAAAAATTATAATATAGTTGACTTCATATCAATATGTTGATTATTTATATTTAATTTGTTGAAAATGCATTTATATAATGCCGGACATGATACCCGCATAGTGAATCGATAAAATGTTTTTTTTATACGACTGGTTGTGGGTTCGATTCCCACACGAGGAGAGGTAACATTTAATATTTCCATTCGCTATGGTGTCGATGCAAAATACGGCGCTAAATTCCGCCACTTAACACGCAATGCCTCCGAATTTGGCAGAAAGTGGGGAACGGAGTGTCTTAACACTAGGTTCCCTCTGCCTACAATAAATAAAAAAATAATAAACTGAAAAAGTCATACTGTAAACATTTATTATATTATTGGCTTTTAACAATTTAGACATCGTGATTTTTTAAATTTTATGCTAAGCAGGTCAAAATAATTTCCACTTATTTTAATGGCAGGTACACCAACATTTATTACTATCACAGTTGAACAAATTTATTGTCAATTTTTTTGTTCTCTTCTATTTGGTTTCGGTACTTTACTATATTAACTACATATTCTTGAATATATTCATTTACTTATAAAAATATATTCGGAAATAAAAAAACTTATTTTTTTACAATTTTAATACTTAAATGAAAGTACTTAAATCAAATTAATCACTTGGAAAGGACTACTGTAAAGTGTTCCGAAACGTTGAATTTTCAAAAATGTATTTTCAAATGCCAAAATAAGCAATTAATACGGTTAAAACGATTATACGGATAAAACAATTTAAATTTCAGGTGTATATCTAGCTTGACACCCATTAATAACTCAATTCTATTATCGGCGAGGTCGACAGGTGACATCGAATTTAGCACCTGCTCGTTTTTTTGCATAGTGGGTTAGTCAGAGAGAACTTGAAATGTCTCCGTTCTCCACTTTCTGCCTGAAGATGATATTGGGTCTTAAATGGCAGAGCTTAACGTCGCGTTTTGTGTTAGGTTTTAGGTATGAAAATAAATTAAAAGTACACATATGTTAAGTGACGGCACTCAACTGTTGAAAATGAAATATTAAATATTCCAGTTCTTCGAGTGGGAATCTAACCCATAACCAATCGGGGTTACAGGCAGAAGTTATCTCATTCAACCACAATGACCTTCGCGAACATGACACCTTTTTTACATTGATTTTTTTCATGATTTCGTAGTTTTGTAATACCATTAGTAAACCTGCAGAGTCAGAACTACGTTTCTTATGACACATCATATTGTATGCGAAATTGCCTTTTTATTTTATAAGGCAATATGTTTCAAACATTAATTCTAGTTGTCTGAAACTCTGAATATGCTATGAATATTTTATATAAACAAATTTTAGAGAGATATACTGTTTGTATAAAGTTTAGAATTATCCAAATTGTTTCTACTCTAATGTGGAGAGAACGGAGTATCGTGACACTAAATTCTCTCTGAGTAACGAGGCAAAACAAGGCGTTAAGTTTCTCCACTTAACACGCAATGCCTTCGTAATTCGGTGGAAAGTGGGGAACTGAGTGTCTTAAACACTAGGTCTCCTCTGCATACCCTACTATGGCCGGGATACAGCGTGAAGTCAAAAAAAATGTATGAATAACACTTTAATAATGACAAAACATAGCTTACTTGGCCCCATCAGGAAACGCCATAACACCAAGTCCTGAACAGAGTCCAGTAGTCAACGCACCGTCGTACCTAGTACCGTCAGCCAGCATGAGGTGACCAGTACCATGCTTCTGGCCTTTGGAGTTCCATTCTCCTACGTATCTTGTGCCATCATCGTATTTGTAAGCACCAGTTTTTACGATCCCAACGTCGACTGCTATAAAATGGATAGAAGTTGGAGATATTATTTTATATATTAATTATTCAGTGGAGGAAAAACTTTCGAGGTCAGTCGTGACGTAGGGGCGGTGTGACTGTAAACGCCACTGGCTGTGAGTTCGATTCCTGCTCGAAGAATTAAAACATTAAATTATGTATTTTCTTCGCTCTGGTGACGTAACAAAGCACGGCGTTAAGTTCCGCCTCTCAACACGTAATGTCTCGAGGAATCGGCGGAAAATGGAGAACGGAGTGTCTTATCTATAATATTCACTCTGCCTACCCTGCTGTGTGCGGAATACAGCATAGCAGACCTAAAAACCACTTTTGATTTCTTTTTACGTAAAATATGCAAACAGAGGAGTAAAAATTTGGTATACATAGTAAAAAGTTTTTCGAACAAAAGTGCTTGAAGTGCCTTTTTTTGTAAAAAAAAAACATATGTGATAATTATAGATAATATTAAGGTCATCGTAGCACAATGATTTTGGGTTCGTGTCCCATTTGAAGGAATGATTTTAACGTCAAATTCCACTATAAAAAAGCAATAACTGAGGTTTAGACGGAAAATGTAGAATTGAGTATTGTAAATATTATTTAGGTACATTCAAAATATATAATTGGCGGAAGTGAGAAACAAATTTCGAACAGTGATTAAATTGACTTACTTAACTTACTTAAGTAATGAAATTATTTCCGTATATATTATTGAATCGCAGGAAGTTAACGGCAAAGTTATTTGTCTGTTTGTTTTGCTTACATAATAAAAAAATATGAAAATGAAAAATAACAATATTATTATGCTTAAAATATCATATCCGAATTTGGCAAAAAGTGGGGGACGGAGTGTCTTAACACTAGGTTCCCTCTGCCTACCCTGCTGTGTGCGAGATACAGCGAGAAGCTAAAAAAAAACAAAAAATCTTATTAAAATTGAGCAGAATTATATGCAATTAGCTGAAATAACAACTGTAAAGGGAGATTTTGCTTATAATTTATGAATTTGGCGAGAATCGGAAAAGGTTAAATACATCTTTTATTAGATTAAAATATTATTTTTAACTACTATGATACACTTCGTTCTCGGCTTTCAGTCGGATATCAAGATTTTAAAAGAAAAAAAAAAATACCAAAATGGAACGTAATATTCAAATCCACTGAAAACATTATTAAAAGTGTCAATATAATCAGAACGTTGAAAAAGACATTTTAGAAAACGTATAAATATTTTGAACGCAGCAAATCTTTGAGTAGCAGATATTTGTAAAAATCTCTCTACAGAGCTGCTAACAACAAAAATAAGTTGTAATAAAGCGTATAAGAATTTCGACACTGCTGGTAGTAAAACACATGGCTTAGTGGTGAGAGCAGATGGTCGGTATTCAGGAGGCGCGGGTTCGAATCCCACTTCGTTCAAAATTTTTATACGTTTTCTAAAATGTCTTTTTCAATTTTCTTAAGAGTGTAAAAAACTTTAAAATATTTAAAGTTGTTTAAAAATTTAAAAAAGGCACGCTTAATAGTCACTTTGCTTACACATTTGTATACACAAATTTAGAAGTAAATAACAAGAAGTGACTTTGACTTTGATTTTGACACAGGTGAAGCTGATAAATGTGTTAGATATATAAAAATTTAACACATCGGGGTTCGAAGCCAAGTCTCACAGAAACCGTCCGAAAGAATTTCGACGTAACTGGTAGTAAAACATGAATTAGCGCTCAGAGCATCTGAACGGTTTCCAATAAGCGGGGGTTCAAATCCCGCTGCGTTCAAATTTTTACATTTTTTTTAGCTTCACGCTGTATCCCGCACACAGCAGGGTAGGCAGAGGGAACTTAGTGTTAAGACACTTCGTTCCCCACTTTCCGCCAAATTCGGAGGCATTGCGTGTTAAGTGGCGGAACTTAACGCCGCGCTTTACCTCGGCACCCGAACCCATAACTAGTCGTGTACAGTCACACGCTTGTACCACTGGGCCACGACTGGCCACAATTTTTTACATGTTTTATAATATTTTTTTTATTTGAATATTTATTTATTTAACACAAAATAATATATTTATAAATACAAAATCAAAACTCACCGTCTGTCATGTTGGCTCAGTTCGAACTAAACGCGAACACTAAAAGGTTTCTTGAACTAATCCAATTTGCCTAATACTCTGTTGGTTCACCTAATCTGTTTATCAATTGCTATGTATATAGTATATAGTATATCTTATAATTTCTTTTAGGTGTCACCTTTTTAGTAGGTACCTAAGTACATTATTTTTATTTAGCTTCACACTGTATACCACGCACAGCAGGGTAGGCAAAAGGAACCTAGTGTTCAGATACTCCGTTCCCCACTTTCCGCCAAATTCGGGGCCATTGCGTGTTAAGTGGCGGAACTTAACGCCGCGCTTTGCCTCGACACCAGAGCGAAGAAAATGGAAATAATAAATATTACTCCTCGAGTACTCGAGTGGGAGTCAAACCCACAACCAGTCGCTTTACAGTCACACCTTGTACCTCTGCGCCACGACTGGCCCCATAATAACTTATTAATGTTTAGCTAATTGTGAAATTTATGTGATTTCCTTACAAATAAATACTCAATTGTTAATATTTAAATTTTCCCCAACATTATTTTTTATGAACATAAAAAAAAGTAATAAGAAGGCTTTTTGGTTTCCTTTCTTTAATAGTTTTGTTTAAATTTGTAATTTCTCATTTATTTTTCTTATTAAATATATTAAACATATTTAATAATTAAAAAATATTAAAAGTACAGTTTTAAAGATTTATGTTCAACGCTCGGTTTAAAGGTCATCGTGCTTGAACGACTTTCAATAGGTGCAGGTTTAAATTACGCCGCCTGAAAATGGTTAAAACCAGTTAATTTTTTTTCAATTTTGTTTGGCTAGTTTATTTATTTAGTGTAATTTAAAAGTTGGCTGTTTATACCATTTTGTTTAAGATAGCAATTAAATCTTAATTTCATGATGCATTCGTCTTTAATTGATATTAGTAACTTTTTGGTTGATCCTGCACAGCAGAGTACTCAGAGAGAACCTAATGTCGAGATCAGCGGTGGGCAAATATTTTGATAGTCGAGCCACATTGCAGATGAAAATTTAACCCTGATAATGTATTGCTTAATAATTAATCTAATTTTTTTATGCACCAATTTGTTTGACAAAAACGAATATTTTTGTTTTTAATTAAAGTATTTCATTCAATGCTTCAATGAAGCTGTATGAACGAGTAATTGATAACCGGTTAAGAACAGAAAGCTCCTTGAGTAAAAACCAATACGGCTTCGTTCCAGGGCTTTCCACTATCGATCCGATGTTTGCTATAAACATGGTTGCTCAAGAATTCAGGGCCAAAAACACACCTCTCTTTATTGCTTTCCTGGACATGGAAAAAGCATTTGATCGTGTACCACGTCCCACTATCTGGTGGAGTCTGCGCAAGAAAAATATCCCAGAGAAGTACGTTAACATCATAGCTGACATGTACAGGAACGTCAAGTCAATCATTCGAACCACAGTAGGACAAACAAAAGCAATAGCAGTCACGGAAGGGGTACATCAAGGTTCGGTTTTAAGTCCATACCTCTTTTGCCTGGTGATGGATGCTCTCACTGAACAGGCCCAAAAAATAGCACCATGGACTTTCATTTATGCTGACGGGGTAGCTATTTGTACAAAATCCCGAGAAGAGTTAGAATCAGTTCTCTGTGAATGGAAATACCAGCTACAGACAGGCGGCTTGAGGTTGAGTGTTGCGAAAACCCAGTACATGGTTTGCAACGAACATAGCCAACTGCAACAACCCCTTATCATTGATGGTCAGGAAGTCACTAGATGTCACGAATATAAATATCTGGGTATGATGTTGCACAGCTCAGGCTCCTTAGAAGTAAATATATAACATCGAATCGCAGCTGCCTGGCTAAAGTGGCGGGAAGTGTCTGGTGTTACCTGTGACCGGAGGATGCCCGTTAAACTTAAGGGCCTTGTATATAAAAGCATGATAAGACCGGTTCTAACGTATGGGAGTGAAACATGGGTTATGACTAAAAGCCTTGTCCATAATGTCCAGGTGGCCGAAATGAAGATGCTTCGTTGGATGTGCGGAGTAACGAGGCGCGATAAGATACGCAACGAGTACGTTCGCGGTAGCATCGGGGTACGCGACATAGCCGACAAGCTACAAGAGAACCGGCTCAGATGGTACGGACACGTAAAGAGAAGACCACCTGAATACATCGGAAATGTTACAATGAATCTGAACATCTCAGGGTCCAGAGGAAGAGGAAGACCGAAGATGAGAGGGGCAGATGTCATTAAGAGCGACATGAACGCCTGCAACGTTTCCACTCACGATGCGTCCAATCGAGCGAAGTGGAGAAAATATACAAGGAAAGCAGACCCCACCATCAGATGGGATTAATAATGCACAGGGGAGAGAGAGAGCTTCACGGGCCATACCAAAATTGTACTGTGGGTCCGATTCGGCCCGCGGGCCGCCATTTGCCCAGGCGTGGTCTAGACACTCCGTTTGCCACCATTCGTCTGAATTCTGGACATTGCTTCCTGAGTCATGGAACTTAACGCCGCATTTTATTCGCTCACTAGAGCGAAGCAATGAAAATAATTTAAATATTACCATACCTCTGAATGGGAATTGAACTCATAAACAATGACTTTATCTACATTTATCCATCTGAAGACCATCCAGCCCTTGAAGACCATCCAAAGGCTCCATCTAACCAGTTAAACCAATCATTGAATATAACTTTATATATTATAAGTATTTCTGTATAAAAATGTCACAAACTTTCACTACCCACAGAATAATACAAAAAAATCATCAAATGATTACCAATATCAGAACTGACATATATATTATATAAGCGTTCATTTCGATATTTTTCAATAATCTTATTCGTATTTAATATCTCATATTATTTTCTGTTACAAATAAGAATTTCCATCAATCTCTGTCGGGAGGATATCGAAAATAAGATAAAATACCTCGAAGATGCTATATTACATTACTTTGGGTTACATTGTTATGGCGCTGTGGGAATATTAACTAGTAAATTTATAGTAGACGGTTCTTTTCCCAAAAAAGTCATGAATTATATTCAGGTGAGGAACAAATTGACCTACTAAAAATAGTAGATAAGGATATTTAAGTTTTTTTTTAAAAATCACACTGTATCCCGTATACAGCAGGGTAGGCAGAGGGACCCTAGTGTTATGACACTTCGTTCCCCATTTTCCGCCGATTTTTGAAGGCGTTACGTGTTAAGTGGCGGAACTTAACGCCGCGCTTTACCTCTATATCAAAGCGAAGCAAATGAAAATATTAAATATTTACACTCCTCGAGTGGGAATCCAACCCACAGTCCAGTCGTTTACAGTCTGTGTGTTTCAGTCGTTACACGTCTGTGCCACTGCACCTGGCACGACTGGCCCGTGGTTTAAGTATTTCGATATTCAAAATTCAATTGCTTGATGTCGGATTGAAAGTGGATAACGGAGTGTCTTGACACTGAATAAAATACGGATAGGAAGTCTTGGTACTAGGTTTTCCTTGACAGAAAAACCATTGTAAGCTTGTTAGTATTGCATGTAGACTGACGGATCTCAACGCCGCGCTTTGTTTTGATGTCAGAGTTGGCATATACTAGGTAAATTTGATTATTCTCTCTAGTTGGAATTGAACCCGAAACCAATCGTTCTTATATTCAGACACTCTCCCACTGCGCCACGTTGGATGGATGTCATTCTTACTCTAGTTATTGGTCTTAGAAACTTAAATAATATGATTTCAAATAAACAAAACATGTAAAGTATACTGACGTTTTTCACAAAAAAAAAACAGTAAATCTTGTAAATGTCATAAGTAAAAATTGTAATCTTGTAAAATTTAAGTATATTTTTATTTTTTTTACTTCATACTTTATTCCATAAACTTTCCGACACTCCGTTCTCCATTTCCTACCTCCTTTTGAGTAGAACTAAACTCAATTCTTTGTATTAGCAAAGCGGAGAAATAGAAACAATTTAAACATAATCGCCCAATTACACAAAATACAAATCGAACCCACGACCAATGATGTTTCCAACCAAACGCAATCTCATTACATTACGATAGCTTCAACGATTAGTATTCATATAACTACAATACTATATGTACTGTTTTAATAAAGCGAAGAGATAGATTTTTTTTTTTCTTTTTTCTGCTTCACGCTGTATCCCGCACACAGCAGAGTAGGAAGAGGTGTCTAATAAACACATTTTTATAGACATAGATTAATACTATATATGGCTTATTTAAACCACGTCATAATTCTTTATTTACAATCTACGATTTTAACAATAAAATCAGGTTTTACAAGAAGTCGATCGGAGATAGGTATATGTCATCCAGTTATTTTGTTATAGATATCGATATGTTATAACTCTCTCCTCTTAAGATAAGACTTCTCTTGTGGCGGAACTCAATGTCATTCTGTGCCTCGACACCAGAGCGGAGAAAATGATATATTAAAGATTATTCTCGAGTGGGAATCGAAACCCCAACCAGTCGAGTTAACAGTCACACTTTGTGCCCTTGCGCTACGATTGGCCCAATATGTACGAACTATTTTACTTACACGAATTATTTTAGTACAGAAAGGAAAACAAATTAAATATAACCCAATACCACCAAATATGAATCGAACGCACAACCATTCGTATTTCTGATCAGACCTCTATTTCGCTTAGGCCCCTATTATATAGTACAGTATATACTTTTAGCGTGTGGCCAGTCATGGTTTGTGGGCACGAAGTGAAACTGTTAACGCGACTGGTCATGGGTTCGACTCCCACTCGAGGAATTGAAATATTTAACATTTCATTAGTTTCGCTCTGGTGTTGATGCAAAGTGCGGAGTTGAATTCCGCCACTTAACACGTAATGCCTCCAAAATTCGGCGAAAAATGGGTAACGGAGTGTCTTAACACTAGGTTCCCTCTACCTACCCTGCTGTGTGCGGGATACAGCGTGAAGCTAAAGAAAAAAACATACTTCTACTATTCACTAGAGATAGCGTGCAAGTAAAGTTAGGGCATACGAATGTCTCTAATAAGGATATGTCGTTGTGGACCATTAGCTCATTATTCCAACGCTAATTGAAGTGACTGCGCCGTGTGCGTCATTCTTACTATTGTTGTTTGATTTACTACCTTCTGTAAGGCGTAGATAGTATGGAGAGTATATGCTTGGTATATAATGGAAAATGGTTATTGCTTCCTTTGAAAGCGGTTTTGACTTTAAATAAAGCCATCATGGCGCAATGAGACAGTATCTGATAGTAACGCGACGGTTGTAGGTTTGATTTCTACTTGTACGAATAATTATATTTAAACTTTATATTTCTTCGCTCTGGAAGTGATTGTCATGAGACGACTTATCTCTGATGGGGTAATCAGATGCTGCTATGCGGAAAAAGGGTGGCGTTGCACAATATAAGGAAGACGGATGACATTCATATGGATGGTATGTATTTTTTTTTTTTTAAATATATTTTGAAACTAGCGACCCGATCGCAAATTTATCTGTGTAAACTACATTATTATAACTATTTCGTTTTTGTTTATCCTGCGTTCTCACTAAAATTACAAGTTTTGATTAAATTTATAATTAAAAATGTTGTAGCTTTTTCACTTTATGACAAATTGAAATTAAATAAACATTAAATGTTAAGGGAACTGTACCAAATTATAATAATCAAACTGCTTTTAAATCAGTTAAGTCGTTTCTGGGATTAATGTGCGTAAAGACACAAGTAAACGGATGAACAGAAAAGAAATTTAAAAGTAACTGTTTTGGATTCTATTACATAGATAAATGATTAATAATTTTTCTCATACATCTACCAAGTACAGACAGCGATCAGTAATATTTTTATTATATATAGAGATAAATTCCTTTTGGTAAGAGAGGCAGGGGGAGACTTCAATTGACCTTCGAAAACACAGTATCGATGATACTGGAGGAAGGTCACGTAATGAAGAGGTTGACGTGTATAAAGAGGTTGATGATTGTGGACAAGGCGAAAGAAGTATACAGGGACCGTAGCGTTTGGCGCTCCGTTCTCTCTGATTACCCCGCAAGGGATACAGCGTAAAGCTAAAAAAAATCTACCATTTTACCAACCTAGAAAATGCAGATTTGTACGATAATGGCTCTGCCATTATATTCTACACCGCATCTTTAGAAAGTCGCCAAACATAATGTATTCAAAATTTCGTTTCGTTTCATTTTTCAAAAAACTGACCACAAAATGTTTATTCTGTGATACAAATAAATATCTATTTTGCAAGAGTTAAGTTACGTTTTGTATTTAAGATAATGAAAACAGTGGGGAATGGAGTGTCTTAATAGTAGGATCCCTCTGCCTACCCTGCCGTGTGCGGGATACAGCGTGAAGCTAAAAAATAATGAAAACAGCTTAACAGTATTTACAGCATAATAGGATAAACAGAGAGAACCTAATTCTCCTCTTTCTGGCTAAATTTGAGACGCCGTGTGTTGATATGCGAAACTTAACGTATCAAAAGAACGGAGAAACGAAAATAATTGAAATATACAATGCATATGTCGGAGGTTACCTGTGAGAGATCACTCATAGCGCCGAATCTTTTCAGGTCTGAGGCATTAAGTTAAGTGAAGCTGTGTTCGGTGGTAAATTATTGGACGTTCAAAACATGGAGCATTTAAAAATTTTTGAATAAAATTATTTGACTTTGACTTTAAGGTCGCCTTTGAATGGTATAATTTTATACCTAACCCTTTTATCTGTTTTTTGTTTCGTGTGTATTCCTCCAAGTGAGAATCGAGAAAGGTGAAAGGAGAGTGGTAAGAGAGGCAGGGTCGGTCGGTTGACCTTCGAAAACACAGTATCGATGATACTGGAGGAAGGTCACGTAAAAAGCATGAGGACCCCCCGGAGGGCGTGTATGAAGAGGTTGATGACTGTGGACGAGGAGAAAGAAGTATGCAGGGACCGTAGCGTTTGGCGCTCCGTTCTCTCTGACTACCCCGCAAGGGATATAACGTGAAGCTAAAATAAAAAACAAAAGAGAATCAAACCCCAACATATATACACGCACTGTTCTACTGGCCCACGATAGCTTATACATAGATTAATTTTAGTTGTTTGTCAGTCAAGTAATAAATAGCTTTTCTGTTAATCATTAAAGCTATTTATTATATATATATCTACAAACACAATGTAATGATTTCCTTTAAAATCAATTTTCACCAACATTTTCTAAGACAAAGTAAGTCTTAATCTCGACATTCAATAAGTATTTTCTTTGAACTACGGAAAATTAAAGTCATTTTGTACTACGCACTAAGTGATACTATACGGCCCGTAAGAAATGTTTACAAATAACAGTTTTTTTTTTGTAGCTTCACGCTGTATCCTGCACACAGCAGGGTAGGCCTAGTGTAAAGACACCCTGTTCCCCACTTTTCGCCGAATTCGGAGGCATTGCGTGTTAAGTGGCGGAACTTAACGCCGCGCTTTACCTCGACACCAGAGCGAAGAAAATGGAAATATTAAATATTTCCACTCCTCGAGTGGGAATCGAACCCACAACCAGTCGTTTACAGTCACACGCTTGTGCCACTGTGCCACGACTAGCCACAAATTAAAGTCATTTTGAATTTATATATGTCGGCGCCACGACGCGTTAAATTATTATAATAGTTAGATTAATGGATTTAAAACAACTTAATAATAAAAAATAGTTTTTATTTTATTTATTTATTAAACTCACTCACCCAGTGGCAATTACATTTGACAATATACTTTTTATATATTTCTATAATCTTATATCTAAATACATTACCGTTTAAGGTGAGTACCACATGCATTAATGTGTTCATTTAACATACAAATTTTGATTTGCTATTTGCAGTAGAAATACGCTGGCATTTTGCAAATTCGGAGGTCTCGCTTCAGTCTTCGGACAGCGTAGACCTTTCTGTGACAATATTACGATGCCTAAATAATAAACTAGGCTTTCAATAATATTAAGCAGTTTTATTTTTAGACCTATCATCGTCCACGATCATCAAAACCATACGAGTGACGTCAGCAGTGGTGATGTCACTCCTTTAAAACAGCTGAGGGCTTATTTCTTTTTGATATATATCATTAATATATCATGGAAAAACTTTAACACCTTTGAGTGGCAGTGGTATCCCACTATGTACACGTATGGCTGTAAACGCAATTGGTTGTGGGTTCGATTATTGGTCGAAAAATTTATTATATTTAAATAATATTAATTTCTCAACTCTAATAAAATAAAACTGGCGTTGAGTTTTGCCACTCAATACGTAATTTTTCGAATTGGTCGAAAAATGTGATGGGAAAAGGGACCTAGTGTGTTGACTTAAGTGGTTAGGGACCTAGTATTTTTTTTTGCTTACTTTGCTATGCTTTAATCCTTTCACGTCTCACACAACTATGAAATAATTTATCAGCGACAGTGTTTCCAGATTGGTACGCTATGGGTTCTTTCAAAATGCTCGTCTACCTCCATCTTAAGGCCCGCAACGCAGCTGTAGCTCCTCTGGTGTTACAGAGTGTCGTGGGCGGTAGTGTTCACCTATCATCAACCGATTCAAACCGGAACCATCATGACTGAACGCTTTGCGTTTTTCTTGTACTTATTATAAATAATGAGAAAATAACTGGAAAAAAGCTAGAAAATTAAACCATTTACTCTTTTTCAAAAAATATGCAGGCGGAGTGGAATGAAATGAAATGTTAAAAAATGTGCGTATATTTCGCACAAAAATGAATTAAAAACTCGTCAAATTAATAAAATATATCGTGCTACGACACAACCATGTATATAACTTACTTTTTTTTTTACTTTCACGCTATATCCCGGAGGAAACCTAGTGTCAAGACACTTCGTTCCACTTTCCGCCGAATCCGAAGGCATTGTGTGTAAAATGACGGAACTTAACGCCGTGTTTTGCCTCGGTACCAGAGCGAAGAAAATGGAAATATTAAATATTTCTACTCCTCGAGTGGGAATCGAACCCACAACCAATCGTTTACAGTCACGTGTTCGTGCCACTGCGCCGCGACTGGCCCCAAGTATGTGACTGAAAGTACCCATCCATTTGACTTACATTTTTCTATAGATACATTTTGTAAGTGACATACTCGTACACGTTGCTAGACAACGCGGACTTTGCTTACCAACAGATCCTAGGATAGTAGTAGGTACGTAGTAGAAAATGAATCAAACAATTTAATTTTACATTTATTTACTACTAGCTGAGCTCGCGACTTCGTCCGCGTGGAAGCAGTTATAACTGTAAACTTAAAGAAGCCTTGATAGTCTTTAACTTACTTGATATTTTGAATAATTCACAAAATATCTTCATAAATTGTAGCCTATGCTTTATTTTGATGTATAAGCTATATTATTGGAAAGCTTTATTAATATCCATTCAGTACATTTTACGTGAAAGAGTAACAAACATCCAAATAAACTTTCGTATTTATAATATTAGTTTACTACTATCGTGAGTACGAGAAATTGTAGTACAGTGGGACAGCATCTGACTGCAATCACAATTGGTTGTGAATTTGGTGAAAAACTCGACGAAATGATAACTTTCTTTGCGCCGCTCTGAATAACAAGACTAATTGCGGTGTTGAGATCTACCACACGACACGTAACGCCTCAAATTCAGCTATTTACAGAAGAACGGAGTGTTCTGACACTAGGACACTCTGACTGCCTTTTTAAGCGGAAGAACAAAAATATTTATTACAACAAATGGCAACGAGGACGGTCCCATTCAATTATACAAACGAGAAAGCCCCCAAGTTCGTGAAATATGGAAATATTTTGCATAATAAAGGATGTAGAATTTAATAAATAGTTCAATTTTCAAACGTCGCATTGTTGGAGAATTCCTCGCGTATTTCAAGCAGAAATGTACAAGAAGGTTTATTTCACCTCATTTTAATTTGAATTGCAAAGACAGGGAAATGTTCCTAGGTTATATTTATTATATATGGTTTTTTTTTCATTTCTACTGTTTTACTTGAGAAAATGCTTGTTGAATGGCGGATCTAAACGCCGCGCTTAATTTATTTATTTATTTATTTATACTTTATTGTACACCACGAAAATATTTACACGGAGACTTCAAGAGAAATAATAATAAGAAATATGTGAGGCACAGAAGGCGGCCTTATCGCTTAACAGCGATTTCTTCCAGACAACCTTTAGGTTAGGAGATTTGGAAAGTTATATAGAGTGGGTGGTCTAAATAGTAAATATATATAATACATATTATACTAAATCCTAATACATAGACAGAACACAAATACCTACATATAAAATACATATTAATACAATATACTTATATATATCATAATCATATTTACTTACAATAAATTAGAGTTTGTAAAGTGACTTAGTGTCGTTTTAATGTACACAGTGGAGAAATAATAATGTTTTAGAATATAACTTCCTCCCTGAGCAAGTATTGACTCCACAATTCGAATTCTGTATCCCTCATATCCCTGTAACTTTATGGGGACAGCATCTGACAGTAAACACAATTAGTTTTAAGTCCGATTATTAAGCAGACCATGTCTCAATATTTGGCAGAATGCGGAGAAGGTAGTGTCTTGACACTAGGTTCCTAGTATCATGTTGTACGGTAAAAAGCGTGAAACCACTTTATTTAAACTATTGTAATATTTCTTTCCATTGTATTAACTTAATATTAAAATAAATGAATTATCAAATACTCAAACACGATCTTCGTATACCACTCAAGTGTATACTAATAGTATGGTCGTTTAGATAAATCCTCATCACGCGCCGACACTGTACGTGTCGCTTACCAAATGACCAATCTAACGCTTCCCGTCGCGACGATCCCGATCCGCCACGAAATGCACTGTAACTAACACAAGTTCAAGGGCAATGCATTGTTTTCAAACTAAGGTCAACTATTTGAGAGGAAAAATTGTTATTAATGTGCTTTATTTAATAACTAGCTGTTCCCAGCGTCTTCGCCCGCATTAGCCATAGGAAATGACAATAATTTCATTCTACATGATATATGAGTAGAGCCAGCCCTGTGTAACGATGGATAAGTAATATTTTGTAGCTAGAACAAAACGACAGACAGACAAAAAATTTAAAAAGTATTTTTTTGGTGTATATATCGTGTATATATACAAATGCATTCATTAAAAAGTTGTTATTTTAATATTACAAACAGACACTCCAATTACATTTATTAGTGTAGATATGGTTTATGTAATCGAGGCTCTCGTAGCGTGGTATGGCAGCGCCTGACTGTAAACGCAATGGGTGTGGGATCCACACAGAGAATGATTAAGTGTGAATTTTCATTACTTCTCTCTGATACTAAAGATAAAACGCGGTGTTAAGTTCCATCACTCAATATTTAATGTCTCCAATAAAAAGATTCATGTAGCTGAGTACACTGACCGAGAAACAGAAGTAGTGAAAGAAAAAAAAAAATAAAAGAAAAAAAAATAAAGGAAAAGGAAATACTATCAAGATCAAGAACAACAAACGCACGGAGCTGTGTCCGTGGAGAAGGAAAAATCATTTAATAAAAAAAAACATTTAATGTCCCGATTATAGTTCAAAAGTGGAGGACGGAATATTATGACACTAAGTCTTATAAACCCCGCTATGCCGGAAACAGGAGGATGGTAAATTAATTATAATTTATATATAAATCCAGAAATAGATTTAAATAATCGAATCGAACCTAGAAGCATCGTGGTTACACTCAAATGTTGTCCCACTGCGCCACAATAGACTTAATTAGTTTTACAGTATAATTAACTACTATTATATAAAATACATAATTTATTTCATAATAAATTATTAAATATTTAAAACCAAAACGATCGCGTTCACTTTGACTAATTAAAATAATTTCACACTGTATCCCATACACAGCAGGGAACCTAGTGTTATGACACTCCGTTCCCCCACTTTCCGCCGAATTCAGGAGCCATTGTGTGTTCAGTGGCGGAACTTAACGCCGCGCTTTGCCTCGACACCAGAGCGAAGCAAATGGAAATAACAAATATTTACACTCCTCGAGTGGGAATCGAACCCACAACCAGTCGCTTTACTTAAACTTTGTGCTTCTGTTCCACGACTAGCCTCAAAATAAAACTTAAATAGTAATTTATAAATTAGAAATAAAAAAAACCTTTTTTTAAAATCTTAAAAAAACCGTTCGTTATTTTAAAATAATAAAGTAATGTGTAATTCAGTTAACGTTAACGTAATTTCAAGAATTTTCCCTTCATTCATTGACATGAGGCCGAGCTCCTGTTTAAATTTCAGGTTAATTTGTGGCGAGACCCTTTTAAGCGAACATATTATAATTTCGTGAATATAATATTATAATACATGAGACCATTGTGGTTCAATGGGCATCGTCTGAGTGTAAATGTGATTGGTAGTAGGTTCGATTTCCACTTTATTTAAATACAGAGAGAGGAGAGTGTGCATTAGATCTGCACAATATTATTCCTCCTGCCCCGTTTCACCATCGGACCACGAGGAAAACCGCTTCGCGCCATCCGTACATGGTTGAAATTCCAACTGTACGGACAAAGCGCTTTGAATCGTCATCCTTTATCCGCATAGCGAGAGAATGAAATTCATTGCCTGCGTTTGTTTTACCTACGTCGTATAATCTGGGGGTCTTTAAGTCAAGGGTATTCACCCTAGGTATCTGCTAGGCAAACGTGTGTCATCGTAGACCACATCAACGCTTAACATCAGGCTTGATATGGTTTTGACCGTCAGCCTATTTAATATTAAAAAAAAACTTTTTTTAAGCAAGTTTCGATTTTAATACTAGGTTCACTCTGACGATCTTACTATGCAGAAAAAAGCATGAAGGTACTAGTTTCTAGCCAGCTGGGGAAATATTAAACTTTTGAATGTTTTACAGTTTGTTACGAATCATATTATAATGAAAGTTAAGTGCATCTATTATAGAATAGTTAAGTATTAACTCGACTTAACATATAGAATTATATATACTTTAAATCAGGGGTGCGCAATCTTTTCAAGCGGCGGGCCACTTTTAACAACAAAATTTGTCTGGCCACACAAATTAAAAAATAGTTTATATTAGTACAATTATACATATATTTTTAAAAATCATAATCAGCGGGCCATCAAAAATGCGTGGCGGGCCACTTGCGGGCCACGCGTTGATTTAAGCGCTGATTTAAACGATTTTGATATCTTAATTTAAAACTTTAACTTAATTAATTTAAATAGTTTATTTATTAATGTTTGAAATTGTTAAAATGAATGTTACTTGATAATATATATTTTTTATTTCTGCTTAGTTTACAGTCAAAATCTTCACGTTCTTATCCAGGAGTAGGCAGACAATATCCTAGTGTTAAACACTCCGTTCTCAAACTTTCACCTGACCAGGTATTGTGTGTTGAGAGACAGAGCTTAACGCCGCGCTTGTCCTTCCCGCAAAGCAGTAATCAAAATAATTTAAACACAATTTCTTCGAATGGGAATCGAACCTCCAGCCAATGGCATTTACAGTGTAACGATGTTCCACTGAGTAACAAATCTTCAAATCATTTTATCTAGTAAAACATAAATAGGAACGTACAATATTTGATAAACCATTGTGATTTTAGAGCTTTTACATAATTTGATTACAAAACATTTGAAGATTTCGTGGAAAATGGAAATTTGTAACAATCGATTACGTAAAAGTGAATAACTGAGATGGCATGGCGTTGTATCGATTTAAGCCAAGGTCAGACCGCAGTAGAAATGTACAAAGTACGTTATAAACTAAACAGATGTGACTTTCACGTTTTACAGTTTTTGTATGTACTATTTTTTTTTTAAATACTACTTTAAATGTAAAATAGCCTAATAGTTGTAAGGCAAGTGGTAAGAGGGGCAGGGGGAGATCTCGATTGACCTTCGAAAACACAGTATTGACGATATTGGAGGAAGGTCACAAAATGCATGAGGACACCCCCCGAGGCGGAACAAAACTCTCCGTTCATACCAGTTAGTTGACAAATGATTAATTTATATACTTTCATTCATCTGAGTATGTACCTCCAATACATATTTTGATACTCTCGAAGATTCTATCCTAATTATAACAAATTACTTTAAAAACAAACTAAGAAAACAATAATTGAAAAAGACATTTATAGAAAACGTATAAAAATTCCAATCCAGGCGCTCTGACCACTGAGCGATGCGTTCATCAATGCTCCGTGGTGAGCAAAAGCGCCTGGGTGGTATTCAGGAGACGCGGGTTCGAATCCCGCTGCGTTCAATTTGTATACGTTTTCTTTATTTTTTTTAAAAACAACACAAATACTTTAAAATTTAACAAAGAGGAACGTCTATTACTAATTTTGTATTCTACAATACAACCTTGATGTATTACAAAGGAATTTTAAATGATTGGCGTTTCGTTAATTTCAGCCAAATATTGTGCCAAAAACATTTTTGATTTCTTTTGAAGTTCAAGGTTCTACCTTCTTTGATTTTGTTACGTGTCTAATTTTATCGCCACTTTTGGAACATTTACTTATTACCAAAAATTATCGGGATGTGTATGAAATTTGGAACAAATTAAAATTATATAGAGGAAACCAATGCAGCTCAGAAAATTAATGTTTTTTTACTCAAATAAATTATAAATATATATTTTTTAGCTACACGTTTTATCCCGCTTCACAATATTCCGTCGAGAGGTAAGTAGTGAGATAGGATCTTCCGACAAGGCACTCTGTTCCCATAATATATAATCGATTATATTTAAAAAAATAATAAAAAGAAAACTTTTGGCCCAGTCGTGGCACAGTGGCACAGTCGTGTGACTTTAAACGACTGGTTGTGGGTTCGATTCCCACTCGAGGAGTGGAAATATTTAATATTTCCATTTTCTTCGCCTGGTACTAAGGCAAAGCACGGCGTTAAGTTCCGCCACTTATCGCGCTATGCCTACGAAAATTCGGCGGAAAGTGAGGAACGGAGTATCTTAACACCAAGTTCCCTCTGCCTATCCTGCTGTGTGCGGGATACAGCGTGAAGCTAAAAAAAAATAACATCAATAACGGCTATATAATCAACATACAGTCTGAAAATTGACAACTGCGCAGCTATTATGGTCAAAATATTATTCATTTCTAACAATTCATCTTCTAATTTCTTGAAGTAAATGTAAATTCAAGTCACTAATCTTGTAACAGTTAAATAAAAGGAGACCTAATTCTATCTCGAGATTACTTAAATTCAATAAAAAAATAAAGGAAAGAAATAAAAGAAAGGCCTTTTCATAAATTTTTGAATGAAAAAATTGGGACATGTCTGTATTACAAATTAGTTGTGGGCTTAATACTACTTGACGGAGGTTGAACGTATTATGTATTTTACATATTATACAACGGTTATACTAGTTATTTCTATAGCTTTAAGCCTATCGCGGTACAAAAAAGAGAATGAAGTGACATACATATAGGCTGTCTTGGCTAATCTATCAGATATAAAATAGTTGAAGACCCAGGGTCAAATATAGGCTACTTTATTTTTGAAAATCAATCCGTAATAAGTTGAAATAGGGTAAGAAAGTTTGTATGAAGTCTAAGTCGCTTGTGACACTAATATACGCTATTCAATTCGAATAAAATATTCTATTATTATACGAATTTATTCTAAAATTAGACTGTATTTATCCAAACATATAATCCTTATAATATAGTATATATGTATGTATATGTATGTGTGTGTGTAAGTATATATTATTTGTGTCATTGGGAATAAATTGTTCTTTATTTAATATTTGTGTTTTTATATTCAATATATTATGTCTTTCTTTATATATACATTGAATTATGTATATATAATCTATGTATCTATTATATTTATTGTATAATATATTACACAAACATAGAAATAATTAATTAATTATTCTTAAAAACATTTTAAATTTTCTTTATTTGCACTAATCCGTTTCTGTTCAGACCAAGGTTCTTTCTACAAAAGTGGTCTGTCTGGCAGAGATTGCTATCAGCAGTAAGACCCCCTTTGCACACTCTGTGCTATGAATTATTCTGTACTGTATTTATTTATGAATTATTGTGTATTGACTTTGTGTGCAACAAAGAGTTTTTATCTACCTATCTTTAATCCAATTTTCTATG
Source organism: Dryas iulia moderata (assembly GCA_019049465.1). Classification (NCBI taxonomy): domain Eukaryota; kingdom Metazoa; phylum Arthropoda; class Insecta; order Lepidoptera; family Nymphalidae; genus Dryas; species Dryas iulia. The sequence continues at coordinate 13,939,650 of CM032429.1, forward strand.
AAAAACGTTTTTTTTGTGATTATATTTTTTTTTTTTGTTTTGGCATGGCAAAACATAGTATTGATTCCACCACTCAACTAGTGGGGAGTAATTAATATATTTTCAATTTAATGATACTTCCGAGTAAGAATAGAACCTACTAATCCCATCCTACCAATTACAACAACAGTCAGACGCTTTCTGCTTTCACGATGGCCTCAATTGTATTAATAATTATGATAATAATATAATGATATTTTCAAGTGAAAATCTTAGTAATTTAACCAAAAATCATAGTATAAGTTTGTGACTCGAGTTTTACGACAGTTCAACGTTATTGTTTGTTAACATGAACCCTAAGTTCAACGATCCTTAAGTATCATGGACTTGTATTGGGTATATTATATTTATTTGTATTAAAAAAGTTCTAACTTGATGTTTTGGTGCCATAGTGGCGCAGTAAGGCAGCGTCTGACTGTAAGTGGGAATGATTGGAAGTTCGGTTTCCGCTCAGAGGAATGATTCTATTTAAAATAATTTTATATATCCTATCCTCTAATAAACCGAAAAGGTAAAGCGCGTTGTTAAGCAATTTTAGATGGAAAGTAGACGTGATTTTGTAGGAGTACCTTGCTGTAAGGGAAAAAGGGTACATTTAAAATTTTATTTTGATTCTTTAAAAAAATTCCTTTCTTATTCTGGCTATTTTCTTCGGTAAGTCGAGAACAGAGAGTCATATCATATGTTCAATATTCATTCAAACAGCGTCTATCTACAAACGATAGGTGTGGGTTCGATTCTCAATGGGAAGAATAATATTTAAATTATTTTAATTTTTTTTTTTACTTTGGCATGACAAAAAGCGGTGTTGAGTTTAAACATGCAATTTGTCGAATTCAAACATTAGATCTATGCCTACTCTACAGAACGTGGGAGATGTGTGAACCTAAAAAACAAAGACAGACAAAGCTATGACCAATAACAAATAACTAGAATTACAAATATGACGATACAATTAGGACAAACATACAAACGTACTAATAAACACTTCCACGAAACATATGCGATTTGTTTTTCTAATAAAATTGATATTATCAGATAGATAATAACTTGAAGAACTAGTAGAGAGCAAATAATGTATTGTTATACAATTACCTAGAAAAGTAATCTTATGTATAGTATTTTTAATTATTATTTTAGTTAGAAACCTTCGTGGTGTTTTAACGTCTGACTGTAAATGATATGGTTATTGGTTCGATTTCAGCTCAATGGATTTTTACGATGTTTCCCGCATACAACATTATACTCAGAGAGAACCTAGTCTTAAGACACTTCGTTCCCCGTTTTCTGGAGCAATCCCAGATTGCTCCAGAAAGCCCCCAGGAATAGCGTGTTAAGTAGCAGAACTTAATGCCGCACTTTGCCTCGACACCAGAGCGAAGAAAATACAAATAACAAATATTTCTACTTCCCAGGTGAAAAGTAAAAGGTTCATTACCACCCAACACGCAAAGTTTTGGATTCAGGCGAAATATAGAAAACGGAGTGTTTTGACATAGGTTCTCTCCGACTGTCCTAGTATGTGGATTTTTTTTTTAGCTTCACTCTGTACCCCGCACACAGCAGGGTAAGGAGAGGGGAACCTAGTGTTAAGATACTCCGTTCCCCACTTTCCGCCAAATTCGGAGGCATTGCGTGTTAAGTAGCGGAACTTAACGTCGCGCTTTACACCAGAGCGAAGAAAATGGAAATATTAAATAACCACTAATGTGTGATGATATAATTACATGAAATCAAACCCACTACCACCGTGTTTATAGTTATTTCAATCCATCAATTCAAATTTAATTACTTTAGTAAAACACATATTTTATTCAAATATTTTCTCTTTAAATTTAATAAAACTTTCCCAATACACTTAATTTAAACTCAACCTTAATTTTCTGAATCTATTGCTTAAATATTGTAAATTTATAATGAAATATTTTAATTATGAAACAGCTATCATTGTAAAATATTGGACAATATAATTTACCTAAGATAATTTTCATTAACCCAGTACTATAATAGTTTTTAAAAGTGTTATTGATATACTTAGGATACGAAAAATATTTTCAGAAAATGTATTCTACTTTTTTAACGAAGAATTTGAACCTGCACCTCTTTAAAGGGCATTTGAATAGTTTTCAAGAGGCGCAGAAAATTATTATAGGTTTTCCAAAAAATGGTTTTCAGTATCTCATAAGTTTATTTATCACGATATATTTGTAGATCAATAAGTCATATGATATCTCATACATTTATATCTTAACTTAAAAATTTCAACGAGACCTTGTGGAGCAATGGTAGTATCGCCCTACCCTTGAGATTATTATGACTTCGATTCTCACTCAAAGAAATGATTGTAAGGGGAATCATTAATATCGAAGATCAGCATTGAGTTCCGCCATTCAAGCAGCAAATAAAGGCCACCATCATTAAAGGATATAAGGATTTTTTTTTAGCTTCACGCTGTATCCCGCACACAACAGGGTAGGCAGAAAGAACCTAGTGTTAAGATACTCCGTTCCCCACTTTCCGACGAATTCGGAGACATCGCGTGTTAAGTGGCGGAACTTAACGCCGCGCTTTACCTCGACACCAGAGCGAAAAAAATTGAAATATTAAATATTTCCATTTCTCGAGTGGGAATCGAACCCACAATCAGTCGTTAACAGTCACTCGTCAGTCTGACTGACTGTCGTCACACGACAGTCAGTCGCTCGTGCCACTGGGCCACGACTGGCCACAAATATATAAAAGAAATACTTTCTTGAATATACTTTTATACTTTAAAAATACTTTTATAAATGTAAACACGCCTTTAGGTTGCAATGAAAGTCTAGAATAAATTAGCTCTATCTAGACAGACTGGATTTTGTTTTCATTTTAAGTATTAAGGCAGTGTCCATCAAGATGGCAGGAATTATATTTTCTTAGCATTAAAGTTTAAAAAGTTGGTTTTCTCGTTGAATCTTACTACTTAGAAACGTTTTAAACGTCAAGTAATATGAACTGAATATAGTCGAACAGCATTTATATTATTTTTTAGTTTCCCGTTTTATTCTTACTACCCAGTCAGGGAGAAGGGAGTGCCAAACGCTACTCCATACTTCTTTCGCTTTGTCCATTGACGAGGTCATCAACGGTCTTGAAGATATTATCTCCTCTTCATATGTGGGCCCTCTGGGGGTTATGCATTTTACGTGACCTTCATCCAGTATCATCAGCACTATGTGAAATGTCAACGTAAGGCTCCTTTTACTATTATTACTACTACCCCATGATTCATATATTATTTTAATATCGTTCCTTTAACACTCCTTAACTTAACCTGTCCAAAACACGTAAATATGTTCTTCATTACTAAATTATTTTTTTAAATCTCTTTAAATTTAACCTGCAATTAAAAATATATATTTCTCTTAATAAGACCATCATGGCTCAGTGGTATAACGTATGGCTGTAACCGCAATTCATTGTTGATTCGATTCGAATTCGGAGAAATGATGGAACAAGACAAAGCACTGCATTGAGGTCCGCGACATAATGTTTGGTATTTGAACAAAATGTAGCGAATGGAGTGTCTTGACACTGAGAGTCTCTCTCTAACTACCCTATTACGTGGTAAAAAGCGTGAAACTAGAAAAATATCTTTCCTTTATTTTGTTATTGTTGTAATAAAATAGACTATAATTTTATGATAACATAAGAACTTTATAGCGGAACATAAACAGAAAAGAAGGGCATTATAAATGTAGTATAATATGTAGGATTTCCATACCAAATGAGTTATTGTTCTAGCTACGAAGTTCCGTGGAGACGTATGTGGCTAACATGAACAACACGCGAAGGTTACGAGTTCAAATCTAATATAGTCTATGTAAATTTATATGCATAATACTCTTACTTTCTTACTAAGCGACCGTCAAGGTAGAAGAAAAGCATAAAAACTAAAATTTAGCAGGTTTTAATAAGGGAGTGGAAGCACGTATATATTCTGTTATTTTCCGTAATTCTCTAAGGGCACAACATAAATATTGACTATATATATATTTTTATTAATTAGCTATTTATATTTTTAAATATATGCTCGAACATGATTGTAACATTAAAACAAACGCCTTCTAGACTGGTCAATCGATTATCACCATGAAAATATTCTAAAACACTAGGTATAACAAAAATTTCTGCAATTGACTTAAATTAAATGGACTTCAAATAATTATAATTTTATAAGCTGAAATCTGAATAATTTGAACAGATTCTGTTAATCGCTCTTTATTCAACGTTAACGAGTAAACAAAGCCAATTTATGAACAAAAGCTTCTGAAACGAAGAGTTATCACCCCATCTTGATTGACATCGCATGTCTCTTAGCATGGCCACCAAAATATTAATTAAATACAACAATACTAAATGCCTGAACCCCATACCATCAAGGTCGACGTTCAATGTCACCGTCCTGTCACGTAACCAAGCAGCTAGTGCCGCAGTCGAATGTTATATTAGTAACACAGTAGTGCATGTGTTGACAACATTTTTTCATATATGTGATAGTGTTTCTTGTTTTTTTAATTTTAATATTTTAAAAATACCTATAAAGATTTATTTATGTGAATTTACGAAATTAAATGTTAAGACTATGATTAACATAAATATAACGTGCAAAGGTAATGGCAACAAAATAAATGTGGCTTACAATTTTGGTACTCTTTTGGTATTTTTTCCAACAAAATGACCAAAGTAAAGTTTAAAAGTCAAAATACATAAATATATGAGATATAAGGGGAAATGAATGACGCGGAAATAAATTACTTTTCATAGACGGCTGTAATCTTCTTGCAAAAGTTTCATTAAGCAAGTTGGAAAGGATTATTATTTTTGCATTGGATTCATTTGAGTAACTCTTTATAAATCGGATTAAAAGTAAAGGTATTTTATATTTTAAATATTAAATCATTTTTGTATATTATTAGAAACCATGGTGGCGCAGTAGAACAGTTTTTAAATGTGATCACGATTGGTTGTGGGTTTGTGGGTGGGTTCCAAGGAGTGTCCGGATACTAGGCTCTCTCTGACTACCTGCTTTTACGTGGGGCTTGGATGAGTTATGTGGGACTCCCGGATAGTCAGATATAAGCAGTCCACCCCGAATACCCACTGAAACTTCATGATGCTCCTCCTTATAGGACAGGCGCCTCGGGGCTATAGAAACTACCACAGTTTTCCGTGAACTCCGATGGCTCTCTGACTTACTCCTAAGTAGGATAAAACCTAAAGCGAAAGTATATTAAGAAGCTATGATATCATTTTGTTTCTACATGTTATAATTAAAAAATATATTATGTAGGACAAGGTACGATGCGAGCGAACGAGTGAATATCTACATATAATAAATAATTAAATATATGCCTGTCCCTGGAGCAAGACCCCCAGGACGCCCAAGAAAGCGATGGCTGGACACCGTGAAGGAGGATATGAGAGCCAATGGACTTACCACCGGGGATGCAAAAGACCGTGCAAAGTGGAGGAGGTTAAGTAGGAGGGCAGACCCTGGCTAAAGCCGGGATAGTGCCAGGAGGAAGAAGAAGAATAAATAATTAAATAATCATAAACAAGTATTCCACTTGTCGTATTTAACCATTAATTATTTACCTTATTTATTTTTACAAATATTGTCAGCGTGTGCCTTATTGAGGTGCGATACAACAGTTTTTACATAATTTTAAGAACATTATTTACAAAAAGACGCTTGTCATATTACACTTCATAAAATATAAAGAAACTTAATCACATAAACCTAAGACAACCAAAAATGAAGCCCAGATTCATAAATTACGAACTAAAATTTTAATTGACATTCAAGAAAAGTTTGCTCAAACACTAAATATAATAACTAAAAAACTGTATTGAACACAATAATTAATATAATACAGAATTCCATATATCAAACTCATATCACATACGAGAAATAAAAAATAATTTCAAATGTAACTGGGTTATCGATTACTAATATTTTATTTAAAAACGGTTGAGCACAGCTGGCAAGGCGTTGTAAGCACGCAAACCGTGTTCTGCAACGACTTTTCAGTTAAAACTGCCGCGAGAACCGTCCTGGCCGCCTTCGAATATATCATATATATATGGACTTTTATTATATTAAATAAATTATTCATATTAAATGAATACACATTTAAGTATTATTTAAGGAAAGTAAATGAAAATTATTGGTATTTTCTTTCGTATGTATTGAATTTTAAGTGCAGTGTAGTGTAATGGTATTAAGGACAGGAATATTTATAAATGGTAAGTCAAGAATTTACATGTTTATGTATCCATTTTTTTTTATATTTTTTGTATATAAGACAGTTCTGTTTCAATTCTTTTATAGTAGCGTCTTGAATGTAATTTTTATGTTATTGTTCGCATTTATATATTTTTCTAAATATTTTTAGGAAACATTTTAAGGGCTTTGTTTATTTTTAACTATTATTCAATTTATTAGTGATTGAAATTTAAAGGCGTAGATAGACTTCGAAGTTTAAATACATACGTTTGTTAAGGCAAGTCAGAAGTTTCGGGTTAATCCTGAAATTTAAATGTTTTAATATTTCTTTCGAATTTAAGTACGAGTATGCCATGACATAATCGTACACGTACAGTTACATGATGAAAAATCAAATGACTTGAGATCAAAACTAACTTAAGTGTGGTGTTCCTATTTTTTTTTGTTTTATGAACTTTTTGAATATTTAACTGATTGTTGTTTTTATAGAAATAATCAGTAAACTTTAAAAAAAAAGTTTAGAGCGCAAATATACTTTTTCTATTATTGTCAATTGATCATTTCTCTCAAATAATCTCTGTAATTTAGTATGTGTTGTATGTATACAAATAACATGTGACATATTAAATAGTAAGTGATACTTGAACTGACTACTTTCTTTTTGTTTACGAGTATATACATTCATTACTGAGTCACAGGGATGTTTCATGATCTAATACAGTTCAATTTTCTTCAGATATTTTTTATATTTATAAATTATCGTCTATATCAATGGCTTGAGCTTTCTTTTACCTACCTTCTGTAAATCATTAGAATAATAATATTTTAAATTATATACTAAACTCGACTTTTAAAATTAACATGCTAAAATTAAAACAATTACAAAAGCTGATAAAGTGCCGGTAAATGGTAGTACCAACAATATTTTATAACATTTATTTTTTTACCACAATGTCTTAAATACTGGCGTAAAGCTGAGAACAGAGAGCCTTGACACTAGGTTCTCTCAGCCTGCCCAGAATAGCTTGAAGCTATTTTAAAAGTATATATTATAATTACTATTTAGATTTACTGAAAGCTAGCCTTGTGTTTTCTTTGATTGAGTCGGCTTAATTATTACGGTTCACGAATAAAGTGTAATTCAGCGGTAGTTGAACTTGCCTCTGCTACCTGAATATATAGTAGATAAAATTAAAAAATGTATATAGTTTTACTTTTTTTATAAAATTTTCAGTACTACATAATATAAATTTCTTAGACAAAGGCCTCTTTTTTATGGGGATATTTCTTTATTTCTTTAATAAGAAATCATTTGGTAAACAAAAGTTTCATCTTTACTTATTTTCTTGTTTGTTTATTTGTAGTTTACACATTTACGGATGTACTAAATTGTTAATTTATTAATTTCATTTCTCCGCCTTTGTGAACGGTGGATTCGGACGGAAAGTGGAGAAGAGAGGGAGAGATTATATTCTCACTGACTATGTTTAATGAAAAAATGTAAAGCAATAACAATAGAAGAAAAATAATTAATTACATTTTAGTACTATAGTTAAACTTTTTAAATATATTTGGGCTTATGTATGTATATGTGTTAAAGAAAAAATGTCTAATAACTATGCCACAATGATATGTCATTCTACCCTGAAGATACGTAAAGTGGTAGAATAGAAAAATGAGTTATTGCTTAATGACGCTTATTCTTCCATATGACTTCCTTATACGTAGGTGTCAATTGACGCTGCGGATATCGCAGTAGTGCGAGAGACGGCTGTAAAACTTGAATTTTAACGTTAAAATTTGGATATATTTTAGATATACAATATGGCCACAAATTGTGGAGAACAGAGAGTATCTTGACACTAGGTTCTTTCTGACTACTGTGCTATACAAATTCTGATCGAGATATTATTCACATTTTTATAGTATTTTAGCCTTGCTCTAGTTTGTTTCTTCAAAACGCGTCCCTCTATTCGGCTCATGTTTCTAAAACCGGAAGTGTTAGTAATTTCTAAAATTTCTCAGTATATTGGGTAATTTATGTCAGCTTCACATGTACTTCCCCATGGCATGTAGTCATAAAAAATCTAGTGTCAAGGCACTCCGTGCTCCATTTTATGTCTGAAATCAAGAGATTACGTGTTGAGTCGCGGAACTCAACACCGCACCTTGTTTTTGGTACTAGAGATTTATATAATTAACGATTATATATAATAATTTTTTGAGAGTTAACTGGACGAACGACGAACCCAGAACGAATTAAGCTTATAGTCGGACACAGTATTATAGTCATATATTTCTGAAATTTCTGACGATGGATATCAAAATCATTAAAAGTAGTATAGTATATTCACATACTATTAATATGGTAACAAAATTGGGATATCTTAACAATTTCCATATATTTTTAAAGCTCAAATACTAATTAAAGTACTTACATGAGTTACGTAAGTAGTACATACTACTTCCTTGAGGTATAATTTGAATTAAACAGTGGCACATTAGCTGACGAGCGATTGCGGTCTCAATTTAACCGTGATCATAGACAGTAACTGTGTAACTTTTGTTCTTTTGTTAGAAAAATTAACTTTTCTTCATTTCTTTTTGAATGATGACGATATTTTTAATTTTTTACTTCAATATCATGTCGAATTCTATTAGTTAAAATTTTTACGGTTGCCTCCCTGATCACAACCTAAGACGTTTAAATGGCTAGAGTAGATATGACCTTGAACATATTACCATGTTACTAACATGCCACAATTCCCTTATAATACGTTGTTAAATTTTAGCCAATTTAAATTAGATACGATGATAAAAATAATTTTCTGATGTTTAAATAAAAAGTGTTTATTTTTTAGGTTAACACAACTATGGCAAACTTATGTTCTGTCAAATTGCATTTTTAGACTAAATCTGACTTATATTCTGTTATTCAGAGAGCAAATATTTTTCGTAAGATAACATAGATATGTGCATAGAACGTAGTAAAGTATTACACTTAAACCTCTGTCTACTTATTTTGCAAAATAAAACAGAAATATATAGTGCAAATAGCTTAAAGGAGTTTCAAACAACAAGTCTCAATAATACGTAATCTATGCCTGTCACACAAAAAATAGCGTCATGGTGTTTTTTTACTTATTAAAAAATCTCTCAAGGCAGGCTCCCTCATATTTTCAAATAACCAATACTTAATCCCTAGTTTTTGATTTATTAAAAAAATCCTTTAAAAAAGTCTCAAATTTTCAAATATAATTTATTTCATCTAAAATCTTAATCTTAAGAAGAAGCCTATATCCAAGAAATTTAATAATATCTTACAACTATCCCGGTCATATGATACGATTGCGAAACGATGACCTAAGGGACTGAATCCATTCGGCATCTAATTGAACTGATATTTTATACTCGTAAATGACTAGAGGCTCAGAGTGTGGTTTCTCTGATATCATATTATATTAAAACGTTTTTTGTAGAATTAATGGAAAAGAAAAAGAGTTCTTATTAAAGTTAAAACCATATATTTATGTATTTATGTATGTAAAAAATATGTACGTATATATGTAGTAAGAAATATATGTAATAGATGTAAGAAATAAAATAAGTTATACACTTATAATAAATAAGTAATAATATTTCCATTTTCTTTGCTCTGGTGTCGAGGTAAAGCGCGGCGTTAAGTTCCGCCACTTAACACGCAATGCCTCCGAATTCGACGGAAAGTGGGAAACGGAGTGTCTTAACATTAGGGTCCCTCTGCCTACCCTGCTGTGTGCGGGATATAGCGTGAAGCTATTTAATTTAATTTAAGTTAGATTACATTTAACTTTCATATGATAAATTATATAAAATGAAAACAGGCAACTTAAATTTGTAATAACTGGACTCTCTTAGGGTATATTCTTTTAGTCTTAGTTTTAAGTACTGAAATAGTAAACAAAAAAACATTGTATTGCATATGATAAAACAAGATTCGTGTTAAAAAAGGTACAGACAGACCTTATGTCCGTAGAGTGATAAAATAGAATAATACATAAAAATATATTTCCCTTTTTATCTGCATTCTGATGCTCCAATCTATACAAGAATATCTTAGTATTTGACAAGAAGTATGAGTGTTGGAAAATTTGCTTATGTGTCCGGATCTGGTGACAAAATAACAAGCAAGACGTACACAGACGTTCTTACCAGGATAAACATGTGAAAAAATATTTTGAGGGTGCAAACATAGAGTTTGCTTGTTGGTTGGTGGTGGGTTCGATCTTAACTCGTAAAATGGAAATATATAAATTATTTTTAAACATTTATAAAGTGTTATTCCACACTTAGGAAAATTGAAAAAGACATTTAAAGAAAACGAGTAAGAATTTCGACGCAGCGGATAGTAGAACGCATGGCTCAGTGGTGAGAGCGCCTGAACGGTAATCAGGAGGCGCGGGTTTGAATTCCGCTGCGTTCAAATTTTTATACGTTTTCTTTAAATGTCTTTTTCAATATATAAATTATTTTTGGTTAGTATAGTAGTTGCTTTGTTAGGACAAAGCACGTTGAGTCCTGCCACTTAACACTCACTGTCTCAAATTCAAACGGAAAGTGAACAGAGTGTCCTGCCACTAAGCTCTCTTTGAAAAAAAAACGAAAAACTCAAAAAAAATGAATACCATTTTTATATTAAAATATTTTTAATTTACAATACCTATGATATATATTTTAAAAACTTTTATAATATTGCAAGTAGCTATTAACTTAGGTTATCGTTGGACGACATGGCTTCTACATAATATACGAGAATCGATCCTTAAATCGATAGTCACGAAGTAAACTTGCTATACACTTGCTTTAACTTTATACTTATGTAGGTATATATTTATATATTTTTAATAAATTAAAATATCTACCGTGTCTACTACTCCATAGTATAAACATTAATATACTTAGCGCCTAATTCACCACAGAATTTGGAAATGATGAATTGCTTTTTGGATAGTGGGAACTAACTCTTCTATATTCGGGGTCAAATGTCATTTTGAAGCTAAGCCAATAGCCAAAGTTTTCCTTTTTAAGGGGGTAGTCACAGAGAACCTAGTGTCAAGACACTCCACTCTCCATTTTTTGCCCGATATCAAGACATTGCCAGTTGAAGAGTGGAACTCAATACCACCCTTTGTCTTTTGGTACGAAAGCAGAGAAATGAAAATAATATATAATCATTCCCCCGAGTGGGAATCGAATCTACAATCATCACCTAACCTAAGACCAAAGCTTTAACTCATTTCACTTGTCTCATTAGTAATCTTCTAGCCTTAAAAGTAATCATCTTATCTTATATATTTAAAAGAGCAATTTTTATATATATGTATATAATCCGAATCTCGGAAACGGCTTCAACGATTTTCATAAAATTTAGTATGGAGAGGGTTTCGGAGAAGAAAATCGATCAATCTTGATTTCATTTTAAAAAAATGTTTTTTTCTCCGTATCTTTAGCGAATAACAAAAACGCCTAAAATATCTTTAGTATAATATGTCAGTCAATTTCGCAATAAATGACAAGGTTATAATAGCTCTCTTTTTTAGCTCAGCTCCTGACATCCTGACTATTTTTTTGTAATTTTTATTATAATTTTTATTTATTTAATTTAGGGTCAGTCGTGGCGCAGTGGTACCAGCGTGTGACTGTAAACGACTGGTTGTGGGTTCGATTCCCACTCGAGAAGTGGAAATATTTAATACTTCCATTCGCTCTGGTGTCGAGACAAAGCGCAGCTTTAAGTTCCGTCCCTTAACAGGCAATGCCTCCGCATTTGGCGAAAAGTGCTAAACGGAGTGTCTTAACACTAGGTTCCCTCTGTCTATCCTGCTGAGTGCGGGATACAGTGTGAAGCTAAAAAAAATATTTAATCATGTTTTTATTGTAATCATTATTTAAAAATAACGATTTCTCAAATATAATATCGAGATCGGTCATCAGATATTGTATTTAATTTGCAAAAAAACATCTGAACAACGACAATAATTTCAGAAGGTAATTTGAAACCGCATAAAAGTTTAAAATTAATTTTCTTTTCTTTTTGATTCATACCTCTAATAAGGATCGAAAGGAAGTGACAAACGGAAATTGAAAAAGTATAATAAATTTTGAATTTTTTCCTTTCCTTACAGTTAATCCATCGGCATTGGAATGACCTGCTACGGCCCGTTCCACAGCCTGCCCCCGTAGAAAATGATTCCTTGTTGGCCGACTTTATTTTTCTTCTTAATATGGTAAGTGGTTTTTGTGTATTTTTTTTTAATGCAGGGTTGGCAGAGAAAACGAAGAGATACACAGAGATACACATTTTAGTTTTATCGTTCAGAGGTTATTTTAGAGGTAGAGCCTTCGATTCCCACTCGACAGAACGATTATATGTTAATTATTTTGTTTTTTTTCCGTCTAATAAGATAAAATACAGTATTGAGTACTTCGATATACCACGAAAAAAGATATAAGTAGTGTTTCGACATTAAGTCATCTTTTATTCTGTTATGCAGGAAAGATGTGAAGCTGAATAAAGATATCATAAACTTCTTTATCCTACCAATACTATATCTTTTATTTATATATGTTATTCTTTTTATCAAGGTAGAGAAATGTAAGTAATGTAGGTATTATCACTCTCCCAAGTGAAAATAAACTCATAAACGCATTTACTATCAGATACAGAAATTTTATTTTTCGAAAGGTTTTTTTTTTAGCTTCACGCTGTATCCCGCACACAGCAGGGTAGGCAGAGGGAACCTACTGTTAAGACACTCCGTTCCCCACTTTCCGCCGAATTCGGAGGCTTGCTTGTTAAGTGGCGGAACTTAACGCCGCGCTTTAACTCGACACCAGAGCGAAGAAAATGGAAATATAATTTCCGCTCCTCGAGTGGGAATCGAACCCACAACCAGTCGTTCACAGTCACACGCTTGTGCCACTGGGCCACGACTGGCCACAAAGTAGTACTACAAAATTGAAAAAAACATGCCAAAACACGACCAAAAACTGCCAAAACAATCATTTTTTTACACCAAAAAAAGATTTGAATAAATATTATGAAATTGGAACAGTTTTGTGGTAAAAATATTGAAACAGTTATTTGTATCTATCCTATCAGTCAGTACTCGTATTTCACAATATTATGGTTTGCATACTAACGATGTTGTGTTACTTTGTAGTCTGTATTTGAATATAAACATTAAAAGCTTTGGTTAAAGTAAACATTAATGTTTGAACACGTGGAGTAGAATTTGTTATAATGTTATTTTTTATGATTTTATTTAGTGAAAATAATAAAAAATTGAGAAACTGAGTGTCTACAATTGAAATGATGTTTGGTGAATTTGATTTTGGGCTTACTTTTTTTTTTAGCTTCACGCTGCATCCCGCACACAGCAGGGTAGGCAGAGGGAACCTAGTGTTGTACTTTCCGTCAAAATCGGAGGCATTGCATGTTAAATGGCAGAACTTAACGCCGCTCTTTGCCTCGACACCAGAGCGAAGAAAATGCAAATATTTATTAAAATTAAAAATTATAAGAGAAAAAAACAAGCTCACTATTAAAACGGAAGGATTAACAGTCGGGACCCATTTCAGAATTAAGGTTAAAGGATGTTCCATTAAATTGAAGAATGCAAGTTCACGAATGCATCAGGGTCACAAAGTGTGACTGTAAACGCGACTGGTAGTGAGTTCGATTCCTACTTGAGGAATTTAAATATTTCATTCTTCCTCTTCGCTCTGGTGTCGAGGCAAATCGCGAAATCGGGAACGGAGTATCTCAAAATTAGGTTCCCTCTCTCTATCCTATTATATGCAGGATAATAGGGTGATTATTTTTACCTTCACGCTTTACGTAATGGTAAAAATAATCACCCTATTGCTTCCAAATCATAACATTAAACACACAATATAACACAGTAGCTAAGTAAGCCTATCTATTGAAGGTCGGACATTAGATAGCTATCAGCGGTCATTTATTAGCCGGCCACAACGCCGCTGTAATCGCCTCGCAAGATCCACGATAAGGGACCTTGAACTCGTCAATTTACATGTGAATAGGTGGATTGTGGACTTTTACTCTTTATGTACATATACTCGTATGCAGGCATAATATATATATTGTAAACTAGCATCTTGACTGCGGTTTTGTCTGGATAAAACAGTTATTTTATTAAACAGTATATTTTATAGTAAGTTATTTTAAAATAATTTTGAGAAATTGTTATAATTTTTTAAATAATAAACCGATAGACACTAAATATTAAAGATTGTTTTCGTAAATATGTATCTACGTATGCATGTGCATATACGAGTATACGCATGTATGAAATGTATTGTACACTAGCCAACTGTTCACAGCTTTGCTTGATAATTTGAATTTTTGGCCAAGTTAATAAAACAGTTATTTTATGTTAATTTTGTGTAATACAATTTAAATGCTAAGTTTTTTAATTTATGAACTAATAAACACTAAATATTAAGGGAAGATTACAAAAATACATTCGTAAAAACTACAATTAAATCGTTTAAGGCGTTTCAGAGATCAGCGTGCACAAACGCACAGACAAACATATTAATATCTCCAATAATATTTTTTGCCCATATTTCTTCCATGCACAGACAGCGATATCTTATTTTTTTACTATATGTAAAAAAGAAGACATTATCATTACATTAATACTTGAAGATATCTTTTAGACCCTTTTTGAAAAATTTAGCGTAGTTAAAATTTATTTGAGGCAGGTGTGTAGAATACCTTTATTTTTTACGATAATCATTAGAAGTACAATAAATATTACAGTTACTTACATATGTTTGAGATACCCTTTGAGATTGCCCCGTGGGGGGACGGGTTATAATACAATTCCCCTCCGTCGCTGGGCAGCGTCCCGTAAAAGGCGGGTAACCCAGTAGTTTGGTGGTAGCAGATTCATTCTCCGACTGGCTCGCGACCACTACCATGTCAAAGACGAACCGCCAAACATCTGATAATGTGTTCCGGTTCGATTGCATGCAAGCCAGCTCTCTCTATTCCCACTACCCCCATCCTTAATCCCTCCTTCTGTCCTATATTCCCAAGGCTGGCAACGCATCCATAACTTTAATGTTGTGGATGTCTATGGGCGAAGGTAACCACTTAACACCAGGTGGGCCTTCAGCTCGTTTGCCTCCTTTATCCCATAAAAAAAAAAAAAAAATGGAGATTCATTCTCCGACTGGCTCGCGACCACTACCATGTCATAGACGAACCATCAAACATCTGATGATGTGAATTTAAACAACTTACTTCAAGAAGAGAGCTAGATGGGGGGACGGGTTAGAATACAATTCCCCTCCGTCGCTGGGCAGCGTCCTGTAAAAGGCGGGTAACCCAGTAGCTTGGTGGTAGGAGATTCGTTCTCTGACTGGCTCGCGACCACTATCATGTCATAGACGAACCATCAAACATCTGATGATGTGTTCCGGTTCGATGGCATGTAAGGCAGCTCTTCCTATTCCAACCATCCCCATCCTTAAGGTCGGCAACGCCTCCACAACATTTCTAATGTTGTGGACGTCCATGGGCGAAGGTACTACTTACCATCAGGTAGTCCTTCTGCTCTTTTGCCCCCCTTTCTTCAATAAACCCTTTTATTTATATAAATGTTTCTCTGCAGCTTCCTGCTTTTTCCCGCATAGCAGGGTAGTCGTACGTCAATACTGGTGTCAAGACATTCCAATTATATTATATAAGTGGATATATAATAAGTTACTCTAATAATGAAAAATAATATCTATTTATTTAATAATTTTTAAGTGATCCATGTGAACATTCAGAATATTGAGTAAATAAATTATGTAATAAGCATCTGTCCATGTAAGAAAGTCTTAAAGTGCTTGTTTGTTCGACCTGCCGTCAGGTTTGTTTGAAAATGTTTAGGTATATCCATATCTTATGACATACTAACTAAGGCTAAAATAACGAGGCAATATGCATGCTCTTTGAAAATATCTTGTCTATTGTAGTGCAGTGGGACAGAGTATATGTATATTCAAGTTCAAATCCAAATACGAAACATATATTCAAGTTCAAGTGGGAAAAGCGATTGAGTCGCAAGTATTGTTATACTAAACTCATCTATTACCGCATCTATATTAATTACTAGCGGCCCGCTACATGACTGTTTCGTTATATTGCAACCTTCGGGGGTGGATTTTTGAAAAAAAAAGTAACCTATGTTTGATACAGGATTTTTTACTACTTTCGTTCTTAATTTCATCCAAATCGGACCAGTAAAGCCGTGAAAGCGTGACAGACAAACACACAGACTATCGCAATTATAATAAAAGTATGGATAGGCAATGATTAATGACATGTCTTTCATAAAGTAGAAAGCATTTTATTTTAATCAATATTGTGCAGGTTTTACATAATAGTACATATTATGATAACTTTACAATGCGTATTTGCGTGTCGTCACTGCACTAGTGGTTTCAAATTCAAAATCAAAATTTTTGTTCCAATAGACTTATTCAAATGTTTTTGCTTTATCAGGAGATAAATGGAGAAAAGCTGATGATGATGGTTAAAATAGCTTTTTCTTGTATCCTACAGAGAGAACAAAATTATACACTTTGAATCGTTAAACTGTATATTTGTAAATTTATGAAAAAAGTCCTGCTGACTTTCTTACACCGATTCTTTTCATGTCTTAGGAATCAAGGTTATTTTGAATAAATTAAAATAAACTTTGAGATCCAGCCAGCAGTCCTGATGGTGAAAAATATTTTAACAGTTCCCAAAAAGTGTGGCCAGTCGTGGCCCAGCGGCACAAGCGTGTGACTGTAAACGACTGGTTGTGGGTTCGATTCCCACTCGAGGAAATATTTAATATTTCCATTTTCTTCGCTCTGGTGCTGAGGTAAGGCGCGGCGTTAAGTTCCGCCACTTAACACGCAATGCCTCCGAATTCGGCGGAAAGTGGGGAACGGAGTGTCTTAACACTAGGTTCCCTCTGTATACCCTGCTGTGTGCGGGATAAAGTGTGAAGCTAAAAAAAAAAGTGTATTTTCATATTAACTTTAAAACTATATTAAATAAATATAATTGAAAATAATTTTTACGTTTACAAACTCATAGGGGTGATAAGCTTCTCTTCTATATAACAAGAATAGAAAGTTGCTATACAAAGCCAAAATTCAAACTGCTTTGTGCTTATCTAGTATTAAAACAAATATCAGTGTATGTATGGTATATTAAATAATAATACGTAATTAAAATAGAATATTAATTCTTATGTGGCCAGTCGTGGCCCAGTGGCACAAGCGTGTGACTGTAAACGACTGGTTGTGGGTTCGATTCCCACTAGAGGAGTGGAAATATTTAATATTTCCATTTTCTTCGCTCTGGTGCCGAGGTAAAGCTCGGCGTTAAGTTCCGCCACTTAACACGCAAGCCTCCGAATTCGGCGGAAAGTGGGGAACGGAGTGTCTTTACACTAGGTTCCCTCTGCCTACCCTGCTGTGTGCCGGATACAGCGTGAAGCTAAAAAAAAATTAATTCTTATATTCCTATTATTTAAATGTATTAGATAAAAAAAAAAATCTAACATTCTTCTGTCTTAAAGCCATCGTGGCGCAGTGTATGACAATGCGTAGCAACATAGTTGTGGGTTCGATTCTCATTCGGAATAAAATTCATATTTTAATTATTTTAATTTCCCTAACACTAAAAGAAAATACTTAACATTAAGTTTCAGCATTTAACATGCAATTTTAAAGCGGAGAACGGAGTGTTTAGTCACAAGATTGTAATAAATCTCACTCAGAATTTATCTTATAGTGTAAATGACCTCTAATGTTAAGGAAAATGGTGTGATAAAGTTCGGGGCAGCATTCATTGTATTCCAAAAGGACTAAAAGAAATAGCAAAAACTTAACTCAATTTCGGAATATGTGTTTAGTGGCGGATCTCAATGCGGCGCATTGATTACCTATGTAATTATTATTGAAGTAAAAGTAATTATATATTTATTATTGAAGAAAAGTTGTGGGCAGTCGTGGCCCAGTGGCACAAGCGTGTGACTGTAAACGTCTGGCTGTGGGTTCGATTCCCACTAGAGGAGTGGAAATATTTAATATTTCCATTTTCTTCGCTCTGGTGCCGAGGTAAAGCGCGGCGTTAAGTTCCGCCACTTAACACGCAAGCCTCCGAATTCGGCGGAAAGTGGGGAACGGAGTGTCTTTACACTAGGTTCCCTCTGCCTACCCTGCTGTGTGCCGGATACAGCGTGAAGCTAAAAAAAAATAATAATAATTCTTATATTCCTATTATTTAAATGTATTAGATAAAAAAAAATTCTAATATTCTTCTGTCTTAAAGCCATCGTGGTACAGTGTATGACAATGCGTAGTAACATAGTTGTGGGTTCGAGCCTTGCTCAGAAGAGCGACCATACTTTAATTATTTTAATTTCCCCAACTCTAAAAAAAAAGTTAAAGTAGTTAAGTAGAATACGGAGTATCTCGACACTAAGCTCTCTTTAGCTTGACGCAAAAAGAAAAAAAGACCATTTATAACCAACCAACATTTTTCGATTACTTATTTATTAAGTGATTTGATCGGAAACGATGCTTCAGGGCAACCGCAACTAATTTCTTACAAGGAAAGGTGAAGGTGAACTAATGCCAATGAATCACGGTGATAAGAGATAAGCTGTAACACCCTTCAAGTTGAAGTAGATTAAACTAGGGATTTATTTAAATAAAATACATTTAATTGTCCCTTTATTGCTATTTTGGGCTAATTTCTATGTTAAATTGTTAATGGAGTGGATTGTCCTTTACACAATAAACAGGTTATTTTTTGTCACAAAAAAGTAAAGCAGCTTTTTATGCTTTTTCCCATAGCAGAGTAGTCAGAGAAAACCTAGTGTCAAGACACTCCGTTCTTCACTTACCATACGAAATCGAGACGTTACTTGTTGAGCGGCGGCCATCTAAGAACGAAAAAGTAAAAAATATAACTATTCCCCTGAGTGGCAGTCAAACCCACAATCGTCTTTACAGCCAGACGCTATGCCTTCGCGTCTTACATTGCATGGAAAGCATATAATAAACGAGTAAAAATCGATTTTTAAACTAAAAAAAGGTTATTTATATAACATTTCTCTCATAAAAAATCATGTCTACATCATTAATAAAAATAGGACTAGGCATTTTCACGTCTCAGACAGGGCAAAGTAGTGAAGATTCCACGAATTACCGACCAAATCGTCTTACGTCACTTTAGGTGCCTAACTTAGCGTAAAGTTGAATGTAATGATAAGCCTAGACTCTTCTCATCCCCGCAAATTTAAGTAACGAGACAGGCGATAACGAAAAATATTTGTGACAGGTAGTACTTTAATATAGATTTTTTTGAAGTTCCACGTAGATTCTCAAGTAACAAGGTAATAAGAGGAAAGCTAGTGACATGACACTTCGTTCTCCGTGAGCGCTTTATCTTAAGTACTAGGGTAGTTGATTTTATATAGTTTCAATATACTTTTAACATTTTTAAAGTGTTATTCCACACTTCGGAAAATTGAAAAGACATTTAGAAAACGTGTAAAAATTTGAATGCAACGGGATTCGAACCCGTGTCTCCTGAAAACCGTTCAGGCGCTCTGACCGCTAAGCCATGCGTTCTACTTCCAATTTTATTACAATCTAATTATGCGTGCAGAGCGCCTAAACGGTTTTCTTAATGTCTTTTAGTTTCAAACTTCAATAAAATTAATCCGAGTATGAATCAAATCTATAACGAGTCGCATTTACAGTCCTTCCACTACCTCCTATTACCACGTTGACCTCTAATTTGTTATCTTGTAGATGAAAAATGTATCATCACAGGATCTTTTTATTAAAATTTTTAATAATGCTGTTTATTATTTAAACAATAATATAGCTTTTTATTTTTTTTTTCATTTACCAAACAATATAACATATTCAATAAACATAAATAAAGAACTGAAATTAAGTTTTAAAAATGTAATATAATATTTAATTAATAAATGTTTGAGTATAAAAAGTTTGATATCGTCACTATTTTAATTAATAATGTTTTGTAAATTTTATACATTTTTAATGTAATCCTAAACTTAAAAATAATTTTATAGCAGATTTTGAATTTCATATTACTCTCAAACATTTTTAAGAACCTAAACAAAAACTATAAAACAATTTAATAAATAGTGGCCAGTCGTGGCCCAGTGGCACAAGAGTGTGACTGTAAACGACTGGTTGTGGGTTCGATTCCCACTCGAGGAGTGGAAATTATATTTCCATTTTCTTCGCTCTGGTGTCGAGGTAAAGCGCGGCGTTAAGTTCCGCCACTTAATACGCAAGCCTCCGAATTCGGCGGAAAGTGGGGAACGGAGTGTCTTAACACTGGGTTCCCTCTGCCTACCCTGCTGTGTGCGGAATACAGCGTGAAGCCATTTATTTTTTAAAAAAAATAATAGACACGTGTATTTTATGGATTTTTTAAATGATATGACGCCTTGGGAATAAAATGTTCGCTCCAAAGGTATCATTATCACTTATAATTGTAGGTACCTACGTACCTGTAAATTAGTGACTTGATGAATAAAGTTTTTGCCTGGATCTCCCTAGGTCCAAGGTTCACTTTATATATAATACTAGCGGCCCGCTCGCGGGTTCGCCGCGTGATCTGCATGCCTGTTTCGGTATATTGCAACCCTCAGTGGTGAATATTTGAAAAATAAAGTAGCCTATGTTTTTACCTTAGATTATCAACTAAGTAAAAAAAAAAAAACAATCAACTAAGTATATGTCAAAATTCATTACAATCGGTCAAGCGGTGTAGATTTTTCATATACACTTTCATCCCCTATTTCAACCCTTTAGAGGTTGTTTTTTGAAAAACTAAATAGCCTATGTTAGACCCAGTCATTTTTACTACTTTCATTCTAAATTTCATTCCATTCGGACCAGTAGGTTCAAAACAAACAAACAAACAAAGTTACAAACTTTCCTCTTTCTTATATTAGTTTAGATAGACAAAGGTTGTATGTTAACTGGATCTTCAAAGTAAGGATACATTTGATATATATTTAAAAGCAGAAAGATTTTAAACCATTATTTACCTTTCTAAAAATATATAAATTAACAGAATTATATACATCTATTATATAATTATAGCTATTTTTAGCTTCACGCTGTATCCCGCACACAGCATGGTAGACAAAGGGGAATTTAGTGTTAAGACACTCCGTTTCCCACTTTCCGACGAATTCGGAAGCATTGCATGTTAAGTGGTGGAACTTAACACCGCGCTTTACCTCTGATCCCAGAGCGAAGAAAATGGATATATTAAATATTTCTACTTTGCGAGTGGGAATCGAACCCACAACCAGTCGTTTGCAGTCACATGTTTGTGCTACTGCGCCACGCCTGGCCCCACATTATATAGTAATAACTATAATCATCATATTATAAAAGAACATCCACTAATCTTTGCTACATCGTCCATTACCACCGGTCACATTAAGACTTACGACATTTCCAACTTCCGTACACCGAAATTCGTTCAAAAGGACACAAGTAAAAAAAATATAGCATTTCTAAATATAGCTCGCGTGCCAGTAATATAACAATCGATGACGGTACCTTGGCCCGGATACTACCGTCATTTATGATATGCAACGTTTTAAAACAAATAATGTGAACTAGTTCTTTATGAATTGGGCCGGTTTTAGCTTTTAACTTTTGTAGTTTAATTTGTAGGTAGTTTCAGTTGAGGTTATCGTGGTGATTTGTGACGTGTGATTGTTAATGTGATTAGTTGTGGGTTCGATTTCTGCTTGGTATAGATTATATTGAAATTAAGTATGTCCATTTTTCCGCTATGAAGACCACATAAGACAAATGGAAGAAGAATGGCGTGGAATTCTACTTACTTACTTACTTCTTCTTATATATATACAGTACTTTGGGTCGAAAAGTGATCTATAATATACCCTGTCTGACTTCTTCTTTATGTGAGAATATAGGTAAGTATATTTTACAGACACACACAAATAAACAAAGACAACATATGATACAAATGGGAAGTAAATCGGTCACCTTTTGCAGTCTGCTTTCTATTTTTCTTCTTATAACATCTATGCAATGGAGAAGAATCATGTAAAGATTCGCTTTTCGCTTTTCTCAGCAAAAAGCCTGCTTATTCTTTACTAATAGATAGACAAAATCTAAAGTACTTTACTATTTCCACCCTAATTTGATATATTGCATATTGAGTGGTGGAACTGTAATTATGACAAAAATTATAAATAAAAATGAAATGTTCATTTTCAAGGTATGTCTTTTTTTATTCTCATTTTCTTCGCTCTCGTGTCGAGGTAAAGCGCGGCGTTAAGTTCCGCCTCTTAACACGCAAGCCTCCGAATTTGGCGGAAAGTGGGGAACGGAGTGTCTTAACACTATGTTCCCTCTGCCTACCCTGTTGTGTGCGGGAAGCACATTGTGAAGCTAAAAAAAAATTTCAAAGCATTCAAGCTTTCTCTATTAATTGAAAATACAATAAATTTCTGTAAAATAAGTTAAAAATAATTCACAAATACGATTACTAAACGACAAACGAATTAATCATTTTTATAAATCCAAAGTATAATATATTTAATACGAGCAGTGCAAGCAGACAGGTATGACAGCTCAAACTAGTGCACTTAACACGCTATGGCTTAAAAGTAATACCTTTGATAGGGTCACCATCATTTGGAATATACTATATCCATATATCAAATAGTGATTAAAATTTTAAATAATCTTATTATTGAAATACTTTATTACACCAGAAGGATGAACAAAAAAACAAATAGTTATAAGAGCAAAAAAAAATGATCTGTTCCAAGCAACCATTACCAATAAAAGAAAGAAAAACAAACAAACATTTGGTAAACATAATGTTATCCGTATATTTTAAACATATTTTTCTTTACTTATTTTTTTATTTATTTATAAAGCATATAATGATTTTTTCACCTAATAATAAAGTCTGTGAGAACCTATTGTCAAGATAATTTCGTTTTCCACTTTATATCGCGTTTTTTCTTAGGTATTAGAACGGAAAAATTAAATCAAATTAAATATTATCATTCCCCTACTAGGTCTCTGGATTAGATATGAATTTATATATTAAAATGATATGAATGGTGATGATGATAGTATATTAGTATTTTAAGTTATTTTGAATAAGCACTTAAATTATTTAGTGAGATATTGATTCCCTAAAATAAAGAGTTAACATAAATAAATATATAAATAAATAATTATATAAACTGAATTTACATATTAGGAACATATAATCAGAAATTTGGCATGTAGCTTTGAGAGAAATAGTCCAAAAGATGATTTGCCGATTTAGTTTATTTATTGTTGAGTGATAAATAAAAGCAGCAACAATCACAAATCCTTGTAAACAATATTTACGAGCACAAAGTAGGTTGAATATAAAATAACAACAACTAACACAGATTTCACTTCCTCATTAAAATGTAAACAGAAATATTCCAGCATAAATAAAACCTAAAATGCCGTGAAAGTATTCTATTTATGGAATCTAAAAATAGAAATACTATAGCTTTTAAGTCAATTTGTACAGGAACTAATAAATTTGCGGATACCCTACTATTAAACTCACGCTATGTTGGCGAAATAACAAAATCGTGACGTCATAGTTTACTTAAGTTAGAAAGGTTTAGTTTTTGAATAAATTTAAAATTTATATACATATTTATATATTGAGGGCGTGGGGCCAGTTGTGGCGCAGTGGCCCAAGTGGCACAACATGACTGTAAACGACTGGTTGTGGGTTCGATTCCCATTCGAGGAGTGGAAATATTTAAGGAAATGGAAATATCCATTTCCTTAGCTCTGGTATCAAGGCAAAGCACGGCGTTAAGTTCCGCCTTTTAACACACAATGCCTCCGAATTTGGCGTAAAATGGGGAACAGAGTGTCTTAACACTAGGTTCCCTCTGCCTACACTTCTGTATGCATCATTGCGCAGGGATAGTGTCTGACTGTAAAGCGGTTTTAGCGAGGTTTTAGATTTGATTCTCATTCGAGGAATGATTATATTTAAATTTTCATTTTTACACACTGTTACCTAAACAAAGCGCAGCGTTGAGTTCCGCCACTCAACACGCCATAGTTTCGATTCCGGGTGGAATGTGGAGGACGGAGTGTCTTAACACTAGGTGTCTTGTCGTCTCTAGCTACGCGAGAAAAAGCCTTAAAATTTGTATCGGCTTCATACTAAAAAATAAGTTAAATATTTTATCATCAGAGCTGTCTTCAGTTTTAAATATTATTATTAAGCCAACTTTATGATTGAGAAATATTTTGTGAAATAATATCTATTTTTGTATTGAAATTATTTTTTCGAAAGGAACTTTGTAAGTTTTTAGCAAAAAGTTTTTACATAGGCTATCGTGGTGATGTGAGACGGCGTCTGTCTGGCTGTAATTGCGATTGGTTATAAATTCGATTTCCTTTTGGAGATATGATCATAACTTGATAATTCCAATGTCTTTTTTACTCTTTATTTTTACAGACTCGAGTTCCGTGTACTTTTTGCATATTTTTCTGTTTCTAAATGTGATTTTTTTTTTAATTGGTTTTAACGAGTGAGTACACTCGTCATACCTGTTTTGTATTTCGTAGCGTTCATTTCATTTGATTACGTAAAAGACTGTAGCACTCCTCAAAGAGTCAGGTCCGGTGGTTGGTGGGTCACTATTCTAATCTCAAGCATTTTTAAAATTTTCCGTCTGGTGATTAAACACGGCGTGTTAGTCCGCCACTCAACACACATTGTTCAAGAGGAACGGAAAGTGAAAAACGAAATTTCTTAAAAGAGGTTCTCACTAACAAATTTACTATGCGGGATAAAGTACGAAGCTAAACACAATGATATTATAAAAATAATAAGGTTGCTTGTAAGCCAATTCGTAAAATGTCATTAAATTATTTTTAACCGTTTCTTTATATTGTTAACAGGCTGTGCAATGATGTGACGTCGAAAAGGAATCACACGTTGAAACCAAGAGTCGTTCTACCGGAAAACTATGTTAAAGGTTAGTTTTTACTTTAGATCAAATAAAATAAACTTCTTCGTCGTCTTTTACCAAATGGTATTTCTGAATGAGCAAAAAATGAAATATTAAAATTTATAAAAAAAAAAAGGAAACTACACAATACGCAAAATTTATGAAAATACTGCAATCATGAGTTCCAGTTTTTATGTAAACTAGGCTTTAAGAAGTTTTTTCAGGGTAGCCAGAAAGATACATTATGTGTTGAGTAGGGGAACCTAACGCTGCGCTTTGACTTTTCGAGGAAGGGAAAAGAAAATAATTTCATTATAAACATTCCTCCGAATGGGGATCAAACCACAACCAATCGTGTTTACAGTCAGAGGTTGTTTCAGCACAACGACATGTAAAATGGGTCGTCATTCCAGAAATTGTACATTGAGTGGTGGAACTCTAATTATGAACTCTATTTTTTTAGCTTCATGCTGTATACTGCATACCGCAAAATATAAATGCAGCGCAAAGAGAACCTAGTGTTAATACACTCCGTTCCCTAATTTCCGCCGAATTCGGTGGAATTGCGTGTTAAGTGGCGGAACTTAACGCCACGCTTTGCTTCGATACCAGAGCCGAAAATATGGAAATACTAAATAATTTCACTCCTCGAGTGGGAATTGAACCCACAACCAGTCGTTTACAGTTACACGTTTATGCCACTGCACCTCAACTGGCCCCTATAAATCACAAATAAATAACAAAAATATAGGTAACATTTAGATGTTAGTGATAGCACTAATAATTGTTAATGTTATTAGAATTTAAATTCTCACTCGAAGAATGATTGATCATTCCCAAAGTGGGAATCGAACCTAATATCATCGTATGCTGTCTTCTGCATACATCCTGCGTTTTTAAGCGACTTCCTAAAGGAGGAGGTTATCAATTTGGCTGCATTTTTTTTATGTGCGCTACCACCGAACTTTGTACTCAGTAGAAGTTTGTATTTTGATGATTCTTTTTTTAAATCATTGGAAGTGGTTGCAATATGGTCCCATTTTTTTCAGTTAGATCTTACTAAGCTTTTTTACCATTTAGTGCATTTTATTTGAAGTCGCTTTCTTTTTTTTTGTAAAAATTAATTTTATTCCATACAAGATATTTAACCTACAAAAAAACCTGAATATAGAAAATGAAACCATAATATATAGGTAGCTCCTACGTATATGAACAACGTAACCCGAGCGAGTAATGTCCGCTGATCGCTGCCATCATTAACCTTTAAGTACCGACGTGCATTTTTTGTAACGTTAGTACCGATGTGAGGCCTGAGAGGCCGCATATAAAATATAGTTTTTTTTTTAAGAAATGTGTGAGCTAAATATTTGTCCTTGCATTATGATGAAAAATAAAGGGTTTAAAGAAAAAACAAGTATAGAAAGATAATCAACGCTATTTAATATTTGAAAAAAGCACTAAAATTATATTTGACATGAATTTTGGCAAAAAAATGGGTTGTTCTACATAAAAATTCAAACACCAAAAAATACTCCTATCAAAATTTAAAAAAATAGTTTATCTTACTAACGAATAATATAACTCTTAGAAAAAATATATTGTAGGAACATAAACCTTCTGAAAAAAAAACTGTCCGTAGTCCAACCACTCATTAATTCTAAGCCCAGTCAGGGCACACTTGTTTC
Source organism: Dryas iulia moderata (assembly GCA_019049465.1). Taxonomy (NCBI): domain Eukaryota; kingdom Metazoa; phylum Arthropoda; class Insecta; order Lepidoptera; family Nymphalidae; genus Dryas; species Dryas iulia. The sequence goes on from CM032429.1 coordinate 13,966,766, forward strand.
GCGCACTGCAAACATACATGTTTTTGAACACGAATAGCATCTATAAGTAGATTTTCTTTTGAGGTTAGGTTGGCATGAAAGACGAGTCTTTCGTGTCTTGCCTTACTCAGCTTCATCTTCACATGTTTTTGGCTTATCAGAACCAAATACCCTTGCCAAACTCATTCTTAGTTTACGGGGCAACCTTAGGTTAAAACCTTCGCTTTATATGATCCAATACCAACTGTCGAGCAAATTTTTTTACAAAAGCAAATAACCAAGCTTGGATAGTGGAACATCTTCATCTGATGATGATGACGGCGCTACCATGTGTTCAGGTTGAGTTTCGTCAGTATCAGAAATATTAGTGCTAGTATCTGTATCATGGGCACTGTGCTCCTGACAAAAATCTTTACCAACAGCATCAAACTCTGATCCACTGGAATCTTCATCCGCAAGCCAGCTCTCAATAAATCAATCACTATTTGGATTTAATGTATTTATATATATTCGAGATCTCTTTGCATTCTGTAAATCTATCGCACAACTATTTCCTTTACTGCCGAAAGTCTCTGGTGTAGCCGTAGTTCATAATATGTATGAAAATAACAGTTTACTATAACAAAAAAATAAACAAAAAACTTACGTAAGTACCGACGTGAGGCCTGAGAGGCCGCGTCGGAATTTCAAAGCGTAATTACTCACTAAATATGCTCGCGACGACAATACTTACTGTTTATACGTCGACGTGGGCACTGACCACGCAGCTACTTAAAAGCGGGGATCGGTGTTGAGGAAAGGGGTAAACTAACAAGTCTAATACCTGCCGGGGCCTCTGAGACCGCACGTCGGTACTTAAAGGTTAACCGAGTAATTACGCTTATTGCTAATGAACACAGAAATAGTAGGGTACAGTTTGTAGAGAAACTATTTAGTTCTATTTAGTTTTTTTATTAATATATACGAGTGTTATAGTAGTATTATAGCATATATCTCTTTTCGTTATATATTTTACTTATAATCTTAGCATTATTTTTGCTTTACTGTGCATATTGACCAAAGTAGCTTAATGTTTTTCCCACACAGAAGGGTAGTCAGAGAGAATCTAAAGTCACTCACACACACACACTCCGTTCTCCACTTTCCGCCAGGAACTTAGACATGTCATGTAACAGACGTGTGTGACGTGTGTCATTTCCCCGCTCTGGTTTTAATTAATACCTGAGCGGGGAAATGAAAACTATGTATGATCATTTCCCCGAGTAGGAACCGAAACAACGACGATGGAAAAAGTTGAGTTCCGCTACTTAACATAGAATAATTCGAATTCGAAAAGTAAGATACACGTTGGGACCAGTCGTGGCGCAGTGGCACAATGTGTGACTGTAAAGTAACTGGTTGTGGGTTCGATTTCCACTCGAGGAGTGGAAATATTTAATATTTCCACTTTCTTCGCTTTGGTATCAAGGCAAAGTGCGGCGTTAAGTTCTGGTACTTAACACGCAACGTTTCCAAATTTGGCGGAAAGTGGAGGCGGTGTGCCTTAACGCTAGGTTCCCTCTGCTTACCCTGCTATGTTCGTGATACAGCGTAAAAAAAAGGTACAAAATAACTAAGTTCCTTCTACTTACCCTGCTATACATTGAAACGCGTAAAGCTGGATATATAAATATTTTCATTTCATTTTCTTGCCAAAATCAAATAGTCTTGTGAGCGTCTATACCGAAGTAAGCAATTATTTTTCAAAGCCACAAGCTTATTTAATATTCCTTTGACAACATTTATTATGAGGTTTCCTTAAAATACCACTTTTTTTTTAATATTAATTCCAAATATCTCCTCAGTCGAGAAAAATTTCATTATCATAACATTTTTCTGCGAAGATACAAAAAGATTATTGCTTATGACAGATTTCTACTTTTCAACATGTTCGTATTTTGTATAATATATTATGTATTATAATATATTATACAAAAATAAACTATTTCTTATATTGTGTGTATAGGTTTTGTTACTTTAATCATATTGAGGAACCAAAGAAATATTTTTAACATTTTTAAAGTGTTATTCCACACTTAGGAAAATTCAAAAAAGACATTTAGAAAACGTTGCTGCGTTCAAATTTTTATACGTTTTCTAAATGTCTTTTTCAACCAAAGAAATGTAATATGTTTCTATTAGTCTACCTTACCACGCTTTCTCCCGCATAGGGTAATCAGAGAACTTAATGTTCATACGCTCTACTTTTCACTCTAAAGAGAAGAGAGAAAAAAATATATCTAAATTATGATCATTCCTATGTGTGGGAATCGAATCCACGACTAATCGCGTTTATAGTGAAGACGCTGGCCCTCTATGCCTCTATAGACCATTATATCAATTTAAATATAAGTATACATAAGGATGTCATGTATAAGGACGAGTTAAAGTAAAAGGAACACCACCCTGGTAATAAGATACGGCGCAGTATTGAGATCCACCATTGTACACACATGTCTTTGTTTAGGGTGGAAATTGAAGAATGGGGCGGGTTAACATCTGGCTCTCTCTGTCTGCTAAAGTATTTACGAGTACACTACTTATATACTAATAATATTACATTAAAGATAATAATATACTAAAATATAAACATTCCTCCGAGTGGGGATCAAACTACAACCAATCACGTTTACAATCAGAAGTTGTTCCACCATGATGGGTACTAAATGTAATAAAAAGCAAAATTAAAAATTTTGAAAAACCCACGACGGTTTAATTGTAATTGTAAAAGGATAAAATAACTATAAATCCCCCGCCTAAAAGAATATATGTAACGAGATGATGGGGACGGCTTCGTCGGGGCTGCCATTACTTTAAGTTTGCAAAAACCTTCTCATAGGTTTTCTTGCTTTTAAAACAGGTTTGGCAAAAAAATTAAACATTAATATGGATTTACAGTTTTGATAACTGGTATTTTAAAGACTTTAAAACGAAATCTATACTGTTAGCTACTACATTTAAAAAAAATAGAGGTTGCAACTGGCAGCCCCCGACGAAGTCGCTCCCATCATCTCGTTACATATATTCTATTAGGCGGGGGATTTATAGTTATTTTATCCTTTTACAATTACAATTAAACCGTCGTGGGTTTTTTCAAAATTTTTAATTTTGCTTTTTATTTTAAACTTTTTAAAGTGAATAGATACACATTATATATTATTACATAATATCGAAATACTTTATATTAATGTTCATGCAAAAAGAAATTATAAATCCAATGCTTTCTGGTTATCAAATGCTTATTGCAGCGCCTGCGCAGCGCCAGTCTAACCAAATCAGTGAAAATCACAAAACCCACTAGTAGTTTTGATTTTGAACAAACTAATATATACTGGAGCGCCCCGTGGTAGTTCGTGATATGGCATATAAAAACACGCAGCAATTAAACCAGAACCTATCACAGAAAACCGCATCTAAATAGGTTTCACACAAAAAATAAAAGCAAATGCTTACTGCTGCGCCCCCTGGTGAGGTGTCACCATGACACATACGAGAACATGCGCTAATTAAGCCTGATCCTATCTTTGATAACTGCATCCAAATCGGACTTGTAGTTTTAGCTTTGCATAATTAAATGTTTAATGCAGCGCCCCCTGGTGAGTTCTTGACGTGAAAAAAAACCTAAAAACTTACACCAAGTAAAGGCAACTCTAATATTAAAAACTCTGCCCAATCGGACTAGTAGTTGTGGTTTTGCATTAAATATTACAAACAAATGTTTACTGCAGCGCCCTCTGGTGAGTTAACACGATAAAACATATCCAAGAACATGCACTAATTACACTTGAGCTTATTATTGAAACTGCATCCAAATCAAATTCGTCATTTTATCTTTGCACAAACAATATTTTACTGCAGCGCCCCCTGGTGACTTGTCACCGTAATATAAATTTAAAAACATGCTTTAAGTAAAGCGGAATCTAATACTGAAAACTCTTGACAATCGTACTAGTCGTTTTGGTTTTACACAAAAAAATAGAAGCAGCTACGTACTGCAGCGCCCCCTAGAGAGTTGACAGATACATGAAAATATGCACTATTTAAACATACATGACACATATATGAATATATGCACTAAGTAAACTTGAATCTATCATTGAAAACTGAATTCAAATCGGACTCGTAGTTTTAGTTTTACACAAACAAATGTACTTACTGCAGCGCCCCCTGGTGAGTGGTCACCGTAACGTATATATGAAAAGAAGCACCAATTAAACCTGAATCTATCGTTGAAAGTTTCATCTGATTCGGACTAGTAGTTTTTGCTCTGCATAAACAAATGTTTACTGCAGCGCCCCCTGGTGAATTTTCACTGTAACGTAAAAACAAAAATTTTAAAATATGTACGAAGCAAAGTTTAATCTAGTTCTGAAAACTCTAGCCAATCGGATAAGTAATTTCGGTTTTAGACAAATAAATATAAGAAAAATTTTGGTTTTACACAAAAAAACTCAAACAAATGCTTATTACAGCGCCCCCTGATGAGTGGTCACCATAACACATATATGGAAAGACGCACCAATTAAGCCTAAACCCATCCTTGAAAGTTTCATCTAAATTGGACTAGTAGTTTTTGATTTGCATAAACAAATGTTTACTGCAGCGCCCCCTGGTGAGTTTTCCCCGTAACAAAAAAAGAAAAATCTTAAAATATGCACCAAGCAAAGATAAATCTTTTTATGAAAACTCTTTTTAATCGGAGCAGTAGTTTCGGTTTTAGACAAATAAATACAAAAAAAGTACAAACAAATGCTTACTGCAGCGCCCCCTGGTGGTTTGACACGATAAAACATATCCAAGAACATCCACCAATTAAACCTGAATCTTATCTTAAAAATACTTTCATTTCAAAATATACTAAAATATTAGTTTAAATAATCAATTTATTGACGTACGAGTATATATGTAAGTACACTTTTGTACTCGATCAAAACAAATTATGAATATATTTCATAGTACAACTAGTATTAAGCAAGTTGTTAGAATGATTGAGTGTGGGTTTGATTTGCAATTGTGGCGAACATTTTTAAATCGTTTTAAGAGAAGTGCACTGTTTTAGTTCACCATTACGATTTTCGACGAAACATCGGAAAACGGAGGGTCTTGACACTAGCTTCTGTCTATGTGAGAGTAAAAAGCGTGAGGTAAATTAAAAAAAAAAGGCAAAACGTCACAAAATATATACTAATCACTTGTCTTACGAGAATGAAATCACAGGGTGCTGGTATATAAGTAGTAGTATGTCTGCTAAGAACCGATTTTACTATAGAACAAGCTGACGAGGTCTAAAGGGCTTCCTAAGTGACTATGAGAGTTTCTTTTTTGATACAAAGTTGAAATTGTCACAGATTTCCATTACTATTTAAACGAAATTACGTACAATAACTAGTATACTTTTCCTTCAAACATTTTTTAAAAATGTATAAAAAAATGAACATAGGAGGATTCGAGCCCGCTTTGAAACGGACTCAAACAAGGTCGACCGACCGAAAACCGCCCAAGCGTTCTGACGACGCTTGGCCGTTTTTCAAAAAGCGCGTATGAATTTTTATTTTTTTATTTTTTGTTAGCTTCACGCTGTATCCCGCACACAGCAGGGTAGGCAGAGGGAACCTAGTATTAAGATACTCCGTTCCCCACTTTCAGCCGAATTCGGAGGTTTTGCGTGTTAAGTGGCGGAACTTAACGCCGCGCTTTACCTCGACATCAGAGCGAAGAAAATGGAAATATTAAATATTTCCACTGCTCGAGTGGGAATCGAACCCACAAGCAGTCGTTTACAGTCACACGCTAGTGCCACTGGGCCACGACTGGCCACACGTATGATATGTTTTCTAAAACCTTTTTTCATATTCTAACTGTGCAAATAACAATTTAAAAATGTTAAAATATCCTTTTCCCAACTAGATTGACCGATCTTGATTAAAAAACTTATTTATAAACGATGGTTTTTAACTAACGAGAAACGGCAGCTGTGTGCTATAAGATACTACAATTTTAAAGTACACAGCTGGCCTGTCATGTATACATCGCTGTAATACATCAAGACTAATATAGACAAGCTAGCAACCCGCTTGCGGTTTTGCTTGGATAACTTGAAATTTTTGCCCATTGGTTAAAATAAAATAAGCCTTTAATGTTAAGAAAAGAATAACAAATTAAAACTGCTTTTAAAATGGTGAAGCCGATTTCGATATCAGAGTACACAAACGCACGAAAAGTCAAGCAGACAGACAGACAAACAGTCATTGTTTTGGGTTTCGTTACAATATTGATTGTCCCCAATAATATTTTATTCCATATATTCCTTGTACTAGTCGTGGCGCAGTGGCACAGACGTGAGACTTCAAACGACTGGTTGTGGGATCGATTCCAACTCGAGGAGTGGAAATATTTAATATTTCCATTTTCTTCGCCTGCTACTGAGGCAAAGCGCGGCGTTAAGTTCCGCCACTTAACACGCAATGCCTCCGAAAATTCGGTGGAAAGTGGGGAACGGAGTGTCTAAACACTAGGTTCCCTCTGCCTACCCTGCTGTGTGCGGGATACATCGTGAAGCTAAAAAAAATATTCCTTGTATATCAAATGATAACAATAAAAAAGGAAAGAGTAAAATATTATAGATAGATCATTACGGCGTAGTGATACTGCGCTTGACTGCGATGGTGGTAGGAACAATTCACTGAGGGTACGTTTATACTTTTTTTTTAGCTTCATTTCTCCTTGTTTTCATAATTCAAAGTACTTCCACGTCAACCTTACTTAATGCATTGAAATTAGGTGGAGAATGAAGAAATTGGTTTTTAACCCTAACTGCCCTAATTTTTTTTTGTAGCTTCACGCTGTATCCCGCACACAGCAGGGTAGGCAGAGGGAACCTAGTGTTAAGACACTCCGTTCCCCACTTTCCGCCGAATTCGCCTTTCCTTTCTGCCCTAAATGATAAACCAATAATAAAATAGGCAATAATAAAAAAATAAAAAACCTTTACTTCGCTATTCTTGAACTTGAGCTTAAAGTCTATTTACTTAATATTTTTATTTATAAAATTTTGTAATTGTTAATTTTAATATTGATAATTATAATTTTATTAATCGGCAATATAAGTATACATTTTTTATTTTCAGAAATGCGGCCTCCATCTCGAAAAGGTCAACCAGTGGTTGTTGAGTTCAGCATTTACGTGGTCGATGTTAATTCTATCAATGTGGAAGATATGGATTTCAGGTATGAGGAATAAATTATTTTTTGTGTTACACTCAAATTTAATTAAGCAGATATATTTTTTTAGCATCCTGCATTTTTTACTATCCTGCACACAGCAGGGTAGGCCGAGGACACCTAGTGTTAAGTGTTGTTATTCAATATTTCCACGCCTTAAGTGGGAATCAAACCCAAAACCAGTCGCTTTACAATCACATATGGTGTCTCTGTGCCATGACGGGCCCCGAATAATATCTTTTAAGTAATTTTGTATAGAACTATTTTAAAGATGAAACATATCTTTTTATGTAAAAATCATGTAATATGTAATTTTTTCTGTGCAATAATAATATACTGATGTTGATTGGTGGAATTAAATGTTGTTGATACTCGCTTGGGAAACTGATCATAGTAGTAACCTTATTGTTAATTATTTTTGATAATACTGTCATTTTTCTATTTATTTTTATTAATATTTAAATATATTTGTGTCATGGACTTCTGTTTTCCGTTTTCTTTGTTTTTTAATCTTTATTTTTTGTTTTATTGTTAGGGTTAGTGTTTGTATGTTTTTTTCATTTGTTCCTTATCCTTTACACTCGTTTACGATCAGATTTATTTTAGATTATAATATAATAATTGTTCAAGTTAATCTATATAAAACGTTTATCACAAGCGTTTTGACCGTTACACACCTTTCTACACCTACTACATTCTTCTAGTTATACACAAAATATTTAAGTAAACATGTATAAATGTCTATTTTTGTACACAGAGTGGATATGTTTATAAGACAAACCTGGCGAGAGAGCAGACTGCAACTACCTGAGGACATTTTTGAAGAAGGCGACGATCACGTCACGCTGCCTCCAGAATTCTTTGACAACTTGTGGCATCCTGATCCCTATTTTCTCAATTCTAAAGTAACCGGTATATAAACTTATATGTTATGTTAATTAGTTAAAACGTACATGTTATAAATGGTGATGCAGTTAAAAATATTTTTAAGCAAAGGTGACAGTTATTTAAACAATTTAATCTTTAGGAGTAATTTAAAAATATTTTTTCTACAAAAGAAAATAGTTTAATTCTCCCTGTCTAGTTGGACAAGGCGGTTTCACCACCTAATACATGATTGAATCTCTATAGAATGAGTGAAAATTAGAAAGCGGTGTTGTAATACCAATTTTTCTGGAGCCCATTTTAAATTTGAACCTAAAAGTAAAGAACCCTTTAAATTATTGTTTGCGCCTTCGCTTGCGTAACGATGTTTCATACGCACTTTCATCCCCTATTTCAACTCTTACTATATACTTAACTATTTTCTATTATTTTTATTTCGAATTCTATCCAAATCAGGCCTGTATGTTAACCGTGAAAATGTGACAGACATACAAACAAACGGACAGACTTTAAAATTTATAAAATTTGTATGGATTTTGAAAAATATCCTATAACTAAATAAGATATCCAAGATTTTAACTGTTATAAGTTGTTCAACTAAGCTGAGATAAGAAACCTATTATATTAAAGTTTTTGATTTTAGGAGGAGCTTGCCACTTTTGTCATCAATCTGCTGGTACGATGTTTGCTCCCTTTGGTTTTTTTTTGTTATTTCACGTTGGTTATTTATTGATGAAGCACTTCTACAGATCTTTCCACATTCATCATAATTATATAATACATATTGTGAAATATTTTTTTAAAATTTAGAACTATTTTAATAATCAACAAGAATAATATTGAGTTATTTTCATAATCAGTTATAATACAATTAATATTACTTAACAGCAATATTGGATACACCAAAAAACACTCAGCTTGGATGAACAAATTCACAAAATTACTATTTAAAACTAAAAAAAACTACAAAATTTTCACTTATAAGCACTTTTATGGACTCAAAATTAAAACATTAAAAAACTACTTAGCACGTTAAAAAAAACTAGACTTAAAAGAGCACCAGATCGATTAGGCTATTTGTAATATTCTTATAGTGTAGTTTTACCAGTAGTACTACTGAAGATTTTCGTGGACTGGACTGCATCGATGTTATATTTTATATTTTTTAGGGCATGAATTATTAACATGTCAATACTGATTTCTTTTACTGAAAAGTGTCTTAGAATAAAAAAAAATGATTCTGACACACTTTTTCATATTTTCACTTTTTATATCAATTGACTGAATAAAGACGATTTGCCACTTAAAACGTAATGTAAGTCGAGAACGAAGTGTCTCGACACTATGTTCTCCTTAACTATCCTGAAAATGTGTGAAGTTACCATTCTTTACTACTGGTAAGACTACTAGAACAGGTCAATTAGTAACAAATAAAAGTTTAATTCACACAAAGACCCGTACATACAAATATTTTAAGCATTTTATATATCGTTTCCAGAAATCGCTGAGCTAACGCACAAATTTTCATCGGTAACCTTATACAGAAACCAGACGGTTAGATACGCAGCGAGAATGCACGCGATCATCGCCTGCCAAATGGAATTCCAACTCTACCCAATGGATATACAGTCGTGCCCCATTTACATAGAAAGTTGTAAGTATTTACTAATTAAGTAAAGTATGTTGAGTGAGCTTTCTTAATAGCTTTAAGTCACGTCCGTTTTTGGTTTAAGGCTTTTTTGTATTTGTTAAAGAGGTTTTATTTAAGTGATTGTGAGCTGGGTTACGTACTTTTTCGTAGAGTAAGGTAGCTTGAAAGAAGCCACTGTAAAGATACTCCGTTTTTCAGTTTTTGACCAAAACCAACACTAATTAGAACATATTTTTTTACTCTACTAAAATGTAAAAATATTAAAGTTAATACTTTTTCAATTTTCCTAAGTGTAGAATTAATATTCTACACTTAGGGAAGTTTAAAAAGACCATTACAAAATTTATAAAAATAAAATAAGATTAATAACCATATAAGAATTTCGATGCAACTGATAGTAGAACGCATGGCTTAGCTTTCAGAGCACTTGGACAGGAATACATGACCAATTGTGCTAACATTCAGAAGTGGTGTACCACTGAGCCAAGATAGTCTAAAATTAATGACATAATTACAATTGAATTTAAATATTTTACAGTTTCATACAGTAATCAAAAGGTAAGATTTCGGTGGAGCGACGCGGGAGTTACTATCAACCCTGAACTAAAATTATTGCAATATCACATCGGCGAGCCATTGCGGTTAGAAGAGACCAACGGATATATGATTGATAAAGACGGTGAATATTATGTGTAATTTATTTAACCAAAGCAGAGAAGATAGAGCAACTAGTGTCAAGATATTCCGTTCTACGCTTTTCATTTAGATTTGAAGCATTACTAGTTAAATGGTCGAATATTCAACATGTGAAATAAAAAAAAGGACTGTGCTGTTTAAATTATATTTCAAAATTTTTCTATGAATATAAATTATACAGATGTGTGGTCATATTAGTGCATTGGTATAGGACTATTAACATAGTGATAAATTCCCAATCGAGGGACGATTTACCAGAACAGTCAAAATGACTGGTCCAGACTAGTCATCCAAACATCGTTACCAGTAACGATATTATGACTTTTGTAACTGTAACTAAAAAATTAATGTTATGAACTTTATATTGTTATATATATTATAATAGTAACAAATATATCTGTTGTAATTATAAATAGGTATATTTAAATACTTTATAAATCTATTGTTTAACATAAACTTTTATTATATTTTAGGTAACTACTCAAGGCTAGTGGTCTACTTCAGATTTGAGCGTCAAATCGGTCACCATCTCATACAAACGTTTGCGCCGTCCTCCTTAGTGGTTATGCTGTCGTGGTTCAGCTTCTGGTTGGACCTGGATGCGATTCCCGGTCGAGTCACTCTGCTAGTGACCTGCATGTTGACACTAGTCACTATGTTCACTGGACTTAGAGCTGATATACCGCCTGTTGCTTATGTTAAGGTAACTAAGTTAGTTATAAAATAAAGTTTTATATTATTTTTGGATGTAACGCTTTGTGATCAATAGAAGAGTATGGGAACTTAACGCCGTGCTATGTCTTATCAAAGGAAAGAAATGAAAATAATTTAAATATAGTCATTCCTTGAATGGAAAGCAAACCCAGGACCATCATGTTTACAGTTGCATCAGGTGTACAGATGTTCTCCTACTACATCATGATCCCTAATACTAATATAGCTATGAACATTATTCTGTTCTTAATTATATTCCTAATAATCTCACACTCTCTCTCTTTATTATGCTTACTTTAGTAATACATAGCGATTGTCATGGCGCAGTTTGACAGCTTCTGACTGTAAGGTGAAGGTTGTGAATTCGATTCCTACTCGGGGAAATGATTATATTTATATTTTCATTTTTCCGCATTGACATCTAAGACATCTTAAACAAGCCGTCCAACGTCGAGTGTCGCCGGAGGACGGAGTGTTTTAACACTAAGTCCTCCCCTGCTTTGTGGGAAAAAGCGTGAGCCTAAAAAAGATATTCATTAATTTAGTTAAATTGACTATTTAAGTTTATTTAGTACCTTAAACACTTGAATACTCAAAAGTACTTGTAAATTTACTAACGGTACCATAGCTTATCGTGGCTAAAAGGTTAATTTAAGATCCGCTACCTTAAAGAAGTTAGCTGCCCAGCTTAAACGCAATTAGACGTTTTACAAGATTTTTACTCGAGAAATATTAAAAGTCTGGTAATTCAAGCTTCAGCGTTGGTTTCTACTTCGTAATGTATTCGATTTCTAAACGTACATACAAATCTTTTTTAGATTATTCAAATTTATTGTTAGACCACATATTTTTTAACCAATGTCGTGGTTGGGGAAACTTTTAAATCTCGTAAGACAAAGTACAGAGTTGAGTTCTCCTAATAAACACTTAATGTCTCGGATTTGGACGGAAAGTGGTGAAAAAAATGTCCAGATTTCCTTTTCTTGTGCTTACTGTGTTTAGTAGTGGAACTTAACGCTGTACTTTACCTTATAAGATTTAAATTAGTAAACTACATAATTTTATCCTTTCGTGGAAACCTATAAGTTTAAGCGCAGCGTTGAGTTCCACCACTAAACACGCTATATCTCGAACTTGAACGAGAAGTGGAGAAAAGAGTGTCTTGACATTAAGCTCTCTCTCTCTCTCTCTGCCTACTTTTTTTAGGCTTCACGCTGTATCCCGCACACAGCAGGGTAGGCAGAGGGAACCTAGTGTTAAGACACTCCGTCCCCATTCTATGAGACGTAGCAGAATTTTACCTATTCTGCTATACGGTAGAAGTTACCTGCTCGCTTTAACGCAATTAGACTGTGAAACTGGCATAAAACATATTAATAAAAAATATTTACAGGCACTAGATCTCTGGATGGCTGGCTGTATGATGTTCGTGTTCGCCGCGTTAGGTGAATTCGTTGTGGTCAAAGTACTTGACAAACAATATCAAATGAACAAGTCTAAGGCACAAGAATCCTTACCTAGGATTATACCAGTGGTAAGTTACAGTTTAATTCTTTATAAATTTAATATTTATTTTAAATCTTTAAAATATATGTAAAGCGGCGTAGTAATAGTCTTTAACATAAAACGTTAGACAGCGAGGCGATCACCAAACTCGCAACCAAAGTAAAGAACCATTGAATAATAGAAATATAACCATACTCGCTATTGATTCAATATTAAGATTTCTATTTATGTAGCTAAGTACACTCTTACCGAGCAACAAAAGACGTGAAAAAAAAAAGACAAAATAAAGAAAAAGCAAACACAATCACATGCGGCGCTACGCTCCGCCAGTTAACACGCAATGCCTCCGAATTCGAAGGAAAGTGGGGAACGAGGTGTCTTGACACTAGGTTCCCTCTGCCTACCCTGCTGTGTGGGGGATACAGCGTGAAGCTAAAAAAAACACACACACACACACACACACACACACAATCAAGATCAAGAACAACAAAGGCACGGAGCTGCGTCCGTGGAGAAGGAAAACTCATTAAAAAATAATAATAATAAAACATTACGTCTACTTAGAAGCAACTTCGAGCTTTATCCCGCATAGCACGGTAGCCAAAGAGAACCTACTATTTGTACACTCTGTATTTCGGTTTCCGCCCGAAATCGAGACATATAACTTCAATACGGACGAAAAGCGAAGAAACGATTGTCAAAACTCGATTTTCTCTATTTTTCCCCAAAATTCGTGATCTAGCGTGTTTAGTAGTGGACGCCGGCGCTGTACTTGGTCTCACAAGATTTAAATTTTAATCTTCTAAAAACTAAGAAAACAATTTAAATCTTGAAAGTTTAACAACCTTTAAGATTTTTTCGAATATTGTAAAACAAAGAGCGGCGTTAAGTTCCACCATTATACAGCGGATTATTAAACAGTGGAAAAATGAACAACGCGTGTAGACTGGCGAAACTTAATGCCTCACTTTGCATTCGGTACCAGAGTGGAGACAATTAAAATAATTAAAGTATGACTATTTCTTCGTGTGGGAATGGAATCTATAACCAATTACGTTTAAAGACTGACTGTTCCACTGGGCTACGACAGCCTCTAGCAAATAAGTCTGTATTGTGTTTATTTGACAACAGGGGCCAGTCTGACAGATTGACAGTCTACAGACTGTAAAGCGACTGGTTGTAGGTTCGATTCACACTCGAGGAGTGGAAATATTTAATGTTTCCAATTTCCTCACCTGGTCCTGAGGCAAAGGGCGGCGTTAAGTTCCGCGGAATTTAACTTCAGAATTCGGTGGAAAGTGGGGAATGGAGTGTCTTAACACCAAGTTCCCTCTGCCTACCCTGCTGTGTGCAGGATACAGCGTAAAGGTAAAAAAAATTGACAACATATCAAATATTAACCAAAAAGTTAGCCGAAACACAGCAAATAGTGAAAAACGCTGGTTTATGAAAATTGAAACTTTTTTACATTTAAATACTTTTTGACTTTTATTTTGTATACAATACAATGATACGTCTAGGAAAAATATTTTCATGCTTTTACGATAATGAAAATCAAAGAAGTATGAAATTTAGTATAGTTAAAGTTTATAGGGAGAACATAAAAAAAAATAAAAAAGATTATAGAGAGAAGAAATGTAGAAAGCCAATAGTTAACATAATATACGTTTACTTAATTAATTAAAATTATTAATACGATTGAAATAAATTAACTTTTAAAAAACAATGTTACACATACTAAGTGCCATCTTTTTTAAAAAGCTACATAGACGTTGCCATGGTTACTCATATTTTACGCAACACCGGATTCTCTAGAAAGAACTTTAATGGAATTCTCTCTTCTATTAGGCTTTAAAATGATTTTAAAATTAAAACAGCAAAATATGATGAGGACAAGTGTAATTACTCAGATCTCAGAAGAATAAGATATTTTTTTTGCAATAAAAACGGGTAAGCTTAGAAAAATAATAAATCGAAAATGTGACATTGTTATAAAATTACAGTAGGCGTCCGAACAAGAACAATTCTACAAATTAATAGTAAAACAATTAGAAAATACTTTAATAAATAACAATAGGCAGTTTTTATACAAAAATCGCAACAATCATTCTGATATAAAACCCAAACTATATTAGTTATAAAACTTTTTTTTTTTTTTTTTAGCTTCACGACACTCCGTTCCCCACTTTCCGCCGAATTCGGCTTTGCGTGTTAAGTGGCGGAATTTAACGCCGCGCTTTACCTCGACACCAGAGCGAAGAAAATGGAAATATTAAATATTTCCACTCCTCGAGTGGGAATCGAATCCACAACCAGTCGTTTACAGTCACACGCCTGTGCCACTGGGCCACGACTGGCCACATAATCGCGTTTATATAAAACAATATAAACGCGATAATGCCGCAAAATATTTATTTATTTAAACGAATTCAAAGAAAAAAGAATAATTGATTTTTTATTAAGCTTAATACTTTTCTTTCGAACTGTATAAATATCATTTTGATATCGCATTAGAATACTTCTGTTAGAAGAAATTATATGTAAATCATGATACGGTTACTTTTTGATCGTAAAGAAAGTTTAATGTTAGTATTTTCAGAACAAAATCAAGTAAGTATATGATATAAGTAAAGTTACAATAAACTTATAAAAAATAGAGAGCGGAGACACTGTCTGACTGTAGTTGTGATGGATTGTGGGTTCGATTCTCGCTCGGATAAATGATTAAATTTAAATTATATACATTTGCTCCGAACAGGGAGTTAATATAAACGTGGTGTTACACTCCAATACTTAACCAGCGAATTGTCGGACGGCTTATAATTTTAGGTGAAAAGTGAACACTAGGTTCCCTCTGGCTATTCTGCTGTGCGGGAAGAAGTGCGAAGCTGATCTTTTTCTCTATAGGAAAACAAACACTACAGTAGTAATAAAAGAAATGAATTTAGGATTTTTTGCAAATATTTTGAAAATAAAAATTAAATACTATAAAATTATGATTAATTACTACATATATTTTTTCACCGTCACGTCTTTTCCCATATAGCAGGGTTAGCAGTGAGAACCTAGTGTCTACACACTCCGTTCTTCTCTTCCCACTGAATTCGAGATATATCATATTTCATGGTGATAATCGACATCACGATATATTTTTTTTTAATAGAACGGAGAAATTAAAATAATTTAAATATAATCATTTCTCTCAATTTTAATCACAACCACAATCTTCGTGTATAAAAAAATATTTTGGTACTTATACCGTGTATAAGTACCAAAAGTAAATAAGTGGTAATGTGACAAACAAACAGACTTTAATTTATTTCCATAGATTACGAATATTAAATACCAGTGTATAACTATAATGATTGCACTTATCGTAGATGGTTAAACTGATATTAGGCGCTTAATGACCATCCAGTCAGGTCAACCTTATCTCAATAACTTTTAAACTATGTATTCGTCCAAATGACTTTGTGTAAAACACATAGTTCGACCACATTAAATACTGAAAACGACAAATGTATGAAATTTAATTAGAGTTTGAGAAATATTCTAAAAGTTAGTTGTAAAGAAAATTTTCCATTTAAATTGTATTTATGGCCTGTATTTTGAATAATAATAGCCTCTAAGTCTAAATGCTTATTAATGGAATGATAACACGACTCTACAAAAAAAATTTCGTTCTTTGTCCTAAAGTTAATACTATTATTTTCCAGTTAGTTATGCACAAAAACGAAAAGAAAATTCATTTTTTCGGTATAAAGTTTGCTTTTATGATAGTTATAATAACAATACTCATTTTTCAATTTTTTCATAAATTTTAATTGATTTTAATATTTTTAAAAAGACCGCGTGCTGATAGTGGGGTATTAACGTTTACAATGTGCCGCTAGATGGCACCCGAGTGTTAAACAACCATCAGGTGTTATTTATAAGCCCAGAATAACTTAAAATGTCGTCACGAAAACGCAAATACGATGCTGATGTATTTTGTTTTATATGTGGTCAATTTATTAAAGTTCGAAACGTGAAATATGAACTAAAGACATCTCACGTTCTCTGTGAAGCCTATGAAGCATATTTTGACTGTCCTGTACGGAATCAAGATAAGCCATAGGCTCCACATGTTACGAAAAGTTGGTTGAGGATATGCTTACAAATTTTAAGGTCATGGGCTGCAGGATGTCATTAAAAGTACATATGCGGCATGCTCATTTGGATAAATTTAAAAACAATATGGAAGCCTATTCCGAAGAGCAAGGAGAACGTTTCCATCAGGATATCATGAATTTTGAACAACGCTATCAAGGCCAATACAATGAAAACATGATGGGCGACTATATTTGGGGTTTATTGAGAGAAAGTAGCTATGAACATAAAAGAAAAAGTAAAAGTGTGCACTTTTAAGTTATTTTCCACTTTTCTGTAAGCTAATTTGATAGTACAACTTAATAAAAATAATAAACATTTTTATTTCAATAGTTTTATTATCAAACAAAAATTAAAATCCGAGATTTTTAAAAATTTCGTTCAATCAGTCTTCTAAGCACAAAAGCAAAGTTTTTTATGCCATATATTTTTTTTCCGTCTTATTACGACCTAAACTACCGAAATTTAATGCTTTACAATCAAAGTCAAATTTCATGTTGACCCGTGTTATGGGTTCGATTCTTATTCGAAGGAAGAATATATTTATATTATTTTTATTTGTGATATCTTAAAAAAAACTGTGCGGTGAGTTTTGCCACTCAACAGGCAGTATCTCGAAGCCTAGAAAGAATGTGACTTAACACTAGAGCCAAGGTCGCAGTGGCGAGGGGTGGATTCTTAGAGAAGGGAAGCCGTAACAAAAAAAAACATGTTCGTGGGAAATCAAGTTGGCGTTTTCCCGCCGCCTTGAGATGTAAGGTTTACACAAAGGTCGCGGGCTCGATTCGATTGCCGTAATTTTTACATGCTTTTCTTTAGTTTCATGTGTATGTAAGTTTGTATGTATGTTTGTAACCGACTTCTTCCAACTACAACACAAAAAATATAATTTGATAATTAAAAAAATAGCTCACCAAATAGCCTGCGTGCATCTGCATGCATTTATCTTTCATGATTGAAGACAAAAGGCCCCACCTCTACTATATATGAAAGCAATGATGTGTTCTTAAACAGTGTCTTTCAAATATGATAAAAGTTTTCCTAACAAAACAACGGTGTCAATAAACCTTTTCATTAATTCGCGATTGCGGTCGACTTTCCGGTTGTGAACTTCAAACGAATTTGAAAAAAAGTTTTCGATGCGACTATTACCGAAATCATGAAGTAACAAGCAACTACGAATATGTTTTTCGGTCTGAACGTGCTTTTTAGCAGAGCTAGCTAAGTTATTAATATCTGTGAAACCCGTTTGACTCCAAACAGAACTCGAATTTGAAAATAGCAGACAAGGAAAGCAAAACATTTTGTTTAATTTACAACTGCCAGTCATCCACGTATATTTGTCATAAAACGATTTGTGGAAATGTTTGAAAAACCCATCACGTCTCTCGTAATCGATAGTCATATCTGGAAGAGCCCGACCTAGGCTTACGACATGCTTTTTGTTTTCGAAACTCAATTTGCAAAATGAAGTTTCTTCGGTTTGTAAATAATCAGTTAAACAGCATTCTATGTGTAAGAGTGCCATCATACCTCTGAGCAATCCGATTCACAAATAATCACAAGCTGAAAATTAACTTGGAAACACTAAACACTTAAATAAACTATTTAAAAACTCTTTTTTTCATTCACACACGCACGGATTAAACAAACACGTCAGCCATTATGCTTTTTTGTTTTGAGTTACCAAAACCATTCAAACATTAGTAGTATTATTTGACATGAGTTTAGAGAATCACGCGCCACTCGCTACGCTCTCGCTCGCACGCACAGATTTGATCATTCTCCCTCTCGCCGACACAGTAGCTCCGAAACACGTCAACTGCAAAAAGCCGCAAACAGACCCGGCATATTTGAGGTAAAATTCGGTAAGTTAGAACGAATTAGATATAGGTCTATTTTGCAAGGAAATGAAAGGGACAACTGCGCACTATGGAGATTTTAGTATGGAGATATAATGACGAAGTATGCCGGTCTCGCGTCGGCTTGTTTTCCTACAAAAGTATTTAGGCGTTTCGATAAATTAAAGTTGGCTAAATACATTTTCAAGTTTGGTTCTTTATACGGTCTAAAAGTGGTAATTGAAAGAAATTAGCCCTAGTATAGTGATGTAATTATAAAAGGGAAGCCGGTCAGAATCGGCTTGTATGGGCCCTTCGCCACTGTAACGCCGTCATTTTATTTCCTACTGACTAACTTACGCAAGAAGAAGCATGAATCTGAAAACAAAATAATGAAAGGAAAATATATGGGGTCAGGACAATTAAAAGCTGTTTGAAACAAATCATACTATGGTTCATTATTTTTATGTAGCTTGATATATTTTTCTGAGGGCAGGATCTGATTCACTTGAGACTTATCCTTACATAATAACCAAATGACACAAAATCTTTATCAACTATACATATATAGCCCATAGGCTACATATGTGTTACTCTGACATGTCAAACTATTTAACTTTAAAATTTAATTTTCGCAATGTCTCGATTTCGAGCGGAAAGTAGAAGACGGAGTGTCTTGACACTAGGTCCACTCCAACTAGGCTGCTATCAGGGAAAAAACGTAATGATGAGATTGTATCTAAATCAATTCAACTTACAAACCTTTCACACTAATAAAATTACACAAAAAATGACTAAACATTTCGCTCCAAGCTTTCATATATATTTTCAATTTTACAGCGCTTAAACGGCGAGAAAGGTTCGTGTGGCACAGTAGCAGCGTGGGAAGGAAGCGGGGTTCGATGTCGGAAAGTGGATCTCACTTCCCCAACCTCCCCTGCGGCTACCACACCAGGAGTACACTCCGCCCCGGGCGCCCCCACGCATCTAGTGGGGGTTGAAAGACGACAGAGTATATTACAAGTGAGCAATATATTTTTTTCTTATGCAATTCTTAGTATTTTTGTTGATTAGGTGATTTTTGCATAGAAAGAAGTTGGAAGGAGAAAGGAATTTTCCCATATTAAAATTTGAATATAAGGATACCTTTACGTAGAAAAAAAATAGACTGCAACTATAATAAGTTAATATTTTATGTGATGATTTTTTTACGCGTAGCAAACATTTCAAAAACCCCGTACCACTTCATGCCGAAAGTCAACATAACGAGACATTACAAGGTTCATTTAAATGTAGACATAAGTAGTAAATATAATACTCACTTAGGTTAATTTAAAACATCAGTTTAGTTTTGAGTAGTATGTAATTTAAGATTTGTAACCAAAAAACAATTAAGGAAAAAAAGGATACGAGACCGAGTGTCTGTAGAGCTTCAGTATTTAAAAAAAGTCAAAATATAACGAGACATTACAAGATGAGGGGCAAAATACAACGCTGCGCTTTGTTTTTATCTTTACGCTGTATCCCGCACACAGCAGGGTAGTCAGAGGGAACCTAGTGTTAAGACACTCCGTTCCCCACTTTCCGCCTCGACCCTTACCTCGACGTCTGAGCGAAGAAAATGGAAATATTAAATATTTCCACTCCTCGAGAATCGAACCCACAACCAGTCGCTTTACAGTCACACTTTACGCCACTGCGCCACGACTGCCCACACAACAATGAATATAATTTAAATATTACTTCGAATGGAAATCGAACCCATAACCGGTCAACAGTCTATCCTTATATCACTTCATTCTATCTGATAGACATAGGTTCAAATCTAGTGGTATTTCATACATTAATTTTTTTTATATAATGGAAAACGGAGCAACACTAGGTCATTTCTTCCTATCCCGCAAGTGGACAAACGCGTGAAATTCTGAACTATTTTTTTACAGGTAGCCTGGCTAGATGCTGACACTGGACAAGAGAGAGTGTTATGGAGAGAAATAGATAAATTATCAAGAGTCGTATTTCCCGCACTGTTTTTGCTTTTCGTTACTATGTACTGGCCAGTACTGTTGTTAAAGACGAAGGCTTCTTCATAACAATTTAGTATAAATAGTTAAAATAATTAATAAAAGGTTATAAATGTTATAAATAGTATGAAAACTTAGTTGCAAATACTATATATGTTTTATGTGTAATTGGTAACTGACTTATTAATTGGTACTATTGAAAGTATTGTATAAAGACATTTTTAGAACAATAAAAAAAAATAGACGCAGTGAAATTTGAAAACTATTAAATTATAATAAATATGACATTCTTAGCAAAGTGCAGATTCGAATCCTGTATTCATTTTTTTGTACTTTTTCCAAAATTTCCTAATTGTGTGATTAATTAACACTTAGGAAATATGAAATATAAATGTTAAAGGTAGATGTAGTGTTTAGAATTCAATTGAAAACACGCTCCATACATCCACTTGACTCTAAGAGCAATTTTTTGGTTCAAAGTTTTCTTTAACCATTTTTTAATTCAAATTTTATTTTATTAAATTGTCATCTTAAAATGATAGTAGATTATTGATCTAGAGAATATGATGAAAATAATCTCAGCCCCTTAGATCCAGTAGTAAATATAGGCTAAATATGTTTTTTTTCAACTTTCTATGTAAAAATCGGTTATTAATTGAAATGTGTGCCTAGATTTTAGGTAGTAAGTAATATATACGTAAAATGTTATATTAAAATTGTAGATTTATAGAAGTAAAGCTACCATAAGGTCCACTTCATGCCTTATTTACTTTAGCTTGTCTATATATTATAGTATATATACTTGTATATATTTAGCTAACATACTCGTAATTTGGTAGACGTCCCGTTATAGGTACCAATATAATAAAAAAACACTAAGATGAAAAAGCTTTTAAAATAAAAACGCACACTTCTTTAAAAGTATATGGTATTATAATACGCACAATTTATTATTATTAATATTATATTTTATTAAAAATGTATTTAAATTTATTTTATTATATAAATACTTTGGTAATAATAGTTTCTGATTGCAAGCGTGATAGTTGTTCCGGCTTTTTTTCAGGTCTGAGGCATTAACTTTAGTACACCGGTGGTAAACTATTTGACATTCAAAAAATGAAGCATATAACTTCTTATTATGAATAAAATTATTTGACTTTGAGTTTGAATTATGTAGTATGATAGGTAGATAATATTTCAATTATTTTGCATTTCTCTGCTCTGGTAACACAAAATACGGCGTTAAGTTCCGCATTTCAATACATATTCGTTCTGAAAATGTAGAACAGTATCTTGACTCTAGTTCTTATCTCCCTTCACTGATACTGAAAGAAAAATATGAATTTGTATATAAATATTATATAAGTAATTAATAAAATATTTTAGGGGCCTCTAATTTATGCCTTGGTGCTTTTTGAAATTTCACAATAGAGCTTACTATTAACAATTTAAACTGTTTTTTGAATATACCAAGCTTTTTATTGCTTAAAACTATTAAAATATGTTATATATGGAGACATGTGATATACATATATGTATATGAAACAGTATATAATGTATTTTTTTATATGAAAATGCAATTTAGTGATTAATCACTCCATTTTTGTAGATAAATTATTTTAAAAGAAAATAATATTATGTTTTTTTTATTATTTAAAAAAAATCTCTAATATTTCAAAAGAAGGAAAAAATATGGTAAAAAATTGCAATTTCCCATACATTATTTACAAATAAATTTTAAAGCAGCTTTAATTTATTGTGATAGTTTGTTATTGTATAGTAATAAATATTAATATAATTATTACATGAAAATGTTATTAGGATATATTTAAAAGTCTATTTATTGTTACAAATTCGCTTTTACGACTGAATCAAAGCAGATTTTAAGTCAGTTGTTAGTTTAAAATAAAGAATATATATGATTAAAGTAAAAAAAGTAATTATTTTATTTGGGTTATTACAAAAAATTTACTATGTTAACAAGTTTAACCCCTTGTAAGCCAGTAGAAAATTTGTTATTTATGGTCTGAAGTACGTCTAGATTGAAATGCAAAGTATTTTGAACTGTATTTAAATTGACTTTCGATATATTATGGCCTGTGTCGTTTACGGACACATACGTCCTTTGGCATACGAGGGGTCAAAAGTAAACTGATTGTAAACGTAATTGGTTATAGATTCGATTCCCGCTTGGAGGAATTATGCTTAAATTATTTTCATTTCTTCGCTTTGGTAAAACAAAGTGCAGCGTTGTGTTCCACTGCTTTCTGCTTGTCCTGTTGGGGGAAAACGCATAAATCATTACTTTTGGAAGACCAATAGACGTAGGAACATATCATTTTTTTGTATATATTTTTGTTTATAATTAAAATAATATATAAAATGAAAAATAGCTTTAGTATGCAGTCTTTTGTCATAAGTTAAAAAAGGTAGTGAATTCGGTTCCCGATAAACGCAAAATGTTAATGCTTCTAGGAGTTTTCAATAGCAAATGTATTAAAAGATAAAACGCTGAAGTACAAAATTAAAAAAAAAATGTTATTTTCTTTTCGTACAAACTGTATTTCTAATGAAACTAAATAGATGACATAAATGATGAAGGTGATATGTCGTAAATGTATGTTTAAATTGTTTAACTGCTAAAAACATACTAATAGAGATTTTTATTTATTATTCTTTTTATTTAACCTAGTGTTAAGACACTCCGTTCCCCACTTTCCGCCGAGTTCGGAGGCATTGCGTGTTGCGTGTGTAGAAAGTCCTTACTACAAAAACCTTACTTAAAAGCTAATAGTAACAGAGAAACCTTAAAAATATAGCATAAAAATCTGCATACTGAAATCGACAACTCATAACCAAAAATATTTTTCACTCCAAAGGGACTTTCGAATCGTCAGTTAGCATAAAATTAATATGACATATCACTTTCATTAATGTATATCATCAATTAGTGCGAATATCTATAAAGTGGGGAAGGGAGTGTCTTAACACTAGATTCCCTCTGCCTACCCTGCTGTGTGCGGGATACAGCGTGAAGCTAAAAAAAGTATAAATTAAAAAATGGAAAACAGTATAGAGAGTCCCGTTAGTAGTTTCTCTCTGACTACCTCGCTAAGAGGGATAAAACGTGGAACTTCTAAGTATAAGTAATATATCTTGTTATAAAAGGGAGCCTTAACAATGTAATTTTATTAGTTTTAATTAAATTCTTAAAGTTAATAGTTTTTGATTTAACACCCTTTTGAACTTAAAGTGAAAGTTTAAGCCTTTCTTGTTTATATTATAACTTTGGTATAAATACAGGGTATCTTGGCGCAGTGGTATAGCGTCTGGCAGTAAGCGCTGTGCTTATGGCTTCGATTTACAATTCTCCGTTCCTTACTTTCCACCAAATTCGGAGGCATTTTTAAGTGGCGGAACTTAACGCCGCACTTTTTGCTTTGACACCAGAGCGAAGAAAACAGAAATATTCAATATTTTCACTCCTCGAGTGGCAATCGAACTCACAACCAGTCACTTTACAGTCACACTTTGCCGCTACGCCAGGACTGGCCCAAAATGGGGAACGGAGTATTCTGTCTGTTCCACCACTTAATACGCAATGCATCCGAATTCGGCGTGAAGTGTGGATTGAAGTGTCTTAACACTAGGTTCCCTCTGCCTACCTTACTGTGCGCGGGATACAGCGTTAAACTAAAAAATAAATTAGCCCTATTTAATGAAAATTTAGGTATCATTAAATTCTATTTCAGCTTCACGAGTAAACTTGGTATCAAAAAACTCCGCTTTCCACATTCCGCCCGAATTGGAGTTGTAGTGTGTTTAGTAACGAAACAAATAGTCGCGCTTTGTCTCAATGGAGCGGAGAAATGAAAATAAAGTTTCACGCTGTATCCCGCACATAGCAGGGTAGGCAAAGAGAAGCTAGTGTTAAGACTCTCCGTTCCCCACTTTCTGCCGAATTCCGAGGCATTGCGTATTAAGTGGCGGAACTTAACGCCACGCTTTGATAGGCTTAATTGAGTTACACATAAATTATATTGCTTTTATCAACATTATCAACTATCGTCACTCTTATTAAAGTACGAATAAGTTATTGTTACACTTTTTTAATATTTCGAAGTGTTATTCATACACTTCAAAAAAAGCGAAAAAGATATTTTTGGAAAATATCTTTTTCGCTTTTTAGTATAAAAATTGAAAGCATCGGGGTTTGAACCCGCTATTTTAGAAACCGTGTAAGTGTTCTGACCGCATGGTTTTTTATCTTTATATATATTTTTAATTTCAAGCCAATGCCATTGCAATTAATGATAATTAATGAAATAAAAAAATTATAAAAATAAAAATCTAGTTTACTTATTCTCAAGGAAAATAGAAATTACCTGTCATTAAAACGAAAATAGGAAAGAAAAATGGAATAGAAATGAGGTAAAGAGTTATAAATATAATGTCTAAAACATTAAAATCTCAAGAACTTATAATCAAGGCGCAGTAGAACAATGTCTCAATTTAAACACGATTAGTTGTGGGTTCGATTCCTATTTAAAGAAATTTAAATTATTTCCATTTTTTTTCTCTGTTAAAGCAAAATTGCAGCAAAAGCAACTAAATCAACACATTATGTCTCGATTTCGGGCGGAAAATGGAGAATTAGTTATCATAAGCCTTTAGTTCTCTCTAACTACTCTGCTTTGCGGGAAAAAGCGTGTTAATCAAAGGTAGAAGCGTGAAAGATGTACTTATAAGCGTGAAGCAATTAGAACTTACGACCTACTACGCAATACGTAACACCATTCAACCACATTCACTAAACCATGACGGTCATCTGGTAAAAAGTAAAAGCAATCGGTTACATAATAATGGCATTCTAAACTAACATTGTGATGGGAAATTTTAAGTCAATATTTTGTTTATTGTTTACCGTGGTTTTTAGGCCGATGATTTTTAGTGAAGGAATTGAAGTGAAGTAATGATCATCATGAGGTCATTGCAGTGGTACAGTATTTAACTGACCATGAGATTGGTGGTGGGTTCGATTCCCACTGGAAGGAATTATTATTAAATTAATTATTTTCAATTTTCCTCTATAGAAAGACAAAGCGTGGCGTTTAGTTCCGCCACTCAACAAGGAATATTTTGATTTCGAGATCTTGTCGTATACGAGAGATGTACCAAGATAAAAATAAACAAATAAAGCAATCATTTACACAAAAAATAACTTTAACATATTTTCTCACCATAATGTTGGTTCTGGAAAAGTTTGAATTTAAAAACATTTTAAAAAATGAATAAGAATTAAATAAGAATTTGAACCATCCTCTTTAATCCTATACGAGCGCTCTGACCGCTACGCCATACGTTTATGTGAACGTATAGCTTAGTGGTCAAAGTGCCTGATCGGTCTACCCGGCGTGGGTACGCCGGGTTCGAGTCCTGCTACGTTCAAATTTCTATATATTTTCTAAAAATGATTTTCATGTCCTAAGTGTTTGATTAACAATGTAACACTTTACATGTATTGCCATTGAACTTGGACACATGTGCAAAAGTTAAGGCAAACGAACAACAATAATCGAACCGAAATAGCATATTAAAAACTGGAAAAGCGGAAAAAAATGTAATTATTAATTGGGGCCAGTCCTGGCGCAATGGCACGCGTGTGACTGTAAACGACTGGTTGTGGGCTCGATTCCCACTCGAGGAGTGGTAATATTTAATATTTCCATTTTCTTTGCTCTGGTCGAGGCACAGCGCGGCGTTAAGTTCCACCACTTACACGCAATGCCTCCGAAATCGGGGAGCGGAGTGTTATAACACTAGGTTCCCTCTGCTTACCTTACTGTGTGCGGTAATACAACGTGAAATGTAACTAAAAAATGTAAAAAATATAATTATTTATCCACCTTTTGAGTGACACAAATTAATGATACACATTGCCTAACCAGTTCACACCAGATCAAACCGGAAACACCTATTGTACTTCTCGGTCATTAACGCTTAGCACGATTTATAAATAGATATAGACATATTATGTTTTTTTTTCTGCATGTATTCGTAGGGTTTAACAGCAAATGCGATTAGTTGTGGGTTCGATTCCCACTTGGAGATAAAAGGGAAAGCAGCTTCACGCTTTTTCCCATATAGCGGGCTAGTCAGAGAAGACAAATAAAGCAATTTCCTTATTTGAGTAGTGGAACTTAACGCCGCGTTTTGCCTTAGGTACCAGAGTGAAAAAATAAAAATGTAAATATATTTTTTTTAGCTTCACGCTGTATCCCGCACACAGCAGGGTAGGCAGAGGGAACCTAGTGTTAAGACACTCCGTTCCCTACTTTCCGCCGAAATGGGAGGCATTGCGTGTTAAGTGGCGGAGCTTAACGCCGCGCTTATGTAAATATAGCTCTTTATTTTTTATAATAAAATAAAAAAAGCTAAGCATGGAAGACTGATGACATTAAAATTATTTAAAGTTATTATGACGCAGTGGTACAGGGTCTAACCGTAAGGTAGGTTGTAGGTTTGATGCTTCTGAAGAATATCATAATTTATATTTTCATTTCTACGCTTTGGTGAATAGTGCTTGATTCCTAATACCTCGAATTTGAACGTAAAGTGAGTAATGAAGTGTCTTGACACTAAGTCCTCTGTGACTACCTTATTATTGGGGAAAAGACATTTATGCAAAAATATTTCAAAAATTGAACGCTTAAAACAGTTTATAATAGCACGTGGTTACAAGACAAGCGTACATCGCTATATATTAATCCTGTTAACACAGCTTAATTAAATATTTTAGCCTCACTATTATTAGCTACTTCACAACAACCATTGTTCCTATGCAAAATTTCAATTTCCCATCATAGAGTGCATCTAAAATTAATAAACAAACATAAATAATACAAGTGGAGGTAAAACACAAAAACTATGTCACGGTTGCTCTTTACAATGCCTTCATGGTAGATGATTTCGTAACTAAATATGCATTGTTGACGAAATATTGATATTCTAAGCCTTATAGCTCATTAGTAAGTATGACTGTAAATGCCATTGGTTGTGGGTTCGATATAATTTTTTTTTTTTTTAGCTTCACGATGTATCCCGCACATAGCAGGGAAGGCAGAGGGAACCTAGTGTTATTACCTGTATTAGTGTATATTACCCGTTCTCCATTTTCCGCCAAATTTTGGAGGCATCGCGTGCTAAGTGGTGAAACTCAACGCCGCTCTTTGTCTCACCACCAGATCGAATAAAATGGAATTATTAGATATTTCCACTCCTCGAGTGGAAATCGAACCCACAACTCAGTTCTGGTAATATAAACCGCAGTATTAAATTCCTACGATCAACCCACGATGTCTCAAATTTAAACAGCAAGTTTACCTTGTTATACGGGATAAAGCGTAAATGGAGAAAAAGAATAAGCATAAAAAATAGAAAAATACTTTATTTCACACATAAAATAAAACACACAAGAGGTCTTATTGCTTTAAGCATCTTTTACATACAACCTATGGTGACGAAAGGACTAAATATAATTAAACAAGAGAAATAGCGTCGATCGCTGCATATATTACATAAACATACATACAAAAACGAAAACTCATTTATACTATAATAAAACACAATATATTATATGAATGTTTTTCAAAAAAAGCTTTAAAAAGCATAAGGCTGCGCGATTTACGCTACTCGACAAACAATGTTTTACTTCAGGTAATAGTAAAATAGTGAGTGTCTCGACGCTAAGTTCTTATAAATGTAAACAATTATTATATTAATAGCACTAGCGGCCCGCTCGCGGCTTCACTGCGTGAACTACACAACTACCGCTATTTCATGACCAACCCAACTGCAATCCTTTGGGGTGATTTTTTAAAAAAATAAAGTAGCCTATGCCTAACTCAGTATCAACTATCTTTATGCCAAAACTCATTACAATTTGTTAAGCAGTTTAGATTTGTCGTACAAACTTTCATCCCTGGGTAGCCTATATTAGAACCTGTATCTTGAACTATATCTATTCCGAACTTCATACAATCGGACCCGTAAATTAGCCGTGAAAGCGTGACAGACAAACAGATAGACATTTGCATTTATAATATAAGTATGGATTTTCAAAAGAAGCTTTAAAAACGAAATGCGGCGTTAATTTACGCTACTCGTCACAAAATGTCAATGTCAATTTCAGGTAAAAGTGAAGAATAGAAGTGTCTTGTCAATATATAATTATACTAGCGGCCCGCTCACGGCTTCGCCGCGTGGACTGCTTAATTGTTTCGTTATTTGCAACCCTCGGAGGTGAATTTTTGAAAAATAAAGTAGCCTATGTTTGACCTTCGAATATGAACTATATTTATTCCAAAATTCAGTACAATCGGTCAAGCGGTTTAGTTCTTTCATATAAACTTTCATCCCCTATTTCAACCCTTTAGAGGTTAATTTTTGAAAAAATAAGTAGCCTATGTTAGACTCATAGTTAATTACTACTTTCATTCTAAATTTCATCTAAATCGGACCGGTAGATTAGCCGTGAAAGCGTGACAGACAAACACACAGACTTTCGCATTTATAATATAAGTATGGATAATATCTGTAAATTCTTGTTTTTTGCTGAGTTTCTTGCGCCGATTCTTCTCAGGTCTGTGGTATTAACTTGTGGTAAACCGGTGATAAATTGTTTGACGTTCAAAAAATAAAGCATGTAACTTCTTATTTTGAATATAATTATTTGACTTTGACTTTGACATTAGGTTCTCTCTGACTATTCTGCTATGTAGAAAATATGTGAAACTGCATTTTTCTCAGTTAAAATAGATAAAATGCGTTTTCACAACATGCTATATCTTTACTTGGTAATAAATGATAGTTACCTCGTTAGTTATAACTAATGAGCATGCCGTCTAAGCACAATTTATTTCGCTGGTGTCACGTAGATTATAGACGACACGATAAAGGTCGATTAGCAAAACCAGCAATATTTTATCTTTACTTATATTAAAGATTTTAGAATCTTCATTTGATATATAGATAAATAATTAAAATATATTAAATATATTTAGTTCATGCTAATATTATAAATGCGAAAGTTTGTTTGTCCGTCTGTTTATCTGTCGTCTGAATTCGGAATAAAAGTCGATGATGACTCAATATTAAACATCAGTTTTTTTTTCAAAAGACTGCGCTATCCTTAGAGAACTTGAAATAGGGGATGGAAACTGGAAATAGGGAATGACACTTTGTATGAAAAATCTAAATCGCTTGACTGATTAGAAATAAATTTTATAAATTTTCTCGGGAAAATAGTTAACAACGAAAGGTCATGTGAAAGTGCAGAGTGTATCGACACTAATTTCTCCCTGATAGTAGGGACTAGTTCCTACTATTATTTCCGCATAATGAAGGGTCACTATGCGGAAATAATAGTGACGCAGACAAAAAAATGTAAAAAAATCACATTTCCAACACTTTACAGTAGTCCGTGGTCACCAGACAGTCGCTGTATACACGATCGATATTTTGTAAATTTTAATCACTGCTTACTTTTCAAGTCTCCATAAATATAACAGAAAGAAAATTACATTTTCTTTCAACAAAATGTTTCATTATAGTTTTGGCAAGTCTTATTATTGCTTTAGGAATAAAATATTGTCTTAAATTGAATTTTACATTAAGATCGCCTTTTGGTCGGCTTTTTCTTGAATTTCAAATGAATTTATATTTTATTTAACATAAATTAATTTAGAGGTACAGAAGTAAATTGCTAGGATAGTTAGTTAGTTAATTTGGAATTTGGTTAGCTCGTTGGGGATTCTAAATACTAAACTGTTTAAAAATTGCTTCACGTTTTATTCCTGTACTTAGGAAAAAGGGTAATAAGAGGAAATGAGGGAAGGAGAGAAGAGAATTTAGTGTTAAAATACTCTGTTCATCTCGTTCCGTTGAAAATCGAGATATTACGTCCTAAGTGGCAGAGCTTAACACCGTCATTTGTCTTAGGTGCCAGTGCGGACAAATGAAAATAATATGTAATAATTCCCCCGAGTAGAAATTGAATCCATAAATCGCGTTTACAGTCAGGCGTTGTTCCACTGCGTCACGAGGGCCTAACGATTTTAAATATATTCAATTAATAAAATAAATATTACATAAAAAGTGACATACATTCATGATTCTTCTTCTGTATTTCAAAATCTTATTATTGTACCATATGGTACCTAGTTCCTTTTATAATTTGACCAAAGTGTATTGCTTGTTTTGAAGCATATTTTATACAAAATTTCCACAACCTTCATTCCATAACTCAAACAGTATAGTAAATCACAGAAATAGTTGCCCAAGTTTCTTTATATGGTTATAATGGAATAAACTTCAAGTATAGTTAAGGAGGTAAGGTTGTATTGCACAATAAATGTATTATTTTAAATATTTTAAAAATCAGATTTGAATGCTCTAAATTTGCAAACAAATCCGAAGGTAAAGGTTTCTAAATATTTATTTATTTTTGAAATTGGTTGACTGTCTACCTTTGACTACGGAATACTGTAAAGTGTTTGATTTTCTATAAAAAATATTTTCTAATACCAAAAATATACGCGATTAATCCGTTTAAAAAAGTTTTGTTTTTAAATATGTAGTAATAACGAAAACAAAAGATCTTATTATGTATATCTACTAAATGCTGTGTACATTTTTTAAATTATTGCGTTACATAGTGACGGTCACGAGAACGAGAAAAAAATAGAATTTTACATTTCATGGCAAACTACGGCAAAGACAAATCTCGATTGCAATAACAATTTCGTCGATAAATAAATCACTATAAACTTATCTCTCCCTATCTTCTCTCACTCCCTATTCCCACCATTCCCATCCTATCGCCCTCCTTCCCTCCTTCACCCTCAAGGTCGGCAACGCATCCTCAACCCCTATAGTGTTGTGGATGTCTATGGGCTGAGGTAACCACTTACCATCAGGCAGTCCTTCTGCTCGTTTGCCTACTTCATTCAATAAAAAAAAAATATGTGTTGTTCTCCTGAGAATAGAAAATAATCAAATCATGATCATTCCGCCACGTGGGAATCTAACCCACAACCAATCGTGATTTCGTTTTTATGCTTTCAATAATTTTACTTTACTATAAATTTCAAATGGAATGTCAAAATATTCAGTTATTTTATGTCTATACAGTTCATTAAATATAAGTTTTAAAGATAGTAAATTGTGAAGAAAAATTTATGTACCATTTATACTCTGGGGATAATGCCATATAACTTGTAGCCATTGAAGCTTACTTCTATTATACTTAAGTCAGAATATCTAAAGTTTAGATTTCAAATAGATGCATTTTTTTAGTCTTTTTTCTTTTTTTTTGTTTTTTTTAGCTTTACGCTGTATCCCTTGCGGGGTAGTCAGAGATAACGGAGCGCCAAACGCTACGGTCCGTGCATGCTTCTTTCGCCTGCAGGTCATTGTCATCAACCTCTTCATACACACACTCTAAGGGGTCCATGCTCTTTACGTGACCTTCCTCCAGTATCGTCGATATTGTATTTTCGAACGTCAACCGAGGTCTCCCCCTGCCTCTCTTACCACTCACCTTTGCTTCATATATATCTTTCTTACCATTCTTCCATCACTCATCCTCTCGACGATTCCAAACCACCTGAGCACGCCCTTCTTCATTCTTACTATGACGTCCTCGCCTATACCTGCGATTCTGTGTATCTCTTCATTGCAGATTCGATCAGCTAAGCTCTTTTCTTGTTCTGCACATCTTTCGATGAGATCTCATATCCACAGCATTCATCTTTCTTTCACTCTTCTTCTGCAATACCCACGTTTCGCAGGGTCGGTACCAAAACTGCATTGTGCACAGCTAAACTTGCGGCTATGCTCACGTTCCGCCGTCGCATCAACGCAGCGAGGGCACCGTTAACCCTGTTACCGGCAGCAATACGCCTTTCAACATCCATATCATATCGTCCATCTCTGCTAAACATACTTCCCAAACATACCACCTCATACACTTGTTCTAATTTCTTTCTGTTAACCATGATCTAGCATTCCGTTCTTTCTTCATCTCTTTCAAACACCAGAATCTTAGTTTTAAATACATGCATATATCTCATATTTTTAACAAATATAGCAAATTTTCATAATATTATTGAAAAATATAGTCTGTATTTAAATAGTGTTTTATGGCGCATTTGAATAGCTGTTACTTACACGATTATATTCACAATGTTTTTTTTAGTTTTACGCTGTATCCCGCAAACTGCAGGGTAGGCAGAGGAAACCTAGTGTTAAGGCACTCCGTTCCCCACTTTTCGCCAAATTTGGAGGCATTGCATATTAAGTGGCGGAAAATAACGCTGCACTTTGCCTCGACAGAGCGAAGAAAATGGAAATATTAAATATTTTCACTCCTTGAGTGAAAATCGAACCCAAGCGACTGGTTAGTCGCTTTACAGTCACACTCTGTGCCACTGCGCCACAACTGGCCTCTCAATATTCACGATATTTGCATTATATTCATTTCTCCGTTCTGCTATAGCAAAATGTGGCATTAAATACCGCCGCTTAACACGCAATCAGATTAGAGTGGAAAGAGACATACAGAACGCCTTAACACTAGGTTCTCTCTGACGACACTGATATGGGAAAGATGCATTTTTTGTGTCATTAAATTTAACAGCCTTCTAGTGACTCGTAACGACCTTCCTTAAAACAAGACCGCCGGAACTGCTTGAGATATTAAAAAAAGCAAAAAGGTCGGTTTTCGCGCTATCAACTTGGTAACAAATGAAATTATTATGTTAATAATTTATTCTGTTTATATTTGTATTTATAATATAAGTATGGATTTAGTGTTTATTTTATTTAAATCGGTTCTTAATATGAAAGTTATAACAATTTAAATTATATTGCGGGCAGACGACAATGTTATAGTCAAAAAGTAATTTACGCAAGCGGAATCGCGAGCTTGCTGCTAGCTGAGTAACATAGCTGTAGTATAATGAATACTAATATTTAAATCTACAGTACTTAACAGTTATATATTAACAGTTACTAATTAATTGTAAAATGTATTTAATTATTTAGTAAAAGATAACAATTAATTATTTAATTAACTTTAAATTCATATTGTTAAAATGATTAGAAATGATTTGGGATTTAGGGATAATGCAGCCGTTATTAACTTAATTCTCTAGTAGAATAACTAAGGCTATAAAAACTTAGGACCTCAAGATTCCTTAAAATGAAATAAATAATGTATTAACTATTGATTCGTAATACAACTTTGTAAATTTTACCTGTATAATGAAAAATATATATGATATACACACGAGCGATATATCGGTCATTTATAAAATGATTAATGTCACTCTTTACAATTCAATTCGATTCAATTCAATTCAATTCAAAATATCCTTATTCAAATAGACTTTTGTAAGTACTTTTTATCGTATTTTGAATATGAATTATTAATTTAAAGTTAATTAAATAGTTAATTGTTATCTTGTACTAAATATTCTATATTCTGGCGAATACGCGATATTTTCCACTAAATCACATGTATTTTTTATTTTCTTATACTTAACTATAACAAAAGTCACGTATAAAATCTTGTATCGTACCAAACTAATTCCTTAGAGATTGCAGACAAACAAAACGTTCACAGTGAGACTGTATCGATACGTTAGACTTAACGGCTAAGCAAGGTAAATCCTCAACCTACATCAAGAGGCTATCACTTAACTGTTGGCTTAAGGAAAGGAAGTCAAATGGTTTATTTACCCCAATATATAGAATGGATTTGTTATAAATTTCCATATATATATATATAACCTTTTTTAACATGATTCTTGTTATCTATCATTTGCAATATTTTTTTTGTTTACAATTACAGTACTTAAAAAAATAATGATTGTATTAAAATGTTCATTTCTCCACTTTGGTACCTAAGACAGAATGCGGCGTTAAGTTCTGCAAAATAGCACACAATGTCTTGATTTCGGGTGGAAAGTGGAGGACAGAGGTATCAGATAACCTAGTGTCAGGACATTCAATATCTCTAAGAAGATATATTTCCCTTTTTTTAGCTTCACGTTGTATCCCGCACACAGCAGAGTAGGCAGAGGGAACCTAGTGTCGAAACATTCCGTTCTCCATTTTCCAAAATTGAACAGAGCGTGATAAATGGCGGAATTTAACGCCGCACTGAGAGCGCTCGCCTTGACAACAGAAATGAACACAAAAAAACTTGACAACAAATTGTAATATTACATACTTCAATTCCACGAGTGGGAATCGAACCCACAACCAGGCGCGTTTATAGTTGTACCTCTGCACCACGACTGACTAGATAATATATGAATTCAAAAATATATATATACATTTGATAAAAAATGCAAAGAACATCACGTGCTCCAACTAAAACAAAGTTTTATTATACAATACGTCCGGGTTGGGAAGTAAGAATTTAATCAATCACACGATCGCCTAACGGACGCATTACCGTATAAAATACACCGTAACCTACTTAATTACAAAGTTATTAGTTAGTATTATATATAGCTATATCATAATAATAATATAAATAAACAAATGGCAGCCGCACGTGATGTACTGCATAGTAACATAAGTAAAGAAATTCTAGTGTTAAGACACTCCGTTCTCCACTTAGGACTAAATTTTAGATATTACGTGTAGATTGGTGCCAGTCGCGGCGCAGTGGCACCCACGTGTGACTTCAAACGACTGGTAGTGGGTTCGATTCCCACTCGAGGAGCGGAAATATTTAATATTTCCATTTCCTCGCTCTGGTACCGACGCAAAGCGCGGCGTTAAGTTCCGCCACTTAACACGCATAGGCTCCAAAATTCGGCGGAAAGTGGGGAACGGAGTATCTTAACACTAGGTTCCCTCTGCTTACTCTGCTGCGTACGGGATGCGGCGTGAAGCTAAAAAAAAAGAAAGTGTAGATAAGTGAAACTCAACGCTTTATATTACCAAAGCAAATAGAGAAAATCAATATAACCATTTCTTCAAGTGGAAATCGAACCTACAGTCAATGGTGTTCACAGTCAGACACTGTCCCATTGCGCTATACTCACTACTCACTGGGCTAAAAGTAAACAATAGAAGCTTATGAAATTTTATTCACAGTACCGTCATTTCAATATCACCAATAAGTATCGTCATTATTAACCGGTGGTCTAGCGGTGGTTGTGGCTTCATTCTCTTGAAGTATTTTTTTTTTTTTATCTTTTTAATTTTGCTAAAATAATATTGTTTTACTTTTAAATATTTTTATAGTATATTCCACACTTAGGAAAATTGAAAAAGACATTTAGAAAACGTATAAAAATTTGAACGCAGAGGAAATGAACCTGCGCCTCCTGAATATCGTCCAGGCGCTCTCACCACTGAGCAATACAATCATTTTTTATACGTTTTCTAAATGTCTAATAATGTTTTATTTTATTCTCCAGCCTAATATGTACCCACTGATTAGAAACCCTCGTGGCGCAGTGGGACTGTATCTGATTGTAAAGCGATGGAAGTGGTTTAGATTCCCACTCGGTTTATGGTTACATTTAAATTTTGATTACTTCTCTATGGTACCTATGGCAAATCGTGGTGTTGAGTTACGCCACTCAACATATATTGTCTCGATTTTGGGTGAAAAGTTTAGGACCCGAGACTCTCCGTCTTGACACTACGTTCCCTCTGCCTACCCGCTGTGTGAAGTGAAACACTGTGAAACAATGTGAAGCTGCTCTATGGTATCCACTGATTTTTTTGTCTTCACGCTGTATCCTGCACACAGCAAGGTAAGCCGAGGGAACCTAGTGTTAAGACACTCCGTTCCCCATTTCTACCCACCGATATTCTCTATAATATGCCTGTAAGAAGCAAAAAATATGGTAAACTAATAAAAACATCAAAGTTATTATACATTTGTTTTCAATAGATACTAATAAAATATAACGGATAACTCATTATTATTTTTTGCATGCTTCTGACCTAGTAACGCATGATGAGTTTTATTTGAGACAACTGTGTAACAAATCTAGATCGTAAATCTATTTTTAAAGTAGCTGTGCCTTTGAATTTCTTCGCGTGTTAAAATAAAAGTAGCCTAAGTTACTCTTTATTACATCAGCTATTCACCAGTCAACGTTCCGTCAAAATCGGTCCAGCCAGCCAGAAATAAAAAAATATAAAAAAAAATATTTCGGGATATGTACTGTGACTACACACATATACATACATTTAGTCATTTTTAAATATTAGAAACGTTTATTTTACAATACACTAGAGTTAAAACGTGAAGCTAAAATATTATCATTAAAAATATTTTTAATCTCTGTGGGTATCCTAAACCTAGAAGAACGTTCTTCGCTGTGTTTTTGGTTACTGAAAGTCTGTTCTGGTAAACCTTGGTGATGGAGCTCCTTATACGATCGTGTCTATTATTAAACCACCGTATTTTCACAACAATATGTTGTTACCATAGTAACGTTTACTTTACAATTACGTAAAAACACTAACCATCGAACCTGCTACCGTCTTTGTATACAAAAACACTACTTAACTCCATGTTTACTCCCGCACAGCAGGGCAGTCAGAGAGAACATAGTGTCAAAAAAATTCTGACAACTCTCCATTTTTTTACCCGAATTCGGGACATTACACGTAAAATGGTGGAACTTAACGCCGCGTTGTGTATTTCTAAACAGAGCAAAGAAAAGAAAATAATATGTACTCATTCCCACAAGCGAGAATCGAACCCACAACCACTGAACCATGACCACTACAACCACCTAACTAACCAATGCAAATAATTAATCTAACTTTGAAATTTTATCTCATAAACCAATTTCTTTAACCAAAACATCAGACCCCCCACCTCTCTCAACGTTGAATGATTTTTAAAGGGATTGGCAAAGACCGGGGGTCTTACCAACTGGTTTATGCACCTGCGCGTACGCATGTCTTAACACTTACCTGCAGTATACATTTGGCTACTAAAAGTGTTACACGTTTTCTTTGTCTGTGTTAAAAGTGGATATTGACATCGATTTTTCATTGTAATTAGGAATCAAAGGTAATTTTATTTATTTATTATTCAGTATAATTTATTTTGCGATCTATTGTTTTATGTATTTGTTACGGTGATACCTGTAATTTTATGTTAATTTTTTCGTATCTTTTTTTTTATTTTTTTTTAATATTATTGGAAATTTATTTTAAAATATTAATACGATAATTAATGAATTGATTCATTTAATTGCGATAAATGTAATTATATATTTTATACATATAATAAATTATAATTTGCAGTTTTAAATGAATTTAAATATACTCAATCTATATATACATTGATATACATATATACACGTTATTTTTTTAAATATAATATTTATTTGAAAAATATATATTTCAGAGTTATATATTTAAAATTATGATAATATTATTAAGTAATATTTTCACCTTCTGTCATAATTTTTTATTACTAATTATTAAACTGCAATTTATCCTTTTTATACATTTTTTATAAATAAATGTATTTATTATTATTTAATGAGGTCATTGTTGCTCAGTGGGACAATCTCTGACTCTGACCACGGTGATTATCAGTTCGATTTAATCTTGGATACATAATATTTGAATTATTTTCCTTTATTTGACATGAACGAAGTAAAGCGCGGCGTTAAGTACCATTGTCAGTGCCATTAAGCACGCAAAGCCTGGAAATCAGACGAAATTTTTTTGACTTAAAAGTAAGAAAAAACGTGAATCCGTCAATTAGAATAAACAGAATTTCAAATCACCTATAGATTTTGAATGTTAAGTGACTCATTTATTCAAATAATATACGTTTATTTTCGACCAGCAATCGTATATTAAGAATAAGATAAAATTTTATGTGTGATTTTAAATACAAATATAAAGTCACGTTTTAAAAATATTTCTATATTTAACATTTTAATTTTTATTATTATACGTAAAATTATTTCACTATTTTCTACATATAATATTACTAGCGGAGTACTTCTACTTCGCTGAGTTAACTACATACGTTTTTAGTTAAATTGCAACCCTCGGAGGTGGGTTTTTGAAAAATAAAGTAGCCTATGTCTAACTTTGGATTATTAACTATATTTATGCGAAAAATCATTACAATCGGTCAAGCGGTGATTTTTCATACAAACTTTCGTCCCTTATTTCAACCCTATAGAGATGATTTTTGAAAAATAAGTAGCCTAGGTTAAACCCACTAATTTTCATTTTCAATTTTATCCAAATTAGGACGGGTAATTTCGCCGTGAAAGCGGGACAGACAAACAGACATTCACATTTACAATATAAGTATGGATTATTATAAGAACTGTTACCCATAACTTAGCCCGCGTGGAATTATAAAATAAAAGTATCCTTAGTTATGTCATTTTACATCAGCTATCAGCCCGGTCAAAATCTGTACAGGCGTTCCAGAGATTAGCAGGAACAATTAGACAGGTAGAGAGACAAAAATTGTAATAAAAGTTGTTTTGATTTATGTAACATGTATACCTATGCATTTATTAAAAGTAGTTATTTTAATAATACAAATAAACATTCTAATTTTATTTAATAGTATGGATATAGGACATACTGAGTAATTTCTTCATTTCTTTTTGTCTATCTTTTTATATAACTATATGAATAATTAAGCTGCACAAGAGATATTAAAGAAATTCCCTAAAAAGTATAAGAACCTGTAACCCTTTGTTATAATATTAAAATAAAAATCTTTAAAATAATATTATAATATCGGTAATTTTCATCAGTTCATAGAAATCGGTAGATCAATAATTAATCCTTTTGCGTGTAACACTATAGTTAAAGCGTGAAGATAACAATACTTACTATGTTGAAATATTATCTACTAATGATGTTGCAAGTTCGATTACCGGGCTAAGGAAAAATCGTATGTTTTGGCATAATGATAAGAAAGAATTTCATAATCAAAACATTGAAACCATCGTGGCGCAGTGGATGAATGTTTGACATTCAGGTGACAGTTGTGGGTTCGAATCTAGCTCGGGGAAAATATCCTAATTATTTACTTCCCATTATGTTAAGACATGGCACAGTGTTCAGACGTTCCGCCACTTAGAACGCAACTTCGACCCTCTTAGCACTACCTCTTTTTGAACCTATTTCGGAAAAATCGAATATGTAGGCGTAATATTCAAAAAAGGCAAAAGAAAATATATATATTGTATCCAATAGCATACTCGTATGTAATAAAGAAGCATCTTTTACTGATTAGCCTAAATAAATATCACCACTATAAAAGTTTATAAAATGACTGTTTGACGAAATACTTATAAAACATAAACTTTTGAACACAGCGGGATTCGAATCTGTACCTCTTGGTAATCGTCTATGTCATTTAAAATGTTTTTCATATCCTAAGTGTTATATATTTTAACGCGAAAATGATAATAATGATTTTTAAAATTATTTTTTGTTAAAAATTCGGATGAATAGTTTAAAATTGTGGTATAGTCAAAACCAATAATATTCTTTATTAGTTCTTTACGTATATCGGTTTATTCATAAGTATGGAGAGAACACACCAAAAAGATTGATCGGATATCCTTCGTTCAGTTGGCACGTCTATTATATTTTTTAACACTGTAAGTATTATTAATCAGACACTTAAGAAAATTAATGCTTAGTGCCCAGAACTCTTGAACGGTTTCCAAGGGGCCCGGGTTCAAATACTGCCACGTTCAAATTTGTATAATTTTTCTAAAAACTTCAATGTATATTATAATTCTCAAGTTTATAACTAAAATTCTCTAGTTAATAACTAAAAAAATTTCATTTTTATACACAGTTAAAATAAAGCGGTTGTTTCTTTGAATTTATAACCGGTTCAATGCTTTTATTAGGTCAATTTCTTGAAAAATATTAAAACGTTCAACGTATAGTATATAAGTAAATAACATATGTAGTTGGGACCAGTCGTGGCGCAGAGGCACAAATTGTGCCTGTAAAGCGACTGGTTGTAGGTTCGATTCTCAATCGAGGAGTGGAAGTATTTAATATTTTCATTTTCTTCGCTCTGGTGGTGAGGCAAAGCGCGGCGTTAAGTTCCGCCACTTAACACGCAAGGCCTCTAAACAGCGTGTAGCTAAAACATTTTTTTAGTATGTATGTAGTTACAAATATTTAAGATAAAAATCGTTTGTGGAAAATTTTCTAAAGGATAAAATATTTTATACCTAAGT
Organism: Dryas iulia moderata; assembly: GCA_019049465.1. Taxonomy (NCBI): domain Eukaryota; kingdom Metazoa; phylum Arthropoda; class Insecta; order Lepidoptera; family Nymphalidae; genus Dryas; species Dryas iulia. Next base: position 14,007,768 of record CM032429.1, read on the forward strand.
ATTTGTGTAATTTCTTATTAAATACCAATTAATTTTATCTACCTTTTCTATTAACATTTTTATAACCATTATGTTTGCTTCATACTTTTCCTGCATAGGAGGTAGTCGGAGAGAACCTAGTGTTAAGACACTCCGTTCTCCACTTTCCGCCCAAAATCGAAATATTGCGTGTTTGATTAATACGTATAACTATTTTTTTCAATTTCAAAATTCAAATTCAAATAATTTTATTCAAAGTAAGAAGTTACATGCTTCATTTTTTGAACGTCAAACAATTTAATATAATGCTAATATGTACATATGTATAATAAATGAAAAAAAATGTTTATATAAAAACCTTATTCAAACTTAAATACTAAATTAGTTATCACACAAAAAATGAACAGCACGACAAAGTGACTTTGGTCGGTCAATATGCTCTCTCTATATATGATAAATGTGTGTTTTTTTTAGCTTCACGCTGTATCCCGCACACAGAAGGGTAGACAGAGGGAGCCTAGTGTTAAGACACTCCGTTCCCCACTTTCCGCCGAATTTTGGAGGCATTGCGTGTTAAGTGGCGGAACTTAACGCCGCGCTCTGCCTAGGACACCAAAGCGAAGAAAATGGAAATATTAAATATTTCCAGTCCTCGAATGGGAATCGAACCCACAACCAGTCGCTTTACAATCACACTTTGTGCCACTGCGCCACGACTGGCCCATAAATGTATGTTCGTGGATATATCTTTAAACTTCAAGATTTTTTCGGCATATTGAGGTAGTCAGAGAGAACCTCGTGAATATTCTGCCCTCCACTTTCCACTCGAAATCGAGATATTGCGTGTTGAGTGGCGTAACTAAACGCCGTGCCTCGTCTTAGGTCTAATCCAGGGTTCCTAAACGTTTTGTCATTCACGATCCCATTTATGATTGCGATTTTCTTGACGACCCCATACAAATATAAAAGAAAAAAATAATGTTTTTTGATGATTTACTCATTAGATAACAATATACATATACATAGGAAAATATATAATTTTAGAATTCGTTTTGAAAAGCCAACTCTAGTGATGTTATAAAATGGTATATATAAATATTTGACATTAAAATCTCTCGACCCCAAAATTTCGCTACGCGACCTTTTTGGGTCGCGACCCATAGCTTAAGAAGCCCTGGTCTAATCTAATCAAATCAAATCATAGATCAACAGTTTGGTTTCCATATACTCGTAGAACAAATATTATTTTTATGAGCTAAAATAATTATTTATTATGGTAAATTAAAAATATTAAGTTATATTTAATTTTATCGGAGGCAATATATTTTAACTTAATTTAAGATCAAGTAGCATTCCTAATTCGAATGCCTATATTTTTCTTGAGTGGCGGAACTTAACCCCGTGTTCTGTCTTACTAAAAAGGGAGAAGGTAAATAATATATCTATAACAATCATTATTCCCCTGAATGAGAGTCAAACCTGGAACTATCGCGTTTACAGTTAGATATTATTGCACTGGGCCACTATAGAATTGAAAAATATAATTTTATATTTTAAAATTTAATTTTATACGAGCACAGTGAAGCAGCCTCTAACTGTAAACGCAACTGGTTGTAGTTCGATTTTAGTTCAAAGTAATATTTATATTTAAAAAAAAACATTTCTCCGCTCTGGTACCGAAGACAAAGTATGACCCTCCGCCATTCAACACGCAATGTCTCCATTTCAGACGGAAGGTGAAAAACGGAGTGTCTTGACACTAGGTTATCTCGCGTATTTTTTTAATATATGCAATTTTTTTAACAATTTTTTTATAATTATTTAACTATTTAACTTAACAGTTAAATTACACTAACTAAAATAATTATCGATGATCAATTAATCCAGGTCAAACGCTATCTGAGTTAACAAGCACCTGAGTGTTGACCTTGGCACGCTACCGTACATATATGTATGTAGATTTTGAGATAAACGGCACATCACTAATCTTTCCATCGATTATAGTAATTGAGATAGTGTTGCGCTTTCTATTGTTAGTATGTAATGATTTATTATTATGTACGGTTTCGATTACCGTGCAAAGTAAAATTTTTAACGGTTAAAAATTTCTCTACAGAGATGCTAACAACAGGAATAAGTTGTAATAAAAAGCGTATAATAATTTTAAGAAGCTGGTAGCACACCGCATGGCTTTTTAGCACGCGGTAAATGCTCTTGGACGGTTTCTAATAGGTGCGGGTTCAAATCCCGCTACGATGATTTTTTTATACTTTTTCTAAAAATGTCTTTTTCTGAAAACTTTTTTTTTAATAATATCACGAGGCGTGCCAGAATGTGATACGTGATAATTATGGGCTAGATTCATACAAATGTTAACATATTATTTATTTCTCCAGTCTGGTGATAAATAAGTCTTGCTATTAATAGTTACTTCAATGCGGAATGGAGTCGAAATAGTTGAATTAACTTGAAATGAAATTGATATTATTATAATAAATAACAGAATTAATTATAATGTAACAAAAGATCTTAAAATACACTTTTACATCATATAAATATTAATACAAATGTTTTTAGGCTGATGTCATCGTAATGCATTTATTACTTTTGGAAGAGAAGACTTATATTTTAAAATAGTTTCATATCAACAGACATTTAGATTGCATCAACAAAACACGCAAATTATTAAAAAAACAGCTTGAGGATTTTCTTTGCAAATTCAATAATAGTGAGTTCTCAAATTCCCACCTTTTTCCCATATTCAATTTATTGCCTGTAGGCTTGCGAAACTTAACGCCGCGACTTTCTTATCAATAATTTAAATAAGACAATTTAGAGGCCAGTCGTGGCACAGTGGCAGAGACGGGTGACTTCAAACGACTGGTTGTGGGTTCGATTCCACTCGAAGAGTGGGAATATTTAATATTTCCATTTTCTTCGCTCTGGTACACAGGCAAAGCGCGGCGTTAAGTTCCGCCACCTAACATGCAATGCCTCCAAAATTCTTGAAACAGTGGGAAACGGAGTGTCTTAACATTAGGTTCCGTCTGCCTATCCTGCAGTGAGCGGGTTACAGCGTGAAGCTAAAAAACCCACAACTAATCGCGTTTACAGTCAAACGCAGCCACTCTAATATCTGTGTATATAAAATAATATACACATAATTGCTATATCAGAACTTGAGGCCATCGTGGCGCAGTGGTACAGCATCCGACTGTAGCGCGATGGTTGTAGGTTTGATTCCCACTCGAGGGAATAATTAATAATTATTTTAATTTCTTCGCTCTAGTATCTAAGACAAACCGCGGCGTTGTATTCCGCCATTAGACAAAAAATATCTCGATTTTGAGCGGAAAGTGGAGAACAAAGTGTCTTGACATTAGGTTCCCTCTGTCTACCCCGCTATGAAATTACTTGTTTTTTAAGTAATATATCGCTAAGCCCACCTAAATCAACTTTTCAAGTATAATAAAGACAATACGACAACGTCTCAATAAATTAGGTTCTTAACGACATATTATATTCATGTTTATTGAAACAGGTGTTATATTTTTTTTTAATTTAATAAGTTATTTGACTCTGTATACATTGTCCATTGACAATAGGTTATTTTTATCATAAATGATATCCATACTTATATTATAAATGTGAATGTCTGTCTGTTTGTCTGTCACGCTTTCACGGCTAATCTAACCGGTCCGATTTGGATGAAATTTAGATTGCAAGTTATTAAAATTACTGGGTCAAACATAGGCTACTCATTTTTTTATTTATTTTTTTTAAAAATCCACTCCCGAGGGTTACAATGTCACGGAACAGTTCCATAGTTCACGCGAAGCCACGAGCGGGCCGCTAGTATAATATATTGCACTTATGAAGTTAAGGAGTATCTTGACACAATGTTCTTTCTTTCGGGCCGATATGTGGGATAAAGCGTGAATTTAACATGACTGTGAACGCGATGATCGTAGATTCATAGTTACGTATAATTATATATTATTTCCGTTTCTATGCTCTGCTACATAATAAAAACGCGTAATATATAACAAATAATAAAATTAAATTACGATTTAATTTCCTGATCCATGAGCTGTTGCCTGCGGTCGCTGGTCGCCTAAGCTGGGCCTCCCTTGAGTAATCAGGGGTCTCACTTGGCTGGGGGGACCGCCCCGGTAGCTATAGCCTATCCCTCTTTTTCCCTGGATCATTCTGCTCCAATCCATTAACAGGCCAAGTGGCCTACCCCGGTGACCCACCCATATTTGTGGGTGGCGTATGACACAACGGCCAGAGGGCTCAGCCCTGGAACCGTTTCCCCTCTCCCCTGTGGGGTCGAGAGAGACGCAAGCAAGCGATTTAATTGCAAAACTTATATTTTTTTTTACAAAAATTCAGCTAATATGTATAAAAATTCAAGGATTTCATCTACTTTTAAGCATAATTTTAAAAAAGAAGTTAAAAATGTATATCAGCAATCACTTCTGGGATGTCCGACAAGTACTTATTAAGGTATGGCTCGTACTGGTTTCGTTGAGAACGGCGTCGAATCCGCTAAGGTCATCTCGAAATAAAGTAAAAAGTTGCTTAAAGTCAGTTCAGTTATTACTAGCGGCCCGTTTGCGGCTTCGTCGTGTGAACTACATAACTATAGCTGTTTCCTTTAAATTCAATTAAAAGTTAACTAATATTAAACTACTAAAAATGCATGTATTTTTCTACTGCTTAAGTATCCACTAACATAGTGTTACTTAAAGAAGATTTGTAATACAGTCACATTTGTAAATTTATAATTACTTATTGTTCGGGTTGTAGTCCCAGAAGTATATGGTATACTTCGTATATGGTATACTTAGAAGTAGACCCATGAAAAATATTTATGTAGCTTATTACTTTTATTAATTGGTAAAGTGGAAGCAATTTCGAATAAAAACCACGTACTTAAGCGAGTATGGGCTGAAATTTTAGTTTTAGCTTTACGCTGTATCTCAAACACAGCAGGGTAGGCAGAGGGAACCTAGTAATAAGACACTCCGTTCCCCATTTTCCGCCAAACTCCGGAGGTATTGCGGAGTTATTATTATTAAGTGGCGGAACTTAATAGCTTCGATACCAGAGCGAGATATAAATATTAAATATTTTTACTCCTTGTTGGAATCGAACCCACAACCAGTCGCGTTACAGTCACACTTCATGCCCTTGCGCCACTACTGACATCATTTTATTACATTGGTTTATTTGCCTTTATGACTTTTAGGTAATATTGATTCAGAGAAAAGTATATAGGTATAAGTCGGTAATTACCCGCTGCTGTCCTTCCGAGTGACACACGAATTCTAAGTACATTTATATAAAAATAATAAAGAAAAAATATAGGACCAGTATCTGTTTCATAGTATATTTAATTATGTAATACCTAATGTACTTTGTCCAAAAAATTAAGGTGAAACGCTAAATTAAGAGTAATTGTCTATTTTTATTTAAATTAAAATGTTTTGTTTAAAAAAATATTTTATGCTGAAATTTAGTAACTTCACGCTGTATCCCTTGCGGGGTAGTCAGAAAGAACGGAGCGCCAAACGCTACGGTCCCTGCATACTTCTTTCGCCTCGTCCACAGTCATCAACCTCTTCATACACGCCCTCCGGGGGGTCCTCATGCTTTTTACGTGACCTTCCTCCAGTATCATCGATACTGTGTTTTCGAAGGTCAACCGAGGTCTCCCCCTGCCTCGCTTACCACTCACCTTTGCTTCATAAATCTTTCTTACCATTCTTCCATCACTCATCCTCTCGACGTGCCCAAACCACCTGAGCACGCCCTTCTTCATTCCTACTATGACGTTCTCGCTAATACCTGCCATTCTGTGTATCTCTTCATTGCGGATTCGGTCAGCTAAGCTGACTCCGCACATCTTTCGAAGAGATCTCATCTCCACAGCATTCATCTTTCTTTCATTCTTCTTCTGCAATACCCACGTTTCGCTGCCGTATAGCAGCGTCGGTACCAGCACTGCATTGTGCACAGCTAAACGTGCGGCTATGCTCACGCTTAGTAACTTAGTACTTCTTAACGCTTAGTAACTCTTAATATAAATTAGTACTCAAAACAAATAAACACATAAGTGTTTATTTGTTTTGAGTATTGGAAAGATGTTTTCGGCAAACTTCTTTGCTGGAGACCACCACCGACGGTAGAATATTAGTCTCACCTAATTTTCCATAGCAGTAGTCGAATAGATCAGAGCGCCAAAAACTACGATCCCTACTTACATCTTTCACCTTGTCCACTGTCGTCAACCTCTTCATACACGCCCTCCTCACTATGGGGGTCCTCATGCTGGGGGACCTTCCTCCTCTATCATCGATAGATTCTCGAAAGTCTTAAGTTCTTTGTTTGATGGATCTTTCTTACTATTCTTTCATCATTAACTCATTATTATTAAAATGTATTAATATATTAACAGTTAATATATCGGAACATAATAATATAACATATTATGTTGTATTACATGTATCTTTCTTACTAAACATATGATGTAACTGTGAATCAATTACTTGTTGAAGGTTTAATTTCAACCTTGTTGGAACTTTAAATGCCATTGTCGTACAGTAAATTACGATTTCTTAGGTTTAAGCGTGGTTTGTATAAAAATTTGAATTCTTACAATTATATTTTATTTCTATTTAAACTTAATGTGAATAGTTAATCGTCTCTAATCGTTAATTCACTTAATTTAGAGTTCATTCATAATACGACGACTTCTGACTTTTCTGGAGACTTTACAGTAGATTTTTTGACCCATCGCATAAAAGATTTCCAAAATTGATCTCATTTTTGACATACCAGGCATAAGAAAATAGAAATATGTTTAATATCGTCATTGAATCTTACCACCCCTCGAGGGTTGCAATATAGCGAAACAGGTATGTACATCACGCGGCAAAGCCGCAAGCGGGCCCCAATAATCAACACGCAATTGTTACGATTTTGGACTAAAACTGGAGAATGGAGTGTAACGCTAGGTTCTGCCTATCTAGCAGGGTTTTTATATTTATTATCTTAAAAATTCCTTTGTTCTTTAAAACTTTACTATATATTGTCCTAATTGTAGTATTTATGTCCCAGTCTAGACCGATTTGACTTCGTTGCAAGGAACAAATAGCTTCTGCCATTCGACCTTTAAAATACCAAATAAAAAATCGCGGGACTACATGTGACCTTGTGGGTAGAAAGTTATTAGAATTAAACATGCTTTTAAAACTGCTTCAAAAATGAAAAGATTTTAATTCTAAGAATGTGATTCTATTATTAGTGTAAAATTTAAATAAACCAGCTGTCTGCTTGGATTTATTTAAACTCTTTAAGCTCGCGACTTCGACCGTGTTAAATTTAACAATAAATTATAATAATGTTTAAATAAAATTAACGTAAGTCCCTTTTTTTATAACAGCTATCTTTCCGTAAAAGACCCATAAAAAAATTGTCCAGCCGTTCCGGAGATTAGTCAAAACAAACGAACAGACAGACAAATGGATAAAATGGAGAAAAGAGGCAGACAGATAAAAATTGTAATAAATGTTATTTTGGTGTATGTGCTGTGTATACATGCATACATATATATAAAACATATGCACATTTTTTGTGCTAGAAATAGACATTCCAATTTTATTTATTTGGACTCGTATATTTAGATAGTGTCGTCGTTGAATCATATAATATCTGGTACCTCCAGGCATCACGTTTATGTCACCTTATACAAAAGTGTAAGTCAAACATATTGTGGTCCGTGATATTTATTTTATTCATTCAATATATTTTATGCATTATTTTAAAATAATATTAGCATTTGGCACTCCTTATCAATACTTATATTGTGTGTGTGTACTGTGACTATGCCAAGTTCAACTTCACGTATTAGGTATTATAAAGATGAAATAGCCAAATAAAAGAGCAAAATACTTTAGAGATCCATTATTATTCATGAATTCGTAAAGTGTATAAATTTTATTTTAAATATTAAAACTAGGCCAGTCATGGCGCAGGGGCACAAAGTGTGACTGTAAACGCGACTTGTTATGGGTTCGATTCCTATTCAAGCTGGAAATATTTCCGTTTTCTGTGGTATCGAAGCAAACCGCGGCGTGAAATACCGCCACTTAGGGAGGGAATATTTTAACACTAGGTTCCCCTTATCTACCCTGCAATGTGCGGGAAAAAAATTAAAAAAAAGAGTTCCCCTACGTCAGGGTAGTCAGAGAGAACCTAGTGTCAAGCACTCCGTTCTTCATTTTTTTTTTATTTAAGCACAGCGAATCTACGTCCGCTTTTCTTCCATTAGAGATATTGCACGTTGCATAACTAAACCTAACACGGCTACGTCTAACGAGATTGTGAAAATCTTTTATGTAAATAAAACTCTTCCGTTACTAACTCAGTGACTGATGGACAACGCATAGCCGAATTTGTTTGTCATAAAAATCTGTGTTCCTTGGAGAGTGGATTCGAAAACCCTAAATATTGTGCTGTAATAGTGGTCATGCAAACTACATATACTTTTTGGAGCCAGTCGTGGCGCAGTGGCACGAACGTGTGACTGTAAACGACTGGTTGTGGGTTCGATTCCCACTCGAGGAGTGGAAATATTTAATATTTCCATTTCCTTTGCTCTGGTATCACAGGCAAAGCGCGGCGTTAAGTTCCGCCACTTAACACGCAATACCTCCGAAATCGGCGGAAAGTGAGGAACGGAGTCTCTTAAAACTAGGTTTCCTCTGCCTGCCCTGCTGTGAGCGGGATACTAGCGTGAAGCTAAAAAAAAATATTCTTTTAAATATCGGTTTTAAAGTGTGACTTAAAATATGAAAAACATTTTTAGAAAACGCATAAACACATTAACCGCTACAGAATCAGAAAACAGAAATCGAACCTGCGTTTCTAGGAAACCATCTCGACGGTAAAATATATACGTGTGTTGATGTAATTTTTCCCTCAAAACAGATCGAAACGCATAACAATCGTCTTTAACTAATAACCATTGACACATAACAGTATCAACCGAAAGTCAGTACCATTACTAATTAACTAAACTTAATATTTCTTTAGCTTCACGCTGTGCTGTGCGGGGTACACATAGCAGGGTGGGCAGAGAGAATCTACTGTTAAGACACTCTGTTCCCCACTTTCCGCCGAATTCGGAGGCTTGCGTTTTAAGTGGCGGAACTTTACGCCGCGCTTTACCTCGACACCAGAGCGAAGAAAATGGAAATATAATTATCACTCCTCGAGTAGGAATCGAACCCACAAACAGTCGCATTGACAGTCACACATAAGCGCCCATGCTCCTCAATACTAACTTAATATAATCTGAAAAATTACATAATTTAAACAATAAATACATTATTCCTTAAGACATTATGAAATTTAGAAAGGGCTTACATTGCACAATAGATACAGTTTTCATTTTTATTGCTCGCGGTTATTTGGTCACATCAATATGCCCGGCCTTGCCGAGTGAAAGTGAAATATACGAGTACTATGTAGTAGTACTTCCATGTATTGCGATAAAGCCTTCCGCTAATAGTGACTCATTTTGTAACTTGCTTTTGTACTTTATTGGGAGCTTAAGATTATGGGAGTATAGAGTTATATGACTATAATGAGGTACAGTGGTGCAGTGGAACAGCGTCTGTAAATACTATTGGTATTGGGTTCGATTACCGCTTGAAGCATTGGTTGTATTAAAATTTTTAAATTATTTCGCTCAGGTAAGACAAAGAGCGTTGAATACTATAATTAAATATGCAATGTCTCGAATTTGCAGTCAAGAGCGTGGAGCTAAAAAAACGTAAAAATTGAATAAATAATTATAATATCGTCCTTGCTCTTCTTTTGTTTATTTATATGTTGCTAAATTAAAAAGTGAATGTATTATTTAGCTACACTGTTCTCCATTTTGTTGTTCTTTGAGTATTTTTTTAAATTTAAAAAACAAAGTTATTTCAAATATTTTTAAAATGTCATTTATTGCATTAATGCTATATTAGAATATTAATTATTTTGTATTATTACCTAATGTTTTTTTATATCTGTCTGTATGGCATATGAATCTATGAAAATATTGTGAACTTTTTTTAAATGAATTTTATTTAAATATATATTACAACAAGCTTAATCACTGAATAAGTAGATTTTGATGACCCTGACGTTTATTTCCGGTATGATTTTTTTAAAATACAAGATTTAATTTCCTATTTTCCTTCTTCATAAAAAACTTATATAATGTATAGTTATCTAAAGTTAATCTTGAAAAACAAATTTCTTATTCATCACTACTACGTTTCCGTTATTCTTTTATTTATTAGCCACTTGTTAGATTTTTTACGAGTTCATTGTACAAAACGTAGTTAAAAATAATAAATATGTGTAAATAGTATAATTTTTTAGAAGAAAACGTAAAGGAAGTATTTTAAAGTCTGTAAACATTGTTAAGAATGTAATTTATTAGTACATTGGGAATTGGGATTTACTTCATAGAAATCTCTTGCATTGTGTTTACTTAATCATTATATTCATATGTGAATAAAAAACAGTTACTTGAAAATTGTGCAAACGGAATAAATAAATTTGGAATACCTAAAGCTTAAGAGGCACAGTAAGGTACGGCTTCTGAGGATTGATAATGTTTAAATTTTAAAATAAACTCTACTTCTAAATTAAAATTTTCATTTCTTCACGTTCGCTACAAAGCGTGGCGTTAAGTTTCGCCAATCAACACGCAGTGTCTCGATTCCGGGCCGAATGTGGTGGTTGCAGTATCGGTGTGACACAAGGTCCTCTATGACTTTCCCACCTTGCAGGAAAAAACGTGAAGCTGCTAAATAAACAAAAAAATATAAATTATGTCATAAATAACTAAACTACGAAATACACCTACTAACAAAATTACGAAATACACCTACGCAGATTAATTGTCTCATAGATAAGAACTAAGGTTTAGCTGAACAGTCTATACTAATATAATAAAAAGTCAAAGTTAGTAACTTCGGAAGTACTGAACCGATCATTTAATTTTTTTGCGATTAGAAAGCTACACTGTTCAGAAGAGCTATAGGCTATATTTTATTATGATTGAACGGAAAGTTCAGAGGATCTCAAAGTGTTGGCCCAAAGCTCAAAGATTATGGTAACGAAAAACGAACGAAACCCTAGTACAAATACATAAATGTCTACCGTTGTATCTACTTAACACGAAGGCTAACTAGCATTTCTGAGGGCGGCTATAAATCGCAAGAGACGTCAGTAATTTTCAAACCATTCAACCTATTCATACTAATATTATCAATACAAAAATCTGTATGTCTGTCATGCTTTTAGAGCTAACACAAGATTTGGGTGAAAATTTGAAATAAAAAAGTTTAAGTTCCAGGGCCAAGCATAGGCTACTTTTTTCATAAGTCAATCTCTTAAATAAAGTAGGGAATGAAAAAACTTTCATGAAAACCTTAAGCTTAACCGATTTCGATATTTTTTTTTTCGAGAATAGAGTTTATGACGCAAGATCGAAAATGGGTAACTTATTTTTTTTTCAAAAACTACCGCCTAAAAGACTAAAATAAGGGATGAAAATTTTTATGGTATGAAAAATATAAACTATAGAAAAGACGTAACAGCTATAGTTGTACAGTACACGCGAGTAAAGCCGCCAGTGGGTGGCTAGTTGCATATATTTGTGTTAAATACTTGTAAGTATGTAGTATGTACTCACAGTTTAATAGAAGGGCTCGCTGTTAGATTGCAAGGTCGCATTGAATTGACGATTGTAATTCTAACCTCTAGGGCAAAAGTGATATAAGTAATAATTATCATATAGCGGTACAAGTATGAAGTATCTGTGTTGGTAGAAGATGGTTGTAGGTTCGATCCACGGTCAAGACATTTATTTTTATTTTTTATAGACACTACTTTTTAGGAGCCAGTCGTGGCGCAGTGGCACAAACGTTTGACTGTAAACGACTGTTTTTGGGTTCGATTCCCATTCAAGTAGTGAAAATAGTTCATATTTCCATTTTCTTTACTCTGCCATCGATACAAATCGCGGCGTTAAGTTCCGCCACTTAACAGGCAATGCCTCCAGAATTCGGCAGAAAATGGGGAATGGAGTGTCCTGACACTAGGTACCCTCTGCCTACCCTGCTGTGTGCTGAATACAGCGTGAAGCTAATAAATTCGTTTTTGTATGGTGACTATGTAAATTTCATGTTTTTTCTCGCAAGCAAATAGTAAGGTAATCAATGAGAACCTATTGTCAATTAAAAAAACGCGCAGCGTTAATTTCCGTCACTGAATACCCATTAAGTGGAATTCACGGTTGAGATTTTTCATTCTCCATCCGGCTCATTTTATACAATACATGATGAGTACTGAAATTCCAAGTTAAGCTTTTTCTTACAAAATGAAGGAAATGAAAAATTAAATTAAGAACCATTGAAATAACAGATACAATCATTTTTTTGGAGCCAGTCGTGGCGCAGAGGCCAGCGACTGGTTGTGGGTTGGATTCCCACGCGAGGAGTGGAAATATTTAATCTTTCCATTTCCTTTGCTCTGGTGTCGAGCCGCCACTTAACACGCAATGCCCTTAAATTCGGCAGAAAATGGGGAACGGAATGTCCTATCACTAGGTTCCCTCTGTGTGCCGGCTGTGTATAGCGTGAAGTTAACATTTTTTTAAATAGGATTATCGAACCGGTAGCTATCGCTATATTCGGTTCACGGACTCGGACAGTTCGGTATTCCACTAAGCTACGATAACCTTATTTTTTATACTTCAATAACAAAAATTAAATGCGCCACGATGATGACGATGTGATACATCATCATCATCGTGGCGTATGAGAGCTTGTGACTGTAAACACGAATCGTCTTGAGATTGATTCCCTCTCGGGTGAATTTTTAAATTATTTTCATTTCCCTCCTGTCGTAGCCAAGATATAACGTGGCGTTGAGTTCCGCCACTTAACACTTAATGTTTTGCATTCGGGCGAGAGATGGTCTGTCTGTCTCACCAGGTGCTTTCTGACTAGCCTGTTGTTCGGCAAAAAAAGTGAAGCTGCTTTTTTCTTTTCATAAGTTAAGCCATTTTAATAGTGGCTGCTAAGATTATATCAGCTCACGAGTATATCCCTTTGTTCCATGATTTCACAATACACTATGAGCGCATAGTTTAAAGTAAAGGAATATAGAAACAATTTTACTAGTAATTTTATTAAATTCTTATAATAATGGTTAAGTACAGAAAAAAAAATCGGACAGTGAAGGATTCCCACTAGTAGGTGATATTTAAATTATATTTGTTTCTTCTTTGAGGGTATACAGCGCGGCGTTAAGTTCCACCACTTAACACCCAATGGTCCTAGTAGGTTATCCTCTGACCACCTGGCAGGGTATGAAACAAACGTGATCAAATGAACTGGTTGCAGAAAAACGCGGAACACAAATTAACTAATTATATAATCTCCAGTACGAATAGTTAATGAAGTTACGTGATGTATATGAACTTAATACCTTAACTTTCAAGGACTTATATTAATTCTTACGACAACTTTTTGGTTGTATTTTGTCATTTTAAGAGGCGGAGAGAATAAGAGTGATAAGAGTGATACTCCGTTTTTATTTATATAGCATAGATAAATAAATTTTATATGTTTATAACAATAATAAATCTCTTAACGCAGATCTCGTTGCCTTAGCAACGTGTGCTTACAAGCAAATTGTAATGTGTCGAATATATTCGATGATGAAATTAATTTAATGTAATTATTTTCATATCTTCGCTCTATCGGACAGGTGCGGGGTTGTGTTCCGCCACTCAACACCCAATATCTCTATTACAGGGGAAAAGTGGAGAACGGAGTGTCTTGACACTAGGTTCTCTTTGAGTTTTTTTCGCATAGCAGGATGCTATGTGCAAAAAAAACGTGAAGCTCAATAACATAATAGGAATGAATATAAAACTCTTATTTTATTGAATACACAGCTAATAGCAATTTGTATAAAAAGCTGAAATTGGTCACGTCAAAATAAAAAGAAGTTCCTACGGGACGAAAAACACAGGATTCTATTTTTTATGGCCCCATACAAACGAGGCTACAACTCATAAACAGTAAAAGTCATAATACAAAATAATAAAAATAAAAAATATTCCTTGTCACTTCCTTTAATAAGCGAAGCAAAGAAAAATCCGTTTAGAGAAAAACGTGCTTGAAATTGAAATATGAGATTTATGATATTGAGAGTAATATTAGGATATAAATTAAACCAATATTCTTTTTCGTCGGTACAAAGAGAAATTATGGCCGTTTTACGCTTTCGTCGTTACCGTTACGTTTAATGGGAAAAATTTATACATTTCCTAAAAATGCAAATGCCTAAGCAGTGTAAGGCAAAATGTAATAGCAACTAACAATAAAAAATTAGCAATTCACTATTTGTTTGTGGGGAAATCACATAAAAATTACAATTAGCTGAAAATTTGTTAATTCTCCAAACAAACGATCAATTGTTAATATTTCTTCTTATATATATAATATGCACATGTATATTATAAATATAATATACAAAAGAATACTAACCAAAACCTGATATACCTAAATTTAGTTAATAATGCATTGTTTGATGCATAACTACGTCTGAATATAACATAATGATTGTGGGTTCGATTCCCATTTGGGGAATGAAAATATTTAAATTATCATTTCTGCGCTCTAATACCAAAGACAACATGTGGCGTTAAACTCCGCCACTCAACACTCAATGTCACAATTTCGGGTATAAAGTGTTTTGACCTAGTAAAGTCCTTTCCTACTAACCTGCTACGTGAGGCTGTAAAAAAATGTTATTAAATCTTAACAACACTTTTAGTATATAAAAAAAGACATTTAGAAAACGTCTAAAAATTTGAACGCAGCGGGATTCAAACCCGGGCCTCCTGAATACCGTCCAGGCGCTCTCACCTCTGAGCTCTTCATGAGGCGCGGGTTCGAATCCCGCTGCGATGAATTTTTTATACGTTTTCTAAATGTCTTTTTCAGTTTTCCTAAGTGTGGAATAACCACCGTGTTACTATACCCACTAATTTCATGATTTTTTCATACAAAAACACAATCTTACGACTATCGCATACAACGAGTGCAATAAATTATCTTTTGATGAAACGACGTTGACCTCACCTCAGTGACTGGTTTCGGTGCGATGCTTGTTTTTGAGTGCATTAAGACTTAAAATGGTGACATTTTTTTATCATTCAAGTTATTTTTACTGCGGCAATGACCGTGAGACAATTCAAAATTGACAAATAAATTAAGGTTATTGATATCATTGCTGTGCAGTGCTGTGAGTAGTATTCAATTTGTATAGAAGAGTGAAGATTACTTAGTGACACTTTGTTACGTACTTGCCACCCGAAATAAATATTTTGCGTGATATATCATACCAATTGCTGTGATTTTTGCAAAACGGAATTCAGGTTCAGGGAAGCCAGTCGTGTTTTGTGAGCGCATGGAATGGAAGAAAAATAATATTTTCGTTTTATTCGCTCTGGTGTTGAGACAAAGTGCGGCATTATGTTTCGCCGATTAGCATGCCTCCAGAATTCGGCGGAAAGTGGGGGGACAGGATTTCGGTAGTTAATGTTTATTTTAACGTTACAACAATTTAATTCATTTTTTTGAAAAAAAGCTGTATATGAGTTTTGTTAAATGTGGTAGAGATAGGTAGGTAGAAATGAATAAAAAAATATTTCAAAAATTGTAGGATGTAGGATAAATTAGTGAAAGAAAGGTCTCCAGATTACAATTTTTAAGATTTTGACAATTTCAATGCAAAAAGCTGCTGGTCTATATAACTTAGAGCTCAGTCTAGACCACTGGTTCCCAACCAGTGGTCCGCGGACCACCAGTGGTCCGCAGAGGGCATAAACTGGTCCGCGAACGATTTTAAATATAGCGGATGTTACGCAAAGTTATACAACTCATCAAACTACAAAATGACGGAAACTGCGAGGATTACATACATAATGGTCCCTGCTACCAAGAGTAATGTAAAAGTGGTCCCTGATCTGACTCCCGGAAAGGGTTGGGAAACCCTGGTCTAAACGGATACGTGGAACAAAACCATGCTTATAAAAAGCGGGAAGCCTATCATCGAGTATTTTGAAACACAATTTATATTAAAGACATACATGGCGAGTAACCTTCCATAACACAGTGTTTACATCCATGTCGTAGGAAATTTTGAAGTTTTTGTAATAACAATGTACTGATAGCGTATTTTTTACTATGACGTCATAGTAGCTGTACACTTACTTGTAAGTAGTTATTTTTATTTGACAAAATAAATTACTATTTTTATTAAACTATTCTTTGAAATTATAAAAAATATTTTTCAATAATTTAAGAATCCAGGATTTTATTTATCGCACAAAACATAGACTACATAAAAATTAAAAATCTAAATGGCAATATTTTTGTCATTATTTTGTAATATATTTTATTACGTTCGGTTTACAGTGTTTTACTATATTAGCTAATAATAAATGATGTTTCTTCTTTGTATAATTATATTGTATTGTATATTATAATCGAGTAAAAATCCATAATGAAACGGAAATATTACAAAATAAGTAAAAAATGAAAAACGCCAGCAGTCTTCTGACGCACTTGACAGAAGAAATAATAATTTTACCGAACTCTTAAAATTCTTCTTCCAACGCAGACGAAGTCACGGACACAGCTAGTGAAACATACATTCAAAGGGGTAATATACACTGAACTAGGATTTGTATAGCCTTATGCTATAAATTATATCCAAGATTTACAATATAAGATCCTTAACATATAGTATATACCAGCAGTATTAATTCCTCTCCGTCTACCTAAAATAATTATATTTATTAAAACAAATGAATGATGACAATGATGACGAGGCCAGATGGCCAGGCGTGGCGCAGTGGCACAAGTGTGACTGTAAACGACTGGTAGTGGGTTCGATTCCCACTCGAGGAGTGGAAATATTTATTATTTCCTTTTTTTTTCGCTCTGGTGTCGAGGCAAAGCGCGGCGTTAAGTTCCGCCACTTAACACGCAATGCCTCCGAATTCAGCGGAAAGTGGGGAACGGAGTGTCTTAACACTAGGTTCTCTCTGCCTGCCCTGCTGCGCCCGGGATTCCTGCGTGAAGTTAAAAAAAAAAGAAAAAAGAAGGGAAAATAGGCTGTCATGGCGCCGTAGCACCACGTTTGACTATACAATTGGTTATGAGTTCGACTTCTACCCGGGGGAATCCTGTTTAAATTATTTTTGTTTCTTCACTCTGGTACTAAAAAGACGTTGGGTTACCAAAAGGCGGCGTTAAGTTTCGCCATTCAACGTTGACCGATTCCTGATGTCAACCGATTTCATGCGAAAACTGGAGAATGAAGTGTCTCAACACTAAATTCTGCAAAGTTGGAAAAGAAAATGAAAAATAAGTAATATTTTTTTTTAAAAAGAAAACTATTTAATAAATTTCAATCATTATAACAACATTTACTTTATCATAAACTAAAACCTACTTTACAATCTAAAGTTCCACTCGATCAATTCGCTCGTATCTACTAAATTCTTCACCGTCTAACAGATAGGATACAAACAAAACAATAGATTATCCTTATAAATTAAATATTTGTACGTTTTAGCGTACTTTAAACTGTGCCAAACACCTGTTGAGCTGTCCTGATAAAGGAGGAATTTTGTCATTGTGTAAACAGTGGTCTTGCGATGTCACTGTATTGCAACGTTGTAGGTGATAGGGAAAGATACTTTTCAATTTTTAGTAATAAAATTTCGTTATTGTTTTTTTTATATTTTTCTTTTTTTTATTTAGCTTCACGCTGTTTCCCGCACACAGCAGGGTAGGCAGAAGGAACTTAGTGTTAGGACACCCCGTTCTCCACTTTCCGCCGTCGCGGAATTTAACGCCGCGCTTTGCCTCTGATACAATAGCGTAAGAAATAGAAATATTAAATATTTCTAATATATTGAGATATTAAATTTTCCTCGAGTGGGAATCGATATATTTATCTTCATTTTCATATTTTCATTATAATTTTTTTATCAACGTCATGTTTTTTACTGCATAATAGGGTAGTCAGAGAGAACCAGTGTCAAGACATTCTGTTTTCTACCTTCCATCCGAATTCGAGTTACGTACAGAGTGTTATTTACCGCCACATTATATCTTTATCGTTGTATAATTTTACCACCAATGTGTTTTAAATAAATGAGGACAGCTTAAAAGTTATTAATGGAAACATCCAGTCATATCGGCTGCCACTTTGCCCAGGGTGAGTCTTGTTATATTAAATAATAACTATTTCTATTTTCATTGATATAATTGTATTTAATTGTGCTACTAAACCGTGTCTCTAAATTCGTAGGACAAAATGCGTCGTTGGGTTCCGCTAATCAACATGCACGAAATGTCTTATCAACGAGTTATTTCTACCTATATTTCGCTCAGAATCATAAATAATATTAAAAATAAATAATATAGAAATTAATTAATTGATTAATATTTTTCTTTGTAAATATCAGGAAAAAGATAAACTAAAACATTATATATGTTTACATGCCAATATAAATATTCTTCATATTTAATTGTAATTCCTTGAAGTTCAAGTAGTTGTAGTCGTGTCTAAAGAATAAATAAACAAAAACCGTCTGCATTAATCACACAATAACTTATGTTTCTTAGTAGAAAAACACTTATAAATAACATTGACATCTATTATCCATGATACTATTGGATGCATACATAGAAGTTCTGTAACACAAGAGAGTTATGGGTTCAATTCTCTTAAAAGAATATTATTTTTACAAGCCTTTTTAAACCAATCTTTCGACCGAGCAAAAGTCGTGAAAGAAAAAAAAAATAAAGGAAAAGGAAATACAATCAAGATCGAGAACAACAAAGGCACGGAGCTGTGTCCGTGGAGAAGGAAAACTCATTTAATAAAAAAAAAAATCTTTCAACTGAGTTTTGAAATATACCCTTAACTTATTGAGCTGAAATTATGTATACACTTTTAGTTTGGATGACAATGCATAGTTAATTCTGTGACGTTATTCAACATCCAATATGGCGTACCACCTAAAATGGCTGACTACGACGAAAAAGCTTGTTTTAAAAAATATAATTTAAGTTATTATAATTTCATCGCCATTATTATATAGTTTTTTAATAACATAACCTTTCTAATTGACTAGCAATCCCTTGTACAGAAAAAGAGGTAATAAAAGAAATACACAAAATACACACTGGAAGTAAGAAGTACCGGATTTTTTGAGACATTTTTTGAACAGTATATGACGAAGATATGTTATGATCTTTTAAATAGATATAGTTAGAAGGCTTGAGAGTAACGTAAGGTACTTTTTTTTTATCATCTTCATTCTGTAACAATTTTTTTTAGCCTCACACTGTATCCCGCACACAGCAGGGTAGGCAGTGGGAACCTAGTGTTAAAACACTCCGTTCCCTACTTTTTCGAGACCATTGCGTGTTAAGTGGCGGAACAAACCCCGCGCTTTATCTCGACACCAGAGCGAAGAAAATGGAAATATTTAATATTTCCACTCTTCGAGTGGGAATCGAAACCACAACCAGTCGTTTACGGTCACACGTTTGTGCCACTGCGCCACGACTGGCCCCGTAACAAATTAATAAAGATATATAATTTTCATCGTTAAGTCCCATTGCAAACGCAAACGAAGTCGCGGGTAACTACTATAGATATAAAGTCACGACACGCTCGTAATAAGAAGTGGTGCTAATATGCAAGTGAATGAACATCCGGGTATATGTTTACGTTTAACACGACAGTTATGACTGTATTTACTTTAAAATATATAAAAAATACATGTATTATATTAACATCTTATCGTAATTGCCCAGTATAAACGATGATGTGAAATTTACTTACGGAAATAAGTGAAAGAATCGTAATGATTGAATTGCTTGAAATGAACGCTACTTAAGCATAGTTATTTTTTTTATTGTCCTCATCTTAAAGAACCAAGGGTCAAAACATTCCGTTCTCGAGGAAAAGTGATAATAATTATGTATATTGTCATATTTTTCTGAGTGAGAATCGAACCCACAACCAGTCGTTTATAGTCACACGATCATGCCACTGCGATACGACTGGACCCAAAATTATATATTTTCAGTAAATAATAAATAATTACTATTATTATAATAATACAGTCGCAATCATCAAAATCGTTTGAACATAACAAAACGTTTGTTCTTTACATCAATTACAAAATTGTAATAGCTGTGACTTGTGTACTTTGTGTATTTTGTGAACCAAATTGTATGAAATTGCTTGACTTAAATCAAATAGTTATTTTTTAAAATAACAACAATTCTATTCTATTCAAGGATTGTTTTATAATTGCGCTATTATGATGGGATATTATCTGAAAACGTGTAATTAAGACCAGCGTTTATCTTCACGCTTCTGTTTTGTTACGTGTACTGTAATATTAAACACTCCGTTTTCTAACTCCAAGCTATATTGATACTGTGGCGCAGAACCACAAATTGTGACTGTAAGGTAACTGGTTGTGGGTTCGATTCCCACTCGAGGAGTGGAAATATTTAATTGGTAATTTAAAGTGGTAATTTCCATTTTCTTCGCTCTGATGTCGAGGCAATGCGCGGCGTTAAGTTCCGCCACGAAACACGCAATGCGTCCGAATTCGGCGGAAAGTGGGAAACGGAGTGTCTTATCACTAGGTTTCCTCTGCCTACCCTGCTGTGGGGGAATATAACGTGAAGCTAAAAAATAATTTATATATGATTTACTTAAAATATATAATTTTAATGTCTTTGTGTCATTTTTAAGGATTTATGTAAAGGTTTTCGATTGAAATATCATGAAAAATTTTTTGTAGTGGTCCTATTGTTATTGAGTTTGGTAGTTAATAATACTGAACTGGTGATACAGATATTTAAACAATCTTTTTGTATATAGAAATTCTTATACATTAAAAGTAAAATAAAAGAATACATAACAAAAATAAGTATTTACTCCTAATTTTTCCATGATTAGTTCCTTAATAAAAGGTAGTTTTTTTCAATATATTTCCAATAATAAGTAGTAACCTACTTACCCAATATTAGTTCGACCCACGGGAAATGACAATAATATGTTATACGTTAAAAGGCCAAATGTTGTAGGTACATTATATTTCTATACTAGCGACCCGCTCCCGGCTTCACCGTGTGAACCACGCAACTATAGCTGTTTGTAGTTACTTGCAACTCTTTATATTAGATTTTCGAAAAATAATACAGGATATGATAAACCATGAGTTATGAACTATACTTACTTATGACAAAATTCGTTACATTCGTTCAAGTAGTAAGTTCATTAAAAATTTTAACCATTATTTGATTTTCTTTAGGGGTTTATTTTTTTTAAAACTAGCGGTCTATTTTTGACCTAGATTATTTTTTTTTTTTCATTCTGAATGTCATCAACATTGGACCAGTAGATTAGCCGTAAAAGCGTAACAGACAGATAGAATGACTTTCATGTTGATAATATACTCGTATCAGTATGGATATATAAAAATCTTCCGTTACTTACTATGAATGAATGACAGACAGTGAATGGAGCACAATGCTTAGCTAAAATTAATACTACTCGTGATCAAAAGAAAATTTTCCATGTGCAAATAGGTCGCTTGGGGAGCTTTTACGCATTTTCCTTCAAAGTAGGGTAAAAAAAGAAAACCTAGTGGCGAGACACTCCGACTTTGATCCTTACATATTAAGTTAGTCAGAGAGAATCTAGTGCCGAGACACTTTGTCCTTCATGTACGTATTTTGTGTCGAGTGGCGGAACTCACTGTACTCACCCGCGTACTGTCTTAGTAGAGCGGGGAAACGAAAATAATTTAAACAACTTTCCTCAAAAAGAGAAAGAGATGGGGATCGAAATCACAATTAATTCAATTCACACAATCATTTTCTATCAAAAAGATTACTTTCCTTAGATACCGTGACCAATCGTGGTACGTTAGCGTGACTGTAAATGCCACTGGTTGTGGGTTCGATTCCCACTCGAGGAGTGGAAATATTTAATATTTGTATTTCCTTCACTCTAGTATCGAGGCAAAAGCGCGGTGTTAAGTCCCGCCACTTAACACGCAATGCCTCCAAAATTCAGCGGAGAATGGAGAACAGAGTGTCTTAACACTAGGTTCCCTCTGCCTACCCTGCAATGCGGGTAAAAGCGTGAAGCGTGAAGCTGTTAGGCACAAAATGATACAAATTTATATTCAACATACAAAATATAGCCAGAGGTTCGTCTCAACTATGTTACATGTGTGTCATAACAATGGCCTTCTAAGTTAACTTACGAATACTCGCATGTCTTCACAAAGTATTTAACCTATGCGTTTACGCAAGACTACTTGCGTAATACACATATATTATACGTATTATACATGAGTGATATGTTTGTTTTATTTTATATTGTTTATAATGTGGAAGCTTCTAATGTACAGTAAATTATAAATAATTAATATTACTTAAATCTATTTATTCTAAATGCAAAAATTTGCCTATTTGTCTGTTATCTTTTTTCCGTTAATCTCCCGCCAGGCTTAGATAAAATAAATGGAATGAAAAATAACGAAGAACCATTTTAAAAACCAACCCCTAAAGAGTTGAAATAGGGGATGAAAACTTGTAACCACCAATTTCGATTCATTTTCTCAAGAAGACAGTTGATGACACAATGTAAAATATAGGATATCTAGTTTTTTCAAAACTCAACCACTAAAGGGTAAAATGGGGGTTAAAAATTCGCGTGAATAATTCGTGTGAAAAAAATTATCTTTGCCACGGACAGGTCGCTAGTATTATATAAACGTTTCGAAATCATTATATTTAATTATATTCATTTCTTCAATCTGATAAGGTCCGGTGTTGAGAATTGCTATTTAACGTACAATGTTGTAAGGATTCTTTTACGAACATGAAAATAAAAGGTAACTAAGTGCCTAGAGGCCAGTGTACATGTGACTGTAAACGACTGGTTGTGGGTTCGATTCCCGCTCGAGGGGTGGAAATAATTAATATTTCCTTTTTCTTCGCTCTGGTGTCGAGGCGCGGCGTTAAGTTCTACCAGTTAATACGGAATGCCTCCGAATTCGGCAGAAAGTGGGGAACGGAGTGTCTCTAACACTAGGTGCCCTCTGCCTACCCTGCGGTGTGCGGGATACAGCATGAAGCTTAAAAAAAAAAAAACTAAATACCTAACTGCGTGGCAAATTATGACCCAAAGCACAATTTATATTAATTTATTTTAAAATAAAGACAAATAAAAGTTACAATCCCTCGTATATGGACAACGGTAAGCGGAGTATTTTGACGTTATATTATCCAGCGTAATATTTATATATATTTTGTACAAGAACTTTTATAATACAAGATTTTGTATTTCATTACGAATTTTATATCCGACTCAAATTAGTACTTTACTACTCCACTATATCCACTTAAACGTCTAATTTAATTAAATTCAAACTCTGTTCCTTATATTAGTTTCCTGTCCTTATTCCTAGTCAAATTTTCGCAGTAATTGGTGAAAATTCGACAATTATAACTATTTGGTTTTAACCGCGAGATAATAACCGTTAAACCTAACTATCCTATTCACTTTAACGAGTAGAGAATACTCTGAACGCTAAAGTAAGTTTCTAATGTGTGAACTGGTCTAATTAAAGCGTACAATTGACCCCCTTAAGTCTTATGGTGAATATAGCAGGTGTTCTAAAATATTCGAGATTCGCCAATCACTTCACTGCCATTAATTACCGTATTTTTTTTTAACTTCACGCTGTATCCCGCACACAGTAAGGTAGACAGAGGGAGCCTAGGGTTAAGACACTCCGTTCCCCACTTGCCGCCAAATTCGGAGGCATTGCGTGTTAAGTGGCGGAACTTAACGCCGCGCTTTGCCTCGACACCAGAGCGAAGAAAATGGAAATACTAAATATTTCCACTCTCGAGTGGGAATCGAACCCAAAACCAGTCGTTTACACGCTTGTGCCACTGGGGGGCCCAATTACCGTATTTTACTTGTTTTTATTAATATAATTTATAGTAAGCCACGTTCTATATATTATAATAGGGCAGGTGCACATAGTGTGACTGTTAACGCAACTGGTTGTGGGATCGAATCCCACTCGAGAAATGGAATATTTAATATTTCCTTTTTACCTTCATTCGGATGTTCAGGAAAAGCGTGGCGTTAAGCTCCGCCACTTAACACGCAATCCCTCTAAAATTTTGGGGAAAATGGGAAACGCAGTGCTCTGAAGTCTGACACTACCCCCTCTGCCTATCCTGCTGTGTGCGGGAAACAGCGTGAAACTAAAAAAAATATATAAATATTTTTTAATAATTCAGTTCCATATTAAGAAAAAAGAAAAATATATGGCATAAGTTAGTACGTCATAAGATTCATACAAACTTGGTAATGGCAACATCGCTGAGTTAAAGTGTGTCAGAATGATGAATGAGCCACTTTTTATATTTTGTAACACTACACTTTTTTAATATGAAAGATTTATTTTTAGAGTTACTTCTAGTTATTTTTTTATGTAAGTACGTTTATAATAATTAACTATATGTTATTTTATTTTATTTTTTATTATATACTACTGTGGTCATCGTAGCAATGTGGAACAACGATTGTAAACGCAATGGTTGCAGGTTCGAAACCCTCTCAGGGAATTATGTTTAAATTTTTTAATTAAATGTCAAAACTCAACACGTATTGTCTCGATTTCGGGCAGAAGGTGTAGGACGGAGTATTTTGATACTAGGTCCTCTGTGACAACCCCGCTAATGGAAAAAAACGTACTGAACTTCCTTTCCTCATCCTTTTCACACTAATTCTAATTATAACGTTAAAATTATACTTTAATGGAATATCTTTATTTATTACTAGTAGCCCGCTTGCGGCTTCGCCTGCGTGAACTACACAACTATTTTACTATAGGCCTTTAAAGGAAAGATTATCAGTGTTTCTCTACTACATTATGCATGTATTATACATATAAACCTTCCTTTTGAATCATTCTATCTATTTAAAGAAACCGCATCAAAATCCGTTGCGTAGTTTTGTAGATCTAAGCATATATACATACAGACAGACGCGGGAAGCGACTTTGCTTTATATTATGTAAAGATATTGACTATTGTTATGGTTCTTTATTTGCCGTTCTATTTTTCGAAATCAATTATATCTACTAAAAAGTTATGCAACAGAAAAGGTCTCATTGAAATCCCGAATGAAAATTGAACCCTGAACCATCCCTTATACAATTACGTACTGACACACTGCACCATGATGGTCACATTAAAAATATTAGATAACATTATGATAAATTAAGTTAAATTATATTATGTGAATATTTTAAAAATAACAATGAATTTCAGAAAGTGACAATGCAGTAAACACTAACAGTATCTTAACGATAGCTTTATTTTAGATAATAAAAAACAATTACTTATATAATACATAAATATACATAATTACAATAATATTAAATGTACAAGAATTTCAATTCAAATGATAAAAAATTCTCTATTTTTTAATGATACTATTAAAAGTATTGTAATGCCTGAAATTTATATGATCATTTAAAAAAAAGATTAATAAAACCTATAGTTTTTACTTGCTAAACTACTTTTCTCTGCTCTTAATTCTTTTTTGCAACTCTACGCTTGTTATGATTAAATACTAATGACCCGCTCGTGGCTTCGCTTGCGTGAACTACACAACTATTTCACTATAGGCGCGCGCCGCCGCGCAGAGATTACATTAGAAACCTTTAAAATTATCAATATTTCTCTACTATATTATGAACGTATTATATATATAAACCTTCTTTTTGAATCATTCTATCTATAAAAAGAAAACAAATTAAAATTCATTGCGTAGTTTTGTAGATCTAAGCATATATACATACAGAAGACGCGGGAAGCATGTTTGCTTTATACTATGTAAAGATAATGATTTTCTTAAGTGGGAATCGAACTCATAACCAATCGTGTTTACATTAAGATGCTGTTTCACTGCGCCACGATAGTCTCTTGATCTGATTGAAGATTGAACTCAAAACCTTGTACAATTAAATAATTCTTAACTAGGACACTAAAGTGTCAATTAAAACAATTTCATTTAATATCTGAGGAAAATCGTTAATATAATATATTTATAGGACTTGCTCATAAGGATGTAATACTACCTTGAGTTCCTGGCCTTAACACCTCATGCATAATGACGAATCGACTGAGTAGTTTACTTACAAAATGTCAAGACTATAAGTTAGTGGAAAATCTTGAATATTTCCATTTTCTTCGCAGAAAATGGTCTGGTCTGGTATAGAGGCGAAGCGCGGCGTTAGGTTCCGCCACTTAACAAGTAATGTCTCCGAATTCGGCGGAAAGTGGGGCACGGAGTGTCTTAACACTATGTTACCTCTCTGCCTACCCTGCTGTGTGCGGAATAAAGCGTGAAGTTATTAAAAAAAAAAAACTTTTTCTTATCTCAATTTCAACGTTTTTCACGTATAGCAGGATAGTCGGAGAGAACCTCGTGTCAAGACACTCTGTTCTCCACTTTCCGTCCGAAATCGAGACAATGCATGTTAAGGGACGGAACTCTCCGCTCGTCATAAGTACTAAAGCGAAGAAATGAAAATAATGTATAATCATTCCCTCAACTGGGAGTCGAACCCGTAACCATTGTGTTTAGTCAGATGTTGTCCCACTGCGCTACGACAGCCTCAATGAAGATTAATGAAGATTTTGTTTTCGTAAAAAGTCGATTTTACGCTAATTTCGTAGATAATTTGTTTAGAAGTAACGTACATATGTATATACATACATTTAAACAGATAGCTATAATTTGTACTAATTTATCAAATAATACATTGAAACCATGTTAGCGCAGTAGTACAACGTTTGATTGTAAATGCGGCTGGTTTTGGGTTCGATTAGAGACTTAGGGGAGGATTTATTTAAAGTACTTTCATTTCTTTTTTGATCGGAGCCAGTCGTGGCGCTGTGGCACAAGCGTGTGACTGTAAACGACTGGTTGTGGGTTCTATTCCCAGTCGAGGAGTTGAAATATTTAAAATTTCCATTTTCTTCGCTCTGGTAACCAGGCAAAGCGCGGCGTTAAGTTCCGCCACTTAACACGCAATGTCTCCAATGCGGCGGAAAGTGGGGAATGGAGTGTCTTAACACTAGGTTCCTTCTGCCGATCCGGTTATGTGCGGGATACAGCGTGAAGCTAAAAAAACAATATTATTATTTATGTTTTCATATTAATCCCATCTGTTCGTTGATCCCATTCCAGGATTATAAACAAAAACACATACACAACTTATTATAATTTTTCGCAATTTCAAATTCAAACAGATTGTATCGTTAACGTTCGCCTACGTGCCATACGTGTGGGAATTCTCTATACGTGAGTTCAAAGACGGTGTATCATCAAATATTCTCACAATAAAACGCGTAGGCCTCGACAGCGTGTTAGACATTTTAGATTTGTTATGATTTACAAATTTGTACTAATGTGAAAGTATGTCTGTCTGTCTGTTACGCTTTTTCGTCTAAGCCGGCCCGATTTGGATTGAATTTGGAATAAAAATAATTAAAGGCTAAGGGACAAACAAAAGCTATTTTTTTACAGAAATAACCCTCTTAAGGGTTGACTAAGGGTGTGAAAGTTAGTATTAACACATATATTCGTAGTTATGTAGACGAAGTTACGAGCGGAAGATCAGGGTGTGATTGTAAATGTGATAGTTGTAGGTTTATCCACTAGGGAGGTTTATTATTTTTAAGTTATTCCTTTTTTGATAAAATAATAGAGAAAAAAGAGTTCCGCCATTTAACATATGTGTCTCAAAGACGAGTAGAAAGCGAACAACGAAGTGTTTTGACACTGTGTGCTATTTTCGCTTACCTTACTCTTTTTTAAATAGAGTTATCCATGACGTGTTTTGAAGTGATTCAACACATAACCATCTCTATTTATTTTAAACATAAAAGCAATATACAAATATACTACAAAAAACATATTTATTTAACAAAATAATATAATTTTGAATGAATGTAAGTAAATTTTATAAAACACAATATTATTTCTGTTTGAAAGCTTATTTCAATCCTTATACGTTTATAAACGAATTTATATAACACATTCATGAAACATCGATACGCTTTTAGTAAAATAATTATATTCGTATTCATTCTGAATTTGTATGATATTTATTTTCTTTACTAATGTTTCTTTAAAGTAGTCACTGTCTCAAGTTTCTGTCTGAAATCGAGATATTTCAAGTACTTGATAGAAGAATAGAAATTAAAGTACAATCATTTGCCCCGAGTGGGAATCGAATCCACAACTATTGCGTTTACAGTAAGACGTCCACTAAGCCACGACGGTCTTAAACACTAATATAACTTTAGCAAACTTAAATGTATTGGTGTCTCTACTTTATACATCTCTCTCCCTCTCTCTCTCTGTTGTCTTTGATGTCCTCTTGTTGTTTATCCATATTTGGTCGGCTGGAAGTGTAAAATCTATTATATTTTATAAATTTAAAATTTAGATAAAAAAAACATATGTGAGCAACTTTTTTCATAAAGTCCCTTATATTTCAAAATTTGAATATATTTTGACAGAACAAAATTACACTCCTGAACAAAATATTAAGCAGATCGCAGGTTGCTTACCCCTGGTATTAAATTTATTTTGGCTGATAAAATAACTGTTCCTATACTGTATTGCATTGCTTATTGCATTTTAAATGTGAATGGGAACTTGTACGTGACCTAGTTGGGTATGGGTTGGGTTTTGTAACAATATTCGCTAAAGTAATACTTATTGCTATGCTTCGTTTAAGATTAATTGAAATATATTTTAAATAATTTAAACTAAACATTGATTAATGACTTTGCAACAGTTTCAAGTCTTTTCTCGCATTGCAGAATTAGATATACAGAGTTCCTACAGTCAAAATACTCCGATTTCCGTTCCGTTTAATTTCTCTTTCGACTTTTCGCTTGAATCCGTGATGTAGTATTGAGTGGCAGAACTCAACGGCATGTTTTGTCTTGCAACTGACCGGTTAAATAAAAATAATAATCTTAATATAATACCCCGAGAAGGAATCGAACCCGTAACCATCGCGTTTACAATCACGCACTGTCACACTCCATCACTATGACCTCATCTACTTACAAAGTATATTAATTTAATAAATTTCAGTTCGCTCGGTCTGATTTGACAAAGTAATGCATTGAGTTACACTATCTAACATACAATGTCTACTTAAGTGAAATGTGGAGAACGGAGTCACTCTGCCTATCTACGCTATAGAGTCATTTTTATAAAAAAAAAAAAATGAAATCAATATTCAAAAAATAGATATATTTCGCCGCTTTACTTTGCACCAGTATTGCAAAAACTGTCACTTCGTGATAGTAGACGCTCGTTATATTGTCAGACACGATTGATGTGATTGCAGTCCGCGTTTAAAGTATAATTTACAACGTAATACGCATATATATAACAACTGCTTATAAGATTTTATAATTCGTCTCGCCGTGACCACAGATTATAGTACAGCAGGGGTGCGCAACCTTTTTTAACATAGGACCAATTTTTTAAAGCCGATTTTTTTTTTTTTTTTGGTGGCTTTAAACCATATTTCTACTTATAGTGTCTAACAAGTATCAGTTATGTAATATGAATAGGCGTTTGTCAAGTCGCGTAAAAGCGGGCCGCGGTTAGCGCATCCCTGCTGTAAAGTTTTTTTTTTTAGCTTCACGCTGTATCCCGCGCACAGCAGGGTAGGCAGAAGGAACTTAGTGTTAAGATACTCCGTTCCTCACTTTCCGCCGAATTCGGAGGCATTGCGTGTTAAGCGACGGATCTTAACGCCACGCTTTACCTTGACACCAGAGCGAAGAAAATGGAAATATTAAATATTTCCACTCCTCGAGTGGTAATCGAACCCACAATCAGTCGTTTACAGTCACACGCTTGTGCCACTGCGCCACGACTGGCCACAAACTATTAATTTTTACCTTTTTAATTTTTTTTAGCTTCACGCTGTATTCCGCACACCACAGGCAGGGGGAACCTAGTGTTAAGACACTCCGTCCGAATATATTAAAACTAATTTCATATCTCCGCTAGTTTGAAGTGCAAGATAATATATGTTGACAAATACTTTTAATATAGTTATTCCTGAGTGGAGATCGAACCCATAACCATCATCATCAGCCGGAAGACGTCCACTGTTGGACATAGGCCTCCCCCATAGATCGCCATTTAGAGCGATTGCTCGCCTCTCCCATCCAGCGGTTTCCCGCGGCTTTGACTATATCGTCAGTCCACCTTGTGAGGGGCCGTCCAACGCTTCGTCTTCCGGTTCGTGGTCGCCACTCGAGAACCTTTGCTCCCCATCTGCTGTCGGTTCTACGAGCGATGTGGCCTGCCCATTGCCACTTCAGCTTGCTAACTTTAAGAGCTATGTTGGTGACTTTAGTTCTCCTGCGGATCTCTTCATTCCGAATTTTGTCACGCAAGGAAACCCCAAGCATGGCCCTCTCCATAGCCCGTTGAGCGACTTTGAGCTTCTTGATGAGGCCAACAGTAAGAGACCACGTCTCAGAGCCATATGTCATCACTGGCAAAATGCAAAGGTTAAAAACCTTGGTTTTGAGGCTCTGGGGTATTGTGGACGTTAAGATAGATCTGAGCCTCCCGAATGCTGCCCAGCCGAGTTGGATTCTTCGTGCGACCTCTTTGTCGAAGTTGGACC
Organism: Dryas iulia moderata; assembly: GCA_019049465.1. Taxonomy (NCBI): domain Eukaryota; kingdom Metazoa; phylum Arthropoda; class Insecta; order Lepidoptera; family Nymphalidae; genus Dryas; species Dryas iulia. Next base: position 14,038,714 of record CM032429.1, read on the forward strand.
TACCTAATTGGACATTTTGTCCCAGATAGATATACTCGTCTACAACTTCGAGCGTATTGTTCCCAACGATCACCGGTAAGGGTGGGACATGGGCATTGAACATAACTTTTGTTTTATCCATGTTCATCCCAAGAACAACCTGTTGGGAAACTCTACTGAGGTCGTTGAGCATGATACTGAGGTCCTCAAGCGATTCCGTCATTAAGACTATGTCGTCGGTGAAATGAAGGTTGGTGATTTACTCGCCATTTATATTAATGCCAAGTCCTTTCCAGTCCAAGAGTTTAAAAACATCCTCCAAAGCATTCGTGAACAGTTTCGGAGATATGATATCTCCCTGTCTCACGCCTCTCTGTAATGGTATTTGTTTTGTACTCTGGTCTTGTAGTCGGACTGACATGGTGGCGTTGCTGTACAAAGACTTCAACACTTCGATGTAACTGTAGTCTATTTGAAATCGCTGCAGGGACTCCAGTACTGCCCAGATCTCGATAGAATCGAACCCATAACCATCGCTTTTACAATCAGATGCTGCTGAAGTTGTACTTTGCCTATGCCTCATATTTAATGTTGGCTCTTTTACCTAGATAGATAGATTTTAGAGTGTAAAACTTATAATAAAGCCAAAATTTATAATCATAACACAGTGAATATTCACGAGTTAGACTATACGTGATAATTGTAGATCTAAACTTATATGGAGAATATTATTTATATAAGTTTATTTAGGAAATTACTTCGACATAATTAAGCATTTAGCGTATTACTTCCCTTTTTAGTTATGGTTTCCGAATGTGCTAGTCATTTATCACGTCTAGTCTTAGCAGACAAGAAAGTGATACATATAAAATTTCAAATTAATTAATTTGAATTATTTTCAAACTTATATAACATTTAAAATTATACAAGAAATACAACATTTTACTTAAATTTCCAGGCCAGTCGTGGCCCAGTGGCACAAGCGTGTGACTGTAAACGACTGGTTGTGGGTTCGATTCCCATTCGAGGAGTGGAAATTATATTTCCATTTTCTTCGCTCTGGTGTCGAGGAAAAGCGCGGCGTTAAGTTCCCCGCCACTTAGCACGCAAGCCTCCGAATTCGGCGGAAAGTGGGGAACGGAGTGTCTTAACACTAGGTTCCCTCTGCCTGAGGTGTGCGGGATACAGCGTGAAGTTAAAAAAAATAAAAAAAGAAAAAAAAATTAAATAGCATATACTTTTATATTAAGTAGAAAACGCATGTAATAATCTCAATACCACCTAGATTTCAAGTTTCCTCTATTTTAATTTTTGAGTACGAGGTAATATAAACACAAGGATTGTAAATAATTAAAACACTTTCCTCAATTACATTACAAAGTTATTAGGTGATAGGATAAATTATCGTTTACCTTATTAGGTAATATAATACATTTTTTCTCAGTATCACTCTAAAACCTGTAGCGTAAGGTAAGAAGAGAGAATCTAGTAAAAAATTAAAATAATTTAAATAGAATTATCATATCCTCGTCATTATTATTTAAGTTTTAATTTCTCCGCTCTTGTACCAAGACGAAGCGCGGCGTTTAGTTCCGCCACGCAATGTCTCGATTTCGTGAGGCAAGTGGTAAAGTGTCTTGACACTAGGTCCAGTCTATGACTATGCAGGACTATGCAGGAAAGTGTGAAGCCTTAAAAAATAACATTCCCTCGAGTGGGAATCAAACCCACAACAAGTCACGTTTACAGTCAATAGCTGTCCTACCGTACCTCCGGAGCTTCTAATTAATTAATACTAAAACGATATTCTTTTGTTCCAGATTATCAAGATGGGTATCGAAGAGAAGAAAGGAACTATAGTTTTGGACAACTTCAATTCGACGTAAGTCAAATATTCGTTATACTAAGGTTAATAGTGCTTCCTTTACACAATGGTTAAGAATTCAAGTCCCACTTTGGGCATATATTGAAGCTTTGATAAAAGTTGTTGTTAAGATTATTGATTGTGGGTTCGACTCCGCTTGGAGGAACGATTATATTTGAATTATTTCTGTATAAGAGAAATTGTAACTCTAAGTTCCGCCACCAAACACGTAATAATTCGGATTTGGGCGGAAAGTGGGGAACAGAGAGTATTGTTACTAGGTTCTCCCTAAATATCTTGGTATACGTGAAGAAACTATTTTTTATAAATACACTTGACATTTCGACGTATTTGTGGTTTTACAAAAAACACATCGTAATGCGTGGAATATTTATATAAATTTATTTTTTTCAATAACTTTCAATAACTAATTATAAAAAAAAAATAATTTTGCACCTCTTCTTTATATAAACTGTGCCCAATTTCAGACGATGTTCTTATGTCTGTATATCTTTCGTTAATTAATAAAATTATTCTAGTCACAAAGAATATTCTAGACTTAATATAAACAAATCTTTTCAGGGCCAATTTAGCATCGAATCCAGGATTTCAGTCAACACTCAGCCTCGGCTCAAAGGAAGTTATCAATGAAAAAGCATACAACCCTTTTGAACACAGAAAAGTGGAACATCCCAATTCGTGAGTAATATTTACTAATCAAATATATATACTTTAATGCAGCCTCTCGCTTTTTCCCGCATAGTGAGGTAGTCAGAGAGGAACTAGTGTCTAAACACTCTGTCCTGCAATTTCCGCCTTAAATCGAGACATTGCGTATTGCGTGGCGGAACTCAACGCCGCGTTTTATCTTTAGTTGACAAAGAAATAAAAATTTAAATATATCCATTCCCCCGAGTGGGATTCGAACGCACAATTACCGCGCTATTTTCAGATGCAAACACACTGCGCCTCTCAATTAATATTTGCTAGTTATATAGAATATCTAGCACTGAGACAGCGTCTGGACTGTAATTGTGATAATTGTGGGTTCGATTTTCACCAGTCAAGTCTTGAAAAAGACATTTAAAGAAAACGTATAAAAATTTGAACGCAGCAGGATTCAAACCCGCGCCTCCTGATACCGTCCATGCGCTCTCATCACTGAGCATGCTCATTGGTATGCCGTTATTTTTATACGTTTTCTTCAATTTTCCTAAGTGTGGAATAACACTTTAAAAATGTTTAAGTCTAGTCTTCTTTTTGTGTGGTAAACAAAACAAAGCGCTGCATTACATAAATATATGAGGTGAGCAACCGGCGAACCGCTTGATAGTTTTCTGCGGCCCGTCAAGTGATCATTCATATTACAAATTATTGCCGCTACTTTTCAATTACCATTAAGAAGCGATTCTGGCTTGCCAAAAATATTCAAAATTTGTTGATACAAATTGCCCGTTGCTGATAAAAGTTGATCGGTCCTGACCTAAATTAATAACATTTATTAATTACTTTTAAACATTTTTAAAGTGTTATTCCACACTCTTGCCAAACGATTGTTTGTAGAATAATCTTTGGGTAGCAAAAATTTGTATAAATCTCTCTGCACAGATGCTAACAACAGAAATAAGTTGTAATAAAGCGTATAAGAATTTCGACGCAGCTGGTGCATGCTGGACGCATGGCTCAGTGGTGAGAGCGCCTGGAAGGTATTAAGGAGGCGCGGGTTCGAATCCCGCTGCGTTCAAATTATTTATACGTTTTCTAAATGCCTTTTTCTAAATACCTTTAACATTTATTAATTTTTAAAAATAAAAGGAAGCTCAGGATTTTTTTTTGGCATTTTCGGCACAGCAGAGTAAGCAGAGAGAACCTAGTCAAAACACTAAGTTCTTCATTTTCCGCACGAACTTTGCGTGTTCACTGGCGGATATTAACAATGCGCTTTGTCGTCTCACCAGAACAGAGTAATGGAAATAATTTAAATAAAATCATACCCCCGATTTGAAATCAAAGCCACACTCATCACGAATACATTCAGACGCTGTCTCACTGCGCCAGGATAGCAAAAAGCTGTCTAGATAACTTCTTAAATAGCCTGTAATACAAAGTACTTATACATATAATTACAATTAAAATAATACAAATAGTAAAAGACGTCCTACGTAAAGATTTACGACTGTAACTGCTTGTGGAAGCCCTAGAATAGGCAATTTGCCAAGTTTTATAATTTAGGTATGCTAACTTTATACGTAATAAACTGTAATTCTCTTTGGTAGTAGGTATTATATTCAAGATAAAATGATTTTCGGTTCTGTCCGTTCAGAATTTTTTAAGGAATATTTTGTGAAGATTTGATTGTGCAATCCGACATTGTTAGACTTTAAGTATGGATTGTAAGTTTAATGACGTTTTTAATTTCTTACTTGTATTTTTTATATTAATAACTCTATGTATGATTTTTTTTTTAACTTCACGCTGTATCCCACATACAAGAAGGTAGGCAGAGGGAACCTAGTGTTAAGATACTCCGTTCACCACTTTCTGCCGAAATCGAAGGCATTGCGTGTTAAGTGCTGGAACTTAACGCCGCGCTTTGCCTCGACACCAGAGCGAAGAAAATGGAAATATTAAATATTTTCACTCCTCGAGTGGGAATCGAACCCACAACCAGTCGTTTACAGTCACACGTTCGTGCCACTGCGCCACGACTGGCCCTAAATACATATGTACATATGATTCTCATATAATAATTTTACATAATAGGGTAGACAAATAGAAACTAGTGCTTTCCGTTCACTCCTTTCCACCCGAAAACAATACAGTGGAGGACCTCATCTTGTTTTGTTTTGTACAAGAGTGACGAAATGAAATCGATTTAAATTTTATAAATTACCTGAATGAGAATCGCACCCATATCCATCGCATACAATCAGACGCTATCGTATCATACTAAGTTGTTTATATATCAATAAACTCGAAATACTATTGTGGCCAGTCGTGGCCCAGTGGCACAAGCGTGTGACTGTAAACGACTGCATGTGGGTTCGATTCCCACTCGAGGGGTGAAAATTATATTTCCATTTTCTTCGTTCTGGTGTCGAGGTAAAGCACGGCGTTAAGTTCCGCCACTTAACACGCAAGCCTCCGAATTCGAAAAGTGGGGAACGGAATGTCTTAACACTAGTTTCCCTCTGCCTACCCTGCTGTGTGCGGGATACAGCGTGAAGCTAAAAAAAAAACTGAAAGAAATACCATTAACTTATTACCAAATGCCAGAACCCATAAAGTCATATTTGAAAAGCATCTAAGTTTCAAACAGTATTTAGGCATGCGTTAAAGAATTTCTCGTGCCGCCTCTTACAAGGAGTCCCTAAGGATAATTGGGATCCCAGTATGTATATCTTGTGTATGAACATTGTACAAATATGTAGAAATTTCCTCAACTTCCTTTAAATGGTGTACAGAATCAACTTACGGGCATATCTCTACTTGTCTTGTTAAATAAATCTCTATTTGCTGAACGACGATTGTTTTTCATATACATATTTATATTTTTTTTATTAGCAAAAAAAGTATTGAAAAGTCTATCTGTTTTTAAATCCTATTACATTCATTTTGTATAGATTTAGTAACTCTCTCGATGTCTGATTGATGATAATGAAAGAACGGAGTGTTTTAACACTAGTTCTCTCTAGTAAAAATTGTACATAAAAACATTATTTTCTTAAATATATTAATTATTAAATATATAATCTTATAGTAATAAGGCATGACGATATTGAATGTAAGACATTTAAATGATTTAATTATTTAGTAATTTCAAAGATCCGGTTTCAATAATATATTAATACTAGACATCCTAAGCACTTACTTAGTTCTATTAATAAAATATAGTTATCAAAGATTCACTAAAAATAAACGCTAAGTCCAAGTAACAATATGGTAGTAGACTAAAATGAAGAAATATCCTTTACTACGTCAATAAGAGTTTCTTGATATCCTACGTGGGAGTTTCAATTATGTAAATTGTTATTGAATATAATTATTATTAACGTCAGGACCGGACCGGCCCGGCCCGGAGACCCGGGACGCGGTTGTGTGGGACTCCGGTTTGGCAAGATGGTACGTCGCCGCTTACCCACTAAAACCTGACGGTGCTCCTCTCCCGCCACTTGCCCAGGTCTCGAAAACTGCCCCAATCGTCCTTGGACCTGTGCCTACATACCTTGGTCATAAAAAAACAAGCTGTCTTATTATTCGAGTTTAACCGGACCCAACCGCAAGTATTATATAAAAAAACCAAAAATATATTTTTGGGATCCCGCACATAGCAGGATAGACAGAGCAAAGCAAAACTTAATGTAGAACACTCCGTTCCCGAATCACACTTTCTGCCGAATTATGTAGGCATAATGTAGGTCCACAAGCCACGACTGGCCTCAAAAATGTGTAAGAATCAAAATATAAAAAATGTCGCAATATAGAAAATATAAAAAATGTATCAAAATCATTTAATTAACTAAATAATATTAAAACCAGAATTATATGTTTATCTAAAAAGGTTACTTTATAAATCTAGTCTATTAAAGGGACGCTTCAAGTATTAAATATGAAATTTGTTTTCTAAATTTTCACGCCTACACACTAAGCCAGGGGTGAACAACCTTTTTAGCAATGGGCGTATAAAATAAAGTCGTTTCATTCTTTACCGCACAGCAACGTAGTCCGAAATAACCTAGCGTCAGGACATTCCATTCTTCATTTTAAGTGATGGAACTTAACGCCATATCTTAGATACCAGAATGTAGAAATGAAATTAATATATTATAATTCCTCTGAGCGGGATTCAAAACAACAATCATTGCTTTTACTGACAAACGCTGTCCAACTGCGCCACGATAGCCTCATTCTAATTTTGAAACGTAATATATTTAATAAAAGAATTAAGAAAAGAATAGAAAATCAATGTGCACCTTCCAATCTTTATGCATGTTCGAATAAGTCACATTAATTTGATAGAACTTACTATATAATATTAGTGAGAGAATATCTGCAATATAAATGAAAGCTTAGTGGTCCGTATAATATTAGTAAGCAGTCCGTGGGTTGCTCATCCCTGCTCCAAACAACATCTAAACTATCAGACTGGGAACTTTGAAGGGCATGCCGCAGTACTTTACTTGTCATTTACCACAAATGATACTAGCTATATAGGGCGGATTATATTAGATTTGGTTGTTTAATAAAATATTTTACTATATAAAAGCTTCAGCTTAAGTATTTGCTTGTAAATACATTGGTTATGGGTACAATATCCACCTGATTGAATTGTTAAATTTTAATTATTTTTATATTTTCTCGAATTTGAACCAAAAAAATGAATAGAGTGTACTAGTCTCCCTGTTTATGTGAAGTTGCTTTGCTTTTTTATTATGAAATTTGTCTGACGTATTATACTAGCCATATTTGCTAAGCGTCAATCTTCACTCGATTTAACAAAGTTCGAAGTTGGTTTCCACCATACAAGCGCAAAGTCTTTAAATGAAACACAACATGGAGAACAGAAAGTCTTAACATACGGTTCTTTCTGCTAACGAGAGATTCGTTATTTGATTGTCTCGTGATCACTAACATGTCAAAAACGAACTGTCAAATATCTGATAATCTGTTCTGGTTCTCTCCGTATTACGAGTACTTGTTCCCACCTATCCTTCTGCCCGCATAAGTTGTAGATGTCCATGGGCAAAGGTAATCTTACCATCAGGTGGTCCTTCTGCTCGCTTGCCTCCTTTATGTAATAGAAATAAATTATAATAATTTAAAATAAAAAAAATGAATGCGAACAAGTACAACACTGCTCTATTAATATAATACTTAAATAGAAATACTAAATAAATTTAGTAAATAATAATATCCTTTAAAAGGGTAATTAAGTAATTATTCTAATAGCGTTTAGAAGTTTGAGTGTAAACAACTTTCAAATATAATTAAAAACTAATATTAAATGTCACACTGAGGTCCTTGTATTCATTTGTATCGTGTAACCCTTGACATAGAACTAAAAGTTGTAATGTAAATAAACCTATTTATTCGCAATTATATGTTTAACAAGTTTATATATATGTACATATATTATTCTAGAGGCTGTCGTGGCGCAATGATTCATTGTCTGATTGCAATCGTGATGGTTGTGGGTTCGATTCCCACTCGGGGTAATGATTTGGTAATTAAAAAAAAGGCATTACAAAAATAAACAAATTAATTAACACGTAATGCCTCCGAATTCGGTGAAAAATGGGGAACGGGGTGCCTTAACACTAGGTTCCCTCTCTCTACCCTGCTGTGTGCGGGATACAGCGTGAAGCTAAACCTCCATGTTCCTTGCTGACCTTTTTCTTCTCGCCTCTTCAGTCCAGAAGGTGGGCCTCTAGCTTTTTAAACTCTACGCTTTCCAATGCTAAAAGTAATAGTTGTTCCATCTATTTCATACCGGCCGACTCCTTGGTGTTACTCAACGACAGCTCTTTCCTTTGTCCAGCGCACTTTTTGCAGTCCAATTATATATCGTAACGAGCTGACGGAAGCTGTATCTGACATGTCTTAGTCATGTCTTAACGTGCGTCTTCATACGGGGAATATTGACAAGCTAGAATATGGTCTCGTAATAGCACTACAACTGACCAAATGAAAGAAAAAATTGAACGTTATTTCTTCCTAGATATTGGAATTATGGACACAAATAATAATATGCTTAAATAAATGCTTTTAACTTTGATGAGATTCGTTTTGAGTAACGTGAAGTCAGACAATAAAATAGGACCCTCTTTCCTGCTTAGATAAAACAAATCACATAGACCTAATAATACTGTTAATATTCGGAACACTGTAGAAAAATGAGAAGCGCCCATCGATCCCATATAAAAAAATAGAGGGGAAAGGTTTGCAACCAAGATCTGACAGTATCTTCGGTGTGGGAGTGTCTCCTTAATATACAGCGTAGGAGTCTCAATTATGAAAATTGATATTGAATATAATTACTTAATTATTAGATGGGGACCAGTCGTGGCGCAGAGGCACAAATTGTCACTGTAAAGCGACTGGTTGTGGGTTAGATTCCCACTCGAGGAGTGGAAATTTTTAATATTTCTATTTTCTTCGCTCTGGTGTCGAGGCAAAGTGCAGCTTTAAGTTCCGTCACTTAACACGAAATGCCTCCGGATTCGGCGTAAAGCGGGAAACGAAGTGTCTTAACACTAGGTCTCTTCTGCCTACCTATATACTTCCTGCCCTACCTACTTGCTGCCTGTCATTCCCTGTCGGAGGAATAATAGTTAAATTACTTGTTTTCTCTGCATGAGTTCCGCCACTTCCTCACCCAACATCTCAAATATGAATGGAAAGTGGGGGCTGTCTCGACACCAGGTTCTCTCTATCCTCTTTCTACTCTGTTATGCAAGAAAAATCTGAAGCTATTAAAATTTTACAATGTTAAAATTCAAATAACAACTCATAGATCAATCGGTCTCTTCTACTGTATACCATTCTAATATACATACATCTATTAATCATCTCTATTCTATGAATAGACTTTGGTTCGGTTCATAAAACTTAACGTAATTTGATAGTCTTATAGATATAAATGTATTCAATGAAGAATTATAACGTTTTTAATTAATTGTACTTTAATAGTAAACATCTTTTGCCATCAGTACTTCTACTACTTGTTTACTTACAATAAATTTTACATAGCTATATTTTTTTAAAAAAACAATCGTAAAAATTATACCTTTTTCCTTAGATCAATTGGTTCTCTGGTACATTTACTGAAATCTTCCCTCGGCTCCGGTATACTGGCGATGCCGGCTGCCTTCAAGAATGCTGGACTCGCTGTCGGTGCGCTGGGGACTATCATAATTGGATTTATTTGCACACATTGTGTTTATGTTTTGGTAAGTATATGCACGTATTTATTTTATTTATTTCTTTTTTCCCAATTTCTTATATTATTTATAAGTTTGGTAGAGAAGGGTTGTTGGACAGTGAGGAAAAGAGTTATTTTTAAAGGCCTCCTTATTAAAAGACACCTTAAGCCTACATTAAAGTCAAAGATCCTAGGCTATCTTCCGAGTTCCTTTACCTGCAACGCGATGAAAAATACCATAATAAAACCGTTAAGTCAGAGTCAAAGTCAAATCATTTTATTCAAAATAAGAAGTTACAAGCTTCATTTTTTGAACGTCAAATAGTTTACCACCGGTACACTAAATTTAATGCCTTAAACTTGAGAAGAACCGGCGCAAGAAACTCAGCGGGACTTCTTTTTTTTTTAAAGTAATTGTTATATACACATTTATTGCTAACAGTGATACTCTTGAAATAGCCTGGAGCGAGCATTTCATTCCCAAGGGGTTATCATTTATATAATCTTTAATTAGGTTATAACCTTTACCACACAAACGTCTTTTCACAACTTTTTAAAATTGTGATATAGAAAAATCTTGGACGTTTTCTGGGATCCTATTGTAAAAGCGTATACACTGTCCCATGAATGAATTATTGACTCGATGTAATCGGGTCACAGGGGTAAACATTTTATGCTATTTCTAGTATTCATATTATGTGTGTCGCCGATTTTTGTAAAATTCTTAATATTGCAAACCATCTGGATAAATAGATAGATAGATAGATAGATAAAATTCTTTATTGCACACATACAAATGGAAAGAAAATAAAACACATAGCAACAAAATAGCACATTTAAGGACGGAGGATACTTGCGTAGTGCATAAAAAAATATAAGAATCTGGTAAAATAAGTTAAATAAATAGAGATATATATTATGCAAATTACGCTACATCTAGTCATAAATACATTCATACGGATGTCTATGGGCGAAGGTCCAGGCGGGCCTTCTGCTTGTTTGCCTCCTTTATTCCATTAACAAAAACATACACACATGCATTCTAGCGTAATATATTTATATAGAGAGTGGTAGAACTCAACGCCGCGTTTTGCCTTTACATAATATGTAATACTGACTAATGGATTTATTAATAATGAATTTCTTTCGCACTAATCGCTTTAAAAAAGAACATTTTCCACCAAACTAAAATACTTAATAATATGTTCTATTTTTAGGTGAAAACTTCACAAGAAGTTTGTGTTGAAGCAAAGAAGCCTTCCATGGGTTTTGCTGAAACATGCGGCGCTGCTTTTGAGTTTGGACCTAAAAAGTTACGACCATGGGCTAACTTCGCTAGGTTTGTACAACTTTAAAGGGTTTCTACTTAGTGAGAAGCATATATGCAGCTTCGTTTTCCACTTTTCGCTTGAATTCGGAATAATTTGCAGGAATCCAGTAGAATGTTGCGTTAAGCGAAATTTAACACGTGGTGTTAAGTTTCGATCAACGCGAATTGCTACAGAACGGAAAAATATAAAATCAATACTTGGGCAGTACTTTGGAGATACTGAAATAGCAAAAGTTGCATTTAAAATCGAGATATTATGTGTTCATTTGCGGAATTCAACGTCATGTTTTGTTTTAACAAAGCCGAGATATGAAAATAGTTTAAATATAATCATCCCCTGAGCGCGAATCGAACCCACACCCAATCACATTGCTTGACGAAATAAATATATACCTTTATTTTTTTTTTAATTCAATTTTAAAAAAATATAACAAAGCCTTTTTTTCAGGACATTCATAGACTATACGCTTACATGCACATACTTGGCGGCGCTGTGCGTCTACGTTGTCTTTATTGCGGAAAACTTTAAAGAGGTAATATTTTTAAATTGCTATTCTAATTCTCAGCTTCATGCTTTTTCCATATAGCTAAGATATTAGTGTCAAGGTTCCTTACTTTCCGTTTGAAAATCGAAATTAAAGTTGAAGGCGCAAATTTTTTCGTGATATTTTTTCAGGTTCACGCTTTTTACACATTAATAAGAACTTCAAAGTAAATGCAGATGAATTCGATTTCTACTTGGGAGAATATGTGTATTTAATTTCTCCGGTCTGGTATAAAACGCGCGGCGGTTAACTCCGCCACTTAACTCCCAATTCGAGTGTCTTGGCACTAGGTTCTCCTTGATTAACCTGCAATGTGGGAAAAAGCATGAAATTGAAAATAAATATTCCACCATTACAAATTAATTGGATATAATCGAATAGGTAATTTAAATCAATATATACGTGAGTAAACAAACTTTAAAAATAATATGTTTTTAATTGAAAAGACATTTGCGGATGGAATTTACTTTTAAAGAATGTGATAAATGATAATAGTAAAAAATCAAAAACACATATACCTAAATGTATTAATATCCAAAAGAAAACTTTATATTTTTATATTTATGCGTGAAACACACAAAGACATTTAAAAAAAGTATAAAAATTTTGGACAAAGCGGAATTTGAACTAGTTTCTCATGGAAACCATTCGCTACCAGCCAGAGTTCTACTACCAGCAGGTATAGGTATAAGAATATCGATGCAGCAGCGTTGAAATTCTTATTATACAGGTGCTAAAACGCTATTAAAAACATTTAATCAGTTTAACGCTTTCCCTTCATAGCAGCAGATCTGTTCTTCACTTTCCGCCCCAATATAGTGGCGTAAACCAACGCCGCGCAAAAAAATAATCAATATACATATATTAATAATTTAAATATTTCCAGGTACTAGACGAATACTATCCAGATTACAAGCTATCAGTGGAAGCATACTGTGCATTAACATTAGTACCTTTAGTGCTAATTTGTCAGATACGAAATTTAAAATGGCTGGTGCCGTTTTCCGCTTTGGCCAATGTATTTCTCGTCATCTGCTTTTCCATCACGATGTATTATATCTTCAACGACATGCCAAATCCTAGCGAGAGGGAGATGGTAGCTAGTGTTACCCAATGGCCATTGTTTATTAGGTAAGTGACATTTTAATTTTTTTTTTTTTAGAAAAGGTAAAAAAAAATCGTGAATCGTCGTGACAATAACTGACTGTAAAGGCGATGGTTGTGTGGTTGATTTCCACTTGGGGAAATGATTATATACATTTTTATATTTCTTAGTACGAAAGACAAAATACTCTGCTACTCAATACGCATTGTACGAGTATGGATTTCGAGCAGAAAGACGAGAACAGAGTGTCTTAACTTGGTTCACTGTGGATGCCCCGCTACTATATGGGATAAGTGCATATCTGAAAAAAGTTTTAAAAATGTGAACGTAGCAAGACTCGAACACGTGCCTGTTGATAACCGTCTAAGCGCAAATTTATTTTGTTAGCATTAGGTATATAAGTTGTAATAAGCGTGTAAGAATATCGACATCGATGATATAGAACATATAGCGTTTATGAAATATTTATATTGCTCCACATATTTTTCTTAGTGGCGAAGTCAATGGGAACGGAGCGCCAAATGCTAATACTTCATATTGTTTTTGCATACTTGCATTCACATGGCATTTCTTTAGTACAATGCCTAATTAAAAAAAAAATTAAATTATATATCTAAAAGTTTCTGTGTTCTTAATAATAAGATAAAATTCAACAGCTATTTCCATCAATTTAATTTACAATATAAAGAATGAATGTCATAAATCTAACATTTTTATAACGTGGCAATATATTTTATTAACAATTTTAAGTATTAAGATCTTTAAAACTTTATAATAAAGGCTTATTAAAGTCCTACTCAGTTTTCAACAGAATATTGTGAGACAGTAGTAACGTCCCTGCGGACTAATTACGCTGACTTTGAGACTAAGACTTTGTTGGATTTCTTTAACTATTCTTGCAAAATATAAATTAAAAATCTTTATCTGCTTGAAGGATTTAAGTTTCTTTTAAAAAGACTTTTGTATAGATTATTTATATAGAATTAGAATAGCATTTAATTTGTACAATATATGTGGGGGCCCTGGTGGCGCAATGGGATAGCGTTTGACTGTAAAAACGTTGATTGTGGGTTTGACTCCCACTTTGGAAATAATTATATTATTTTTCTGTTGCAATGTCCCGATTTTCAGGCGGGAAGTGGAGAACGTAGAGTCTTGAAACCAAGTTCTCTTTGACTATGTGGCAAACATGTGAAGCTGTTTTTTTATACATTTAGTATCTGTACTAGACCTCATACATGTTTTGATAAAATCTTATTAAATGAATCAATAAGTATGCACGGGCTTGAGGCCTGCTCCGTCTGTCTGTCGCTCCGTATGTCCCTACGCGGATGAAGCATAAAGTTTCTTTCCGCTATTTGAATAAATATTCAGGCGGTATTCAAAAATACATTCGTGTTTTTTCGAAAATTATTTTGAATACACGATGGATGATATCCAGTTTGACGCTCCCTTTTAACGCATAACAGGGGAGTCAGAATCTAGTCTTAAGACACTCCACTTGCCATTTGAAATCGGGACAATGCGTGTGAAATGTCGAAACTCAACTCAACTCATGTTCACCGGAACCAAGAAATGGAAATAATTAAAAGACAATTATTCCATCGGCTAAAAATCGAAACCACAACTAATTATTATATTTGACATTATTTTATTTAATAACTCTAATCATCTAAAATAATTACAGTACAGTAATCTTCGCAATGGAAGGCATAGGCGTCGTAATGCCAGTTGAGAATGAAATGGCCAAACCTGAGCAGTTCCTCGGCTGTCCAGGAGTACTGAATGTGGCTATGACGATTGTAATCTCTTTGTACGGCCTCGTTGGATTCTTCGGATACATTAAATATGGGGACGCTGTACGTGGCAGTGTTACGTTAAATCTACCTCAGGATGAATTGTGAGTATTACTTTCTTTTGTTTTTTAAGTAAAAAATCATATAATAAACAATTTTAGAAGATAATATCAATATCATAAAAGCCCTCTTACTTGCATAGTTGGGATAGTGTTGGTTGTTATTGCAAATACATTTTAGGATAAATTATTATTATATTAAGTAAGAATATAGGTAATATATTTTTTGAGGCTTTTCTCATTTTTTCTAGCAGGGGAGGCACTTCTCTACTTTTAACTAAACATCGCGCTTTGTCTTGTCAGCAGGGAAGGGAAGAAATGAAAATAATTTAAATATAATAATTTCCTCGAGTGGAAATCGAATCGTGTTTCAATTTCTGACGTAAATTGAGGCACTCTCTCTAGAGATTTTTTTTGTACTTACTCCGATATGGGGAAAAAGTGCGAAGCTATAAAAAAACAGTCGACAGAAATGATGCGAGATACAAATTGTATTATATAAATTGTTAGGAATAATTATTGAGAAAATGGAAATATAGTGATTTATCATTACGTTTACCAAATTAGACCAATAAGGAAAACATAAGAATATACACATATAAATTTCGAGTCACTAACATGTCACTCAAGTTAATGTCTTACAAAGAAACCCTCTTCCTAATATTAATGGATGGTGGTGAAAATAAGTGTGGTCGTAATTAGCTTTTTCATTAAGAGGACCTCCTAATGAAATTTTGTTTGGACAATATTCTATTGATTTGGATATTTTTGCAAGAGATTTATTTTTATTTATTTTTATGTATACTATAAATAAGTTTAGACCCCTATTTTAATAAAACTATGAGGTCCAAGTATAGAATTTGTTAAATATACTTAATGCTTTTGAACAAGAAGTACAAGATGATCAATCTTCAAGAAGTAAAATATTATTCATCTATACTAATGAATAAAACTGGAGTGTCTGTTTGTAATATTAAAATAACCGCATTTTATATATACGTATATATTATATTCGTATATATTATATACAAATTATATTCACGGTACACATAACAAAATAACATTTACAACTTTTGTCTGTCTGTCTGTTTGTTCTGGCTAGTCTCTGAAACGGCTAGACAGATTTTGACAGGACTGACAGATAACTAATGTTATACAGTGTAACTTAGGCTACTTTAATTTTCTTTTTTGTTAAAACTCACACAGACGAAGTCGCTATCACAGCTAGTTGTATTATATAATTACACTTACCACCATGTGTTTTAAATACATATTTATATAAAGCTGCAGACACGTTGCTAAGGCGACGCATAATTTACACTTCAACCGGAATAAATACATTTTTTATATTACAATTTAAAGGTTATTAGTTTTTTTTTAAAGATTATCATATAGATACTATAAAATGGTCTGAAATTCGAGACGAAGTAATAAATTACTATCCCCAAATCAGGCTTCACGTGTATCGTTGCACGTGCTGCAAAAATCACGCATATTTAAGAGCACGTTAGGAATAACAAGTTTCCTTTGTTTACAGATTGGCGCAAAGTGCAAAAATTTTAATGGCTTTAGCCATCCTATTCACATACAGCTTACAGTTCTATGTGCCAATGGAAATGATATGGAGACAGATACACGACAAAATCGCTGTGAAATATCACAATTTCACACAAATTAGTATAAGAACGATAGCTGTTGTGGGATCAGGTAAGATGGGAATGTTTTTTAAAATATTCTAATTTGCATAAATATATGTAAATTTTTGCAAAATTAGTATTGTTGCTGAGAATATCGTGATATTTGTAAATATTATGAAGTTAGTTGTTTTTTTTATTTCAACTGTCGTTGTTTAGACACGGGACAACGTATCATCGACTGGATAACCTCTTTTCGATGGATTTCGATGGTTGTGAGATGATATGGATTCATTTATCACACAGAGGTTTATTATATTTACATTGTTTTTTTTATTTTCTATAAGAATAAGCTTAAAGTTTCCGATTTTGCCGGTAGGGTCATAGAAAACCTTGGGTTAAGATCCTCCGTTGGTCACTTTCCGCTCGAAAGTTAGACGTCGCGTATTAAGTGACGAAACCCAACTACGTAATATTAATTTCTTTAACTGCAACACATTTTATACCAGATTATCTATTTGTATCCCACTTAAGAGACAAAAAAATTGCTTTATACCTTTATGTATCTATTTCATAATTAAAGTACGTAGATAAGCTACATACATTTTAATATTTTCGAATTAATAAATCTGAATTATAAATTAATATAAGCCTAACTTTATAGTTGCTCTCGCCGCTGCGTTTCCCAACTTGGAACTGTTCATCAACCTCAGTGGTGCAGTATTCCTGTCAAGCTTGGGTCTCTTAACACCTGCTATAGTAGACACTGTGCATAATTGGGACAGAGGGCTCGGAACATTCAAGTGGAAGCTGTGGAAGAACATGTTCATTGCGTTCATCTCCTTTGTAGCTCTTTTCGCTGGTTCTTACGTCTCCATTGTAAGTATGGTGGAGAAATATAACACAAATGAATTAGAAATGAATATGGTTAATGCAACTAGATTACAAACGTAGGATTTAGGTCGTTTTTAGATGTTATGTGATATTTTTTTGTAAATTTTATACTTTAAGTGTAGCGTGAGTACAAATTTTTAATATGATTTACGTTTAAAAGTTTTTTGAATAAGTATATTTTGATGATGTTTGTTGTATTATGTTAGAAAACGACAAAAAATAATATTTTAATATTTTTCTTAATAATTTATGTAAAAAAATGTTTAATTCTTTAATTTGAACACTAAATTATGTAAAAAAAATCAATGATCTTTTGTATAAAATGTTCAAAAAACTAAAATTGTAAAGAAATTGATAGATATTTTTTGATAAATTAGATATATTAGTGTTTCATAATAAAATATATCAAATATATTTTATCTTGACGTACAACGATACAAATAATAAATATAATAATCGAAACAATTGTTGCGAGAGAAAAGCAAACAAATTGTATGAGGAAAGAAAAAATAAATATTTTAAAACGTGTTCTTAATTTTAGTTAAAATTTAATTAAGATTAGCCATTAACTGATAGTATTTTTAGGTAAAAACATTTAGTTTATAATGACAATGAAAATACCATGTAAAATTAATGTAGACGTGTAGAATAGAATAAAATAAGTGTAGTATATAAATTTAACTTAAGTATAAATGTTTTATATGTATATCTCTGCATATATTTCTTGAAAAACTGGACCATAAATCTACTTACACCTTTAATTTTGTATAAGAAAAGTCTAGTAATAACAGCTTTATAGCTGTATAATTAAAGAAATAAAGTATGTTTTTCATAACTTGTCCCTTAAAGTAATAAAATGCAACCCAATGAAATGACTGCGCCACGATGAGAGTGATTATCTTAAATTATTTTTATTTCTCCGTTCTGGGGATAAGACAAAGCACAGCGTTAATATCCACCACATAACACGTAATGTCACAGATTTGAGCGGAAAATCGAAAACGGAGTGTTTGACACTACATTCGCTCTGCCTACATCGTTAAGAGGGAAAAAACCTGAAATTGTTTATTTTCGGATAAATAAACATTTTCTGTTATCTTTATTGTATCTTAACTGTATATAATATTCTATATTAACTGTATTTCTTTAAACAAAATTAAATCAAAATAACTCCTTTATAAATTTAAAATATGTATTACATAATAATAAAGATACAACTTTAACTACCACCCTGTGCTGCCGATAATTTAGTAGTACTCTTTAATACATATTACTGCCAATATTCATTGTAATATATAGTATATGTTCAAAAGTAAGTACTAACTTACACTTTTTTTATTTTATGTCCTGTAAGATTATTTGTAATAAATTTGTATAATTATAAGCTTATCTAACCTTTTAACTTATATTCTGTCTATCTATTTGTCTGTCACGCTGTCACGGCTAATCTACCGGTCTGATTTGGATAAAATTTAAAATGAAAGTAGTTAAAGTTGCTGGGTCGAACATAGGCTACTTATTTTTTCAAAAATTAAGCCTTAAGTTCAGAGTAAACGGCTGGAAAATGTAGAATGGAGACACTAAATTCTCTCTGGTTACCACTGCTTGACGGAAAAGGGTCTGTTTTCATATTATTTTTACTTCTACTAATTTTGTTTGATATATTTAATATTAAGTTTACTAATTCCAATTATTAAATAATTATAAAAATGTGATATTTGTTTATAGATAGATGACTTCGAAAAAATAAATGCTTGTATTAATTTTATTGTTTCCTTTTAATTTTACATTAATAATAATAAGTTTTTGGGGCCAGTCGTGGCGCTGAAGCACAAAGTGTGTGTAAAGCAACTGGTTGTGGGTTCGATTCCCACTCGAGAAGTGGAAATATTTAATATTTCCAATTTCTTCGCTCTGGTGTCGAGGTAAAGCGCGGCGTTAAGTTCCGCCACTTAATACGCAATGCCTCCGAATTCGGCGGAAAGTGGGGAACAGAGTGTCTTAACACTAGGTTCCCTCTGCCTACCCTGTTGTGTGCGGGATACAGCGTGAAGCTAAAAAAAAACAAAAAGCGTCAGAGTAGTATTCTCGAGCTTTCCTGCGATATCTCTTGAGCATGAAGAGGGTTTCCACTGAGTTTTAGGAGGTAGTTTTTCTTGTCAAAAAGTGACAGACGAGCAGAATGACCACCTGTTGGTAAGTGGATACCTTCGTCCATGGACATCCACAACGTCAGAGGAGATGTGAATCATCATTTGATTGACAGGTAGTCTGCGTAAAAGGCAGTTTACAGGGTCAAAAAAAAATAAAAATGTCTAAATTAATTTATAAACAACTAAAAAAAATTAAAAGCAATGACATGTATTAACGTTATTACATCTATTTATTTTCATCTTCCTTACAACATATAAAAATTAAAAAGCATTTAGTGAAATATTGTTATATTATATATTATGTAAAATAAATATATAGCAATGCAAATAAATGTGTGTTATATAAATCCCATGACGATTTTGATTATGTTTAAGATTATCCTACTTTGGTAAGACAAGCCGCGGCGTTGAGCTTCGCCACTCAATACTCATCCACACATATATTATAAATGCGAATATCTGTCTGTTTGTCTGTCATGCTTTCACGGCTAATCTACACCGGTAGAAAGCGTGACAGACAACCCAAATCGGACAGCCGATTTGATGAAATTTTGATTTAGATGTTGATGAAATTTAGAATGAAAGTAGTTATTTTTTCAAAAATCTACCTCTATAGGGTTGAAATAGACGATGAAAATTTATATGAAAACCTACACCGCTTGATCTATTGTATTGAATATCGGCATAAATATAGTTGATAGTCCAAGGTTGAACATAGGCTACTTCATTTTTCAAAAACCCACCCGAGGGTTGCCATATAACGAAACAGTCATGTAGTTCACGCGGCAAAGCCGCGAGCGGGATGCTGGTGTCATCATAACACTAGGCCCGCATACCTGCGGGCCAGCTTAATCATAAACAATTCCGTTTCTAAATTGGTTAAACAAAGTAAAAAGGTATTTTTTTGTATTATCTTTTATGAATTAATATTGAAGAACAGAATGAAAATTGAAGAACCTTTCATTAGCCACTTAATGAGATTTTGCTATAAAATTCTTACAGGAACACAAAAATTAACAGTTTTGGACTGTATTCGCGTTGGTTGTGGGTTCGATTCCCAATTAAAGAAATTATTATTTTCATTTTTGGGCTCTTGTGTTGAAGTTCCGCCATTCAACAGTTATGTATATGTATATCAAATAACACTGTTTCCTCATTGTCTATCGATATTAAGTAGAACAAAGGATGAAGTTAACGAAAAATTACGTTTCTGATTTAATTACACAATGTGTTATTAAACAAATCTAGATTAATTCAGATAGGCTACATTATGAACAAATATAGGAGATTAAAATTAATCTTGCAGTGGCTTCCTAATAACTGGTAATTTTGCTATAAAATTACCATAGGAGCATTAAAATTGACAGCATGTGACTGTATTCACAATGGCTGTGGGTTCGATTTCCACTTTGAGATATGGATTCTTGCGTTGACCAAGATATATAAATTATTTTCATATCTACACTCTGGTAACAAGACAAAATGCGGCGTTGAGCACCACCAAACAACACACAATGTCTCAGATTCAGGCGAAAAGTTGAGAAAGGAATATCTTGACTGTGGGAAAAAAAACATAATGTTGAAAAAGAGGAACACTAAAATAACTTAGATACTTAATTGTTATAAAGTACCTAACCTAGTCATTATTATCTCAAGTTCATTACAAAGGCTCCGTTCAAATAACTTTACTGTCAACATATAACTTTGACTGATGCTGGTTACATATAGGCCTATTGTAATAGAACAAGAGAGTACAAATTCAAATTAATGTATACCACCTTTATAATAGGTATATGTTTAATAGGGAGGTAAATACAATATATTACTTACCAGTACCTCTTTGAAATGTAGTAGGTAGGTACTATTGTTACAAGCGTACGTACGTCAATGATATAATACTATCGATATAACGAGTGCTTTTCAAATTTAAATTCAAAATATCCTTAATTCAAATAGACTCTGAATTCGGCGGAAAGTTGGGAATGGAGTGTCTTAACACTAGGTTCCCTCTGCTTACCTTGCTGCGTGGGGGATACAGCGTGGAGCTACAAAAAAAAATAGACTTAGCATATTTGAATTATTGAATCAACATAAAGCTACTACCGGCTCGGAAGGCAGTTGTGCTGAGAAGAGCCATAGAGAAATTCAACAGTTGCTTTTTTCAAATATAAGTTACAATTTTACTACTTAATACAATGGTAATTTACCCGGACTAACACTATATTATAATTTAATTTTGATGCATCCACGCATTTTTATCCTTTAAATATTTTCAATAAAGTTATAAGCTTTACTGATTTACTTTCAAAATTATATATAATATGTGTAATGAGCCCAGTCGTGGCCAAGGGGCACAAAGTTTGACTAGGTGTGGATACGATTCCCACTCGAGGAATTAAAACATTTCATATTTTCATTTTCTTCGCTCTGGTGTCAAGGCAAAGCGAGGCGCTACTCCGCCACTGAACACGTGATGCCTCCAGTCGGTTCCCTCTGCCTACCCTGCTGTGTGCAGGATACAGCGTGAAACTAAAAACAAATCATGTAATGATATTTAAAGGGTAAAAATGCGTGGATGCATCAAAATTAAATTATAATATAGTGTTAGTCCGGGTAAATTACCATTGTACTAGGTAATAAAATTGTAACTTTTATATTTGAAAAAAAAAACAAATCATATAATGCTTTCTACTTTGCGGCTTCACGTTCACGTAACACGTTCGCAAAGCCACAATTAAAGAACTGAACTGAGTCAAACGGAAAATGAGCCGATTTCAATGAAATTTGAAATTTAGTCAAAAGTGTGAATGTTTTAATGTATTCTATTGATATATAAATATTATTAAAAGTATTAAAAAATAACAACATGTAGCTTTCAGGATTTTTATCATTTCCTTTGAATAATGATAAAATTATAACGCTGGGAAACCTTAAATCGTATATTTTTGCGCTTGTACTTAAGAGCCGTTGAAAAGGCGTTTTCTTACGTATTACGTGGGTCATTACCCAGATTGTCTCGTGCGAGACAAATTTGGCAGACATTTAAATTGCAAATGTGAAAGTAGCATTGTTTATTTACTGGATGTCGACAGCTTCTTGAAGGCCAAGCTGTTGAACTAATTTGAATAAGTTGAAAACAAAAGAATACTCGTAGCTATATTAATTCTCTAGTTATATAGTTATAATCCTTGATTATTTCTTATCCTCATTGTAAATGTATATTTTTTTTAAATTTGTGTGTTTTTTTGTTTTACGTATTAAGTAATACAACCGTACAACAATACATACAACCCGACTACAAGCAATAGAATACTATAAAATATGTATCCTATCCTCTTTCGCACTTCAAATTCTAGTACAAGATGTTTTTTTTTGTTTTTTGTGACACGTAATATACAGAGTGGGCCAAATAAGACCTACTAATGTTAAATACAAATAACTTTCGCAATAATTATTTGTTTTGGTTAATTTTTTTTTATACATTGAATATGTTTTATGGAAATTATGTATGAAACATTACATCAGACAAATATCCATCATTTTTCTGGATAAAAGATTGGCTCTTTTTAACGCGTTTTCCATTACACCACATAATGTTTCTAATTGAAGGCTCAGTATTTCGTCTTGAATATTTTGCTTCAGCTGTCTAATAGTCTCTGATTTATTAAGATACAATTTGTCTTTTAAATATCCCCATAAAAAGAAGTCGGGCGCAGTCAAATCTGGTGAACGAGGTGGCTAAGGGAAATCTGTTTTTTTGGAAATCAGACGAAAAGCGTATTGTAGTCGTTGTTGGTGGTCTTGCGGTAGCAGTGCTTACACAATTTGAATTTTGTATGGGTACATCTTAAAATCCAACTTTAAAATTCTACGCAATGTGGTTCTGGAAATGCACAATTGGCTTTGAGTTGGAGAGTTGAAACTGATGGATCATCTGCAACACTCTGGCGCACAGTTTTCACGTTGTCTTCAGTGCGAATATTTCGATGGGCACCTCGTCCAGGATTACGTCCACCGAACCCAGTTCCTCAAGACGACCGACCAAACTCCTAATCATGAAGGGAAGGCTGTGGGAGTTGATCTGGCATTAAAATGTTGCCGATATTTACGTTGCGTTAAAAAAATTGACCGTTGACTAGAATTAGAAAACATCGATACTTTTAAAGCGTTGTGTTGTACTGTAGGGTTCCATAATAA
Source organism: Dryas iulia moderata (assembly GCA_019049465.1). Taxonomy (NCBI): domain Eukaryota; kingdom Metazoa; phylum Arthropoda; class Insecta; order Lepidoptera; family Nymphalidae; genus Dryas; species Dryas iulia. Next base: position 14,062,191 of record CM032429.1, read on the forward strand.
ATTTCCAACAATTCAATTATAACCTTCAAAAACAGAAAAGTAAATGCGTCAAAAAATAAAAAAGTTATTTGTGCTTAACATTAGTAGGTCTTATTTGGCCCACCCTATATATGTATATTACTTTAAATATCAAATTTCAACGATTTTAAACTGTTCCTAAAAATGCGAACTTTTTTTGTTGATATTTTAAAATAATAAAATAATACTATTTTATGAGAGATTGCAGATAAAGATTTAAATCGAGAGCTAGTGAGTATTAAGAAAATAAAAAAAAATGTAAAACATAAAATAAACTGGGGGTCGCAATGATGCAATATGACAGCGTATGCCTGTAAACGCGTTGGTCGTTCGATGATTGTGGGTTCGATTCCCACATTAAGTCTTCCCTGAGTACTCATATATGCGGAATAAATCTATAAAAATAACTATAAAAACCTAAATATTTAGCAAATTTTAGATATCCCACGATAGGAGCTAGAAATCACAGATAAAATATTAAGTAGTATTACGTAACTTGTTTTGCCTATATACTTTACAAAATCCAAAAAAAAAAAAAAAATAAAGATCTATTAACAATCGCGACATAGTGGGACAACGTCTTTTCGTAAACGTGATCGGTTGTAGGTTCGATTTTCGTCTCCTCAATGTTTCCATCTCGGGCTGGAAGAAACGTAGTATCTTCACACTTGGTTCTCTATAACATGCCTATGACATGATATATGGCAAAAAGCGTAAATCTGGAAAAACAAAAAGTGTAACAATGACAGTTTACTCTCACAGATATAGTGTTTTAATGGCAATTAAATACTAATTGACGTTTATGGTTCCGGCCATACATAATACATTAAATACATATACGTACATCACCCAAATAAGGTGATCTTTATACAAATTCAGGTTTTCAATTAGCGTGTTTCGTTGCAATTTAAATCCTTTGAAGCGGTCAAGACAAGCGTGCGGAAACCAGTTTACGTGGGCCGTTATTTTTTATACTACATTTTATGCAAAAATTTCCATTCGTATTGCAAAAAAGCACATAATAAATTGATTTATATTTTACGATTGTTTAGGTCATGATTACTATAATGTTGAAAAGATTTTGGTGTATGCTTGTATCTAATGGATAAACTTAAAGTGGTTTATTTATTAATATATTTTTTTTAGCTTCGCGCTGTATCCCGCACACAGCAGGATAGACAGAGGGAACCTAGTGGTAAGTCAACAGTCGAACCCACAATCAGTCGTTTTCAGTCACACGTTTGTGCCACTGCGCCACGACTGGCCCCAATTATTTTTTAATAAATTAAAATATTATAAATACTTTATACAGGTTGTGGATTCGATTTCTGCTCAAAGAAATAGTGATATTTATATTATTTAAATTTATCTGCTCTGGTAAGTCAAAGCGCGACGTTGAGTTTTGCTAGTCAACTGAATTGGGGCGAAAAATAGATATCGAAGTGTCTTGACACTAGATTGAGAGAAAGTGTGAAACTAAAAAAAATCAGATTCATTTTAAAAAAGTAGAAATTATAAGAATTGTAGAATTATATCTAAAAATAGAATTTAAATAGATATAATAATGATCTAAGAAAATTATTGATAACAGCTAAAAAAATGAATAATGAACTACTGGCTTGTATTATTCATCAATGCCCATGAAGAAGTCCTCGAGGCTATATGAATGACTAATGTTCGCGCCTAAGTCACAAAAACATTTTGTGCAAATGACTCAACCTATTCATGATTACAAAAACCCCTGTTGATATATGTATGTACATATATCTATTACAAAAATGAATTCATTATTAAGATTTTTTGCCTTCACGCTTAATTCCTAGCAGGTCAGAGGGACCAAACGCAACGGTCCCTGCATACTTTCCTTTGTCTCGTCCACTGTCATCAACCTCTTCATACACACCATCCTCACTCCGGGGATATCCTTAAGATATTTTTTTAACTAACCAACGCTTTTACAGTCAGGTGCCTTCAAAGCACAGTAAAAGCATTGGTTATGGGTTCGGTTACCACTCTGGTGAATTTATTTAAACTCTTATTTCTTTACTCTGGTACCGAAGACAAAACGCAGCATTGAATTCCGCCACTCAACGTGCAAAAATCTCGATTTTAGTCCAAAAGTGACTTTGACTATCCGCTCGTGATGGGGGAAAAGTATTTTGTAAATAATTTTACTAGGAAAGTGACCCCACAACTATCTCGTATAATATCATCTCGACTACTGCGTCACTAGAGCGTCTTTTGAACATATTCACAGAAATACCTTGACAGGATGTTTGTTTGGGACCTGATGAGTAATACTTCTTAAAGACTAAATATATTTTTGTTTTTACTATAACATACTGCGTAATGGATAAACCCACTAAGCTAAATTCTAAATAGTAAATGTTACTAAGTTCGATTTTTTTATATCCTGTTCCATTCTTTACCGAGGAAGTTCCTATTGATATATTGCACCTATTTATTTATATATTCTTTATTGCACACCACAATTACGATAAACAGACAAGTAGCAGCACAAAAAAAGAAACAATTACATATGTGTAAGGCACAAAAGGCACAAAAGGCACAAAAGGTGGTATTTAGCGAATACATTATGAAGGATGAACCATGACATCCTGTCTTAATTATTATCTCATTATTATCTCCGGATTTTCCATATCCACAAATTACAAGACCCCACAAAAATACTGACTAATGCTTCAGGCAGAATTTCGGCCCATTTAGAGCAAAGAATACTTTTTTAGGCTTCTTGACTAAGAAAAGCTTCTTTCTTAAACTTTTAATTTAGAAAAGCTTATTCTTTTTATTCATATAGTACAGTTATATTAAAAAATCAATACTAACGGTATTTGAATTTACAAACATTATGTTATAAATTTTATCACAATAACAGTAAGATGAGTTTAAAGTTTGTATTAATATAAACTTTGCAGATTTGAAAGTGGATTATTGTTTAATCAATGACTTGTATTATGAACTCTTTTACAATGTGATGCATTTGGTTATCAGGAATATGCAACCTTTTTTCGCAACGATCCTCTTCAAAATTTAATATTTTTGTGGACAAAATGATATATCACAAACTCAAAATGAAATTGACCTAACTCAACATTTTTCGAAATTTTCGGTTTTTCTTACGCACGGTCATAAAACCTATCCTACCATATATTTATAACATGATCTTCGGGTAGCAGAAATTTGTAAAAATCTCTCTACACAGATGCTAACAACAAAAATAAGTTGTAATAAAGCGTATAAGAGTTTCGACGCAGCGGATAGTAGAACACATGGCTCAGTGATGAGAGCGCCTGGAGGGTATTCAGAAGGCGCGGGTTTGAATCCTGCTGCATTCAAGTTTTTATACGTTTTCTAAATGTCTTTTTCAATTTTCCTAAGTATGCCATAGCAGTTTATAAACGTTTAAACTATTTTAAAATTCTATTTTATTTAAAAGCAAAATGCTTTTTAATTATGTCAGTTAAATAATAGACTAAAAACAGCGGGTCGCATATATTTATTAAGTCGGTCGAATGCGACCCGAGGGCACTTGGTTGCTCACTCCTGCTTCATTATGTAGTAATAATGAAATATACGACTATATTCACCTTTATTGCGAATTTTATTAGTATATTTATATTATACCAATAAATTTGCAAACTTTCTTTTTTGTAATATCTCTAGAACATTTTATAATGGCTTATAAAATATCACGTCTCCTCTTACGGTTTATTCACAAAGTACTTAAAACTAAAGTAGCTCAGTGAGGCATTTGACTGTAAATTAAAGGATTGGTGTTACATTTTCCCCTTGAAAGATTATATTGAATATGACGAGCCAACGCGCGGTGTTAAGGTCCGCACACAACATACAATATCTTCAATATAGGCGGAAAGTAAAAAGAAGAAATAACTTGACACTATGCTCTCTCTGTTTACTGTAATTCCTGTAAAGAACCTGAATTTTTAAATATCAAAATGAGTTCAGTTACCGTTAGAATTAATGTCCCTATATCGTATATTTATGAAATATCTCTTTATAAGTCTTTTTTTTTTCATAATTTAGTTAGCATAGCAAAGTATAGTACAATCGTGGGACAGCGTCCGACTATAGACAAGACTGTGGATTCGATTTTTCTAGGGAATTCATTATTATCATTCCCTGTTAAAAATGAATTGGATTTAATGTAAATTTAAATTTAATTATTGGGGTAAGTCGTGGCGCAATGGCACAAATGTGTGACTGTAAAGAACTGGTTGTGGGTTCGATTCCCACTCGCAGAGTGGGAATATTTATTATTTCCATTTTCTTCGCTCTAAGTTCCGCCCCTTAATATGCAACCTCTCTAGTTCGGGCGGAAAGTAACGGACGGACGGTTATGTGGGAAAAGCATGAATCTTTAATAATATGAGATACGGATAAAGATAAAAAACAACAACAAAAGCTTTTTAGTTAATATAAATTTTCAACCTTAGTTTTTCCTTAATTTCCTTAATGGGAAGGAATTCCCTATGGTATGCTATACGACGTGCTTATCTAAAAGGTTGTGGTTTTTCGTTTTGCTTAAGTTTATTGAGTCACAAATATTTATTTTCATTTATTTATTTATACATTTAACATAACTAGAAAATGTCAAGAATATAATATAGAATAGAACGAAACAGTGTCTGTGTGATATATATACGAGTATATCAAGGTACAAAATAAAATTAAAAATGAATATTTTATTGTATAATATAAAGTGCGCTATATATTTAGTTATAACTGTAAGCGGTATTGCTTGCGGGTTCGATTCCCGGTCAATGGCATGATTATTTATATTATTCATTGTTTTTTGTAGTTTTACCACTCAACACGCAATGTCGTGACACTAGGTTTTCTGGGGCTTCTTAGCTTCACGCTGTATCCCATCCCGCACACAGCAGGGTAGACAGAGGGAACCTAGTGTTAAGACACTCCGTTCCCCAATTTTCCGCCGAATTCGGAGGCATTGCGTGTTAAGTGGCGGAACTTAGCGCCGCGCTTTACCTCGGTACCAGAGCGAAGGAAATGGAAATATTAAACGTTTTTCCACTCTTCAAGTGGGAATCGAACCCACAACCAGTCGTTTACAGTCACACGCTTGTGCCACTGGGCCATGACTGGCCACTTACTGACTGGCTTCTTAGCTATACTATATAAAGTTGCATATTTATTCCTTTTTTCCTCATTTTCCGCGCTGGTAAGCAAGCTGAGTTTCGTCACTCTCATATGTAATGGTGCGAACTAAGGCGTAAAATGGAGAACCCCTGACTCTAGGTTCTCTCTGACTACCCTATAGTTTTGGTCCTGCTTGAGATGAGATCAGCTTTCCTTATTCTTATACTCTATTTCACTTGTAACATTATATACGCGAGTGTCTGATGAACATTAAAATAAATTAACGTTAAAAATTGAAAGTAAACGTAACCTATTTAAAAATAAATTTTCCAAAGTTACACTCAGCAAGCTCTTTTATTTCTTTAAAGGCTAGCTGTGCTCGCGTCGTCGTTCGCGTGCAAAAAAAAAATAATTTTAATATAAAAAGTAGCATAAGTTACCCCTTACTATATCAGCTATCTACTGGTGAAACTCCCATCAGAATCAGTCCAGCCGTTCCAGAGTTTAGCCGGAACAAACAGACACGAACAAATATTTAAATGTTATTTTAGTATATGTACCGTGTATACATATATGCGCATTTAGTAAAAAGCGTTTATTTTAATATAAGAAACACACAGTACTACTTTATTTATTAATACACAGAACATCACACAGTTGCTATTCATTGTCATCTACACTAAACATGTACATACAACATTTCAGCTCCATCAGTTAAGCATATATGCCTTAGCCTATTGTCACACTAACGCCGATCGAATGCAGTGGTTGTTTACTTCTATCCCGCATGATAGTAGCTAACTTGTATATCGCTTAGTATTGTCAACTGACAGTTAAGAGTGTTCAAGGTCAACCAATCAGCGAGGTCTCCCTTTTGACACACAACGTTGAAAGAATTTTCTAATAATTAGAATAATAAGTTTTAAATGTAAATAAGGCTTTATGTAACAAAAAAATAAAGACTTCTGTTCATTTCCAGGTATATTCATTAAGCGGATGACGAAGTGATTTTACATTAGATTCTCTCTGATTACCCTGCTATGCGGGAAGAAGCGTGAAGCTGTATTGAATTTATAGATAAAAAATCTTACTTTATGTTGATATTGACCACCACAGTTAGTCTAACCGTTTTATGAAAATAAAAAATATTTTAAATATAAGCACTCCTCGAAGTGGATTTGAATTTACAACCGACTGGTATATCACGTCAGCTACTTCCCACAACGTCGTTAACATTAAAATAAACTTTTATGTATCACTGTTTTTAACTTGATTGTATTTTTTTTATAGTAAGAACTTCATTTTATAGTAAGCAGAGACTTTTAGTAAAGCAAGACAAACGAGCGTTCAGGTTATTTGATGGTACCGACGCCCACGACGACATAACACCAGAGGAGATACACGTGCGCTTACACGAGATTCACATTTCGCCATTTCACAGTTGTATGGCACGTGGACTGAAGTATCTTAAAAAAATGATTATATGTATAAATTAACTTTTCAACTTATTATGTGGCCTATAGTGGCCCAGTGGCACAAGCGTGTGACTGTAAACGACTGGTTGTGGGTTCGATTCCCACTCGAGGAGTGGAAATTATATTTCCATTTTCTTCGCTCTGGTGTCGAGGTAAAGCGCGGCGTTAAGTTCCGCCACTTAACACGCAAGCCTCCGAATTCGGCGGAAAGTGGGGAACGGAGTGTCTTAACACTAGGTTCCCTCTGCCTACCCTGCTGTGTGCGGGATACCGCGTGACTAAAAAAAAAAAAAAAAAAAAAACTCAGAAGTATTACGTGTTGAGATGACGGAACTCATGGCGACGCTTTGTCTTAGAGCGAATAAAATGAAAATAAAATAATTCGAATAAGCATTTCCCCTGGTGAGAATAAAAGTGGAATGATCTATTTTTTATAAAAAAAGTATTTAGTAGTACTTTTTATTGTTATATTTTTTATCTTTCACACATCTTTTTTATCTTTTTATTTATAATAATTGAATTCTCAGTGTTTATTAAACCCTATTTAAGATCATGTCATCGTAGTGGAGTGAGCAGCGTCTAACTATTTATAGTTAGACGTTTACGTCAGTATGTTGTCAGTCTAGAACTAGAGAACTAGGGACTTGTAGGGTTTTTTTTTTTATTTCTTTGTTTTTTTATTTTTATTTTATATATATAAAATATTTATTTTATTTGGCTCACTCGATTTCGGGTGGAAACTGGAGAACAGATTCTCTTGACACTAGTTTCTCTGTGACCATCTTGCTAAGTTTAAAGCCAGTATAATTTCATAAAGCATAATCTAGCCTTTCTAAAATCTTTTCTAACCACGTAATATAATTAATAAGGCAAGTCAAATACCCACCCTTAAGCCTTAGACTCCACTTTCAAAAACCTTTTAATCAAATTACAATTTAATTAAAAGAAGTCATAAATCACATTATTCTATTCTATATTCATTAAACGCTTAAATCTTTCGCTACCGAGACAAAGTCACTTTGATCTTGTTCCTTAATTTCGCCTTAACAAGCTTTGGTTTTAGTTTAACGGTTAAGTTTTAATTGTTAATCTCGTATGTACGAATGTAACGTACACGTATCAAAAACGTTTGTAGGTTCCATTCCCACTGAGAGGAAATATTTATATTTGAATTATGTTCATTTCTTCATTCGTATACCTGAGACAAAAGGAGGCGTTGGTTTCCTCCACCCAAGAAGCAATGTTTCATTTTCGGGTGAGAAATGGAAATCGGAGAGAGAAAAAGACACTACGTTTTCTCTGACTAATTTGTTATGTGCATATTTAGTGACAAAACTCAACGCCGCGTTTTGTTTTGCTTGTGGAGGAAAGGAACGTAGTTAAAAAATGACATTATGCGTCTGACTGTGGCCAGTCGTGGCCCAGTGGCACAAGAGTGTGACTGTAAACGACTGGTTGTGGGTTCGATTCCCACTCGAGGAGTGGAAATTATATTTCCATTTTCTTCGCTCTGGTGTCGAGGTAAAGCGCGGCGTTAAGTTCCGCCACTTAACACGCAAGCCTCCGAATTCGGCGGAAAGTGGGGAACGGAGTGTCTTAACACTAGGTTCCCTCTGCCTACCCTGCTGTGTGTGGGATAAAGCGTGAAGCTATTGAATTGAATTGACTGTATATATATTTAATTGTAAATTCGATTCTCGCTCGTGGAATTATTTTTAAATATTTTTTTTTGTCTTCATTAGGATACCCAAGACAAAGAGCTTTTGACCTCCGCCACTCAACATGCTCAGTCTCCATTTCGAGTGAAGAGTGGACAAAGCGTGAAGCTGCTTATATAAATACATATAAAAAAATTATATAAAATATAATATTATAATAATAATAATAAAATAAATTATTATAATCATTATTTCACGTCATTTTCATATTCCACGTCACTATATCTTCAAAAATATATCAAATTGTACAAAATACAAAATGAATAAAAGTATTTTTATAGTTGATATATAAACCAAGTACATTTATGGCAAGCCAGATAATACACAACATTTGCGTAAGAGAATGGCATAAGACATACTTTTGTTAATATCCGGCGTGATTTTGTAACTAGCAATTGTATATATTTTAGAATAAAACGTGCATATTTAAATTGTTGTAATAGCCAGGCCGTCATACCGCAGTGGGACAGCGTCTGATTGTAAACGGGATAGATGTGGGTTCGATTCCCACTCAAGGGAATGGTTATAATTAGGAAAACCATGTTGCTAAGTTTCGTATTGATCGTAATATATCGATTTCAGACTGGAAGTGGAGAAAGGAGTATCTTGACACTAACTTCCTCTGAATCCTCTGCTGTGCGGCGATAAGCGTGACGCTAAATATTTGACATTAATTTAAACATAAGTCTTTCTGTATGTGTGTACATAAACTTTCCTTCTATCTCTCTAGTTCTATATCTTCCCTTCTCTCTATTCTTCTCTTCTTGCGTAAGAAATGTCTAAATTGTTAAATTTTCATTTTAATAATAATTATTTTAATCATCAAAGTTCTAATTAATAGTTATTAATCCTGTTACTCTGCAAGATATGCATTTTTCTTCAGATATTATTATAATAATCATCTTACTTGAAGAAGTAATCACTTTCAATTAATTAGAAAATTACACTACTAATTAAGCCAATTATACTTTTATATAAAACTACATGTCCGTTGGTAAGGCAACGCATATTTTACCCGTCAACATTATATACAAATTAACTTAAGAAATTTTCAAAGTATATTTTTTGAAGTTAATTTCAGGAATTATGAATATGAAATTAAAAAACATCTTTTTTTAAATTCTTTCTATCCAATATACTGTTATTTCGTAAACTAAATATCGTATATCGGAAGAAACTCGATCAACCTACGACTACCTACGACAAGTAGAGCGTGGGCTGCACTCACTGTGAGTACTCTATCGCTTGTCCTTAGAGAATGAATTATGCCTAAATAGAATACACGAAATATGAAAATATTTATTTATTCGTTTTTGAAGAAATAAAGGTTTATTATATAACAAATCATTGCAGGTAGATAGACTGTACAGCGATAATTGTGGGTTCGGTTCCCACTCGAAGAATGTTCATACTTAAATTTCATTTCTTCGCTCTGGTACTAAGACAAAGCGCAGAGTTGAATTCTCCACTCAATTCACAATTTCAAGTAAAAAGTGAAGAACGGAGTGTCTTGACTCTAGGTTTCCTCTGTCTAACCCGCGGCGCTGTTAAAAACTATGATAATTAATATCATTGCAGTGTTTTTTTTTTCATAGTGATAAACTGGACAGCGCGGCGTTGAGTTCCGTCCCCCATCACGTAATGTTTGATTTATGGTACTAAAGTTGACACTAAGTTATCATATCCATCTTCTATCTTAATATAACCAAACGAGGACGAGAACGAAAATATATGAAAAAAACGAGAGCCAATATATTAAAATGGTAATTCCAAAAAAACAAGAGCCAATTGCATAATTCTGGCTCTCTTATATTTTTCTGTGACCTACACGACTTCCCCGCACCCTTCGAAAGTTTGCCCATCAGTAAACTTAATCCAGGTAGGTAGGTATTTTTTAGTAGAATCTAAGTTTGTAGCAAAATGTCGATGGTTATTAGATGCATGCTCAATTAGAACCATTTTAAGCCACAAGTATGCAATAAATATAAATAAAAAATAAGCGATTAATTTTGAAACTTTATAATAAAGCATCTAAATTTATACCTTAAATATTCAAACTTACACTAGGTGTATATTATTTGTTGTTTGTTTTATAACGAGGATTAGGGAAATATATAAAATTTATGCAATAAAGTTTATATTTTGAGTACATTTTCTGGGATAAACCCAGTTTGGAAAATAATTAACAAAATATTTTATGCATAGAAACATTATTAATATTAATATGAATAAAATTTATTGCAAATTATATATTTATGATGTAAACACTATTTGTTTACAGTCAGGGCCAGTCGTGGCGCAGTGGTACAAGAGTGTGTCTATAAACGACTGGTTGTGGGTTCGATTCCCACTCGAGGAGTGGAAATTAATATTTCCATTTTCTTCGCTTAGGTGTCGAGGCAAAGCGCGGCGTTAAGTTCCGCCACTTAACACGCAATGCCTCCGAATTTGGCGGAAAGTGGGGAACGGAGTGTCTTAACACTAGGTTCCCTCTGTCTACCCTGCTGTGTGCGGGAATTTAATATTATTTAAATTATTTTTATATTAATTATCTAAATATACAGTTCCAAGAAAAAAAATATTGTAGCCGTTTTTATAGTAATTACACGAATTATTAATGACTCATCGTCACTTTTACCTAGTATGATGGGACAATTTATAAGGTACATTATGATTCAATAATATATAATTTACCACAGATTTGTTATTCATTGAATTTTATTTATATTATAAATATTTTACTTCAAAATAAAGAAAATCACACGCTTTGATTCACATTTTTGTTTTATTAACTTCATATAATGTTTGCCTTCACGCTTATTCCTATGTAGCGGGGCAGTCAGAAACGACCTAGTGACACACTCCGTCCTCCGTCCGTTCACTTTCCGCCCGAAATCGAGATATTGGGTATTGATCCCGTGGGGGGACGGGTTAAGAATACAATTCCCCCCCGCCGCTGGGTAGCGTCCCGTAAAAGGTGGGTAACCCAGTAGTTTGGTGGTAGGAGATTCATTCTCCTACCACCGACTGGCTTGCGACCACTATCATGTCAAAGACGAACCGCCAAATATCTTATGATGTGTTCCGGTTCGATGGCATGTAAGCCAGCTTTCCCTATTCCCACCATTCCCATCCTTCCTCCCTCCTTTTGTCCTACATTCCCAAGGCTGGCAACGCATCCATAACTTGAATGTTGTGGATGTCTATGGGCGAAGGTAACCACTTAACACCAGGTGAGCCTTAAGTTCGTTTGCCTCCTTCATTACATAAAAAAAAAAAAAAAAAATTGACTGGAGGAACTCAACCATGCGCTATTACTTTGGTACTAGAACGAAGAAATGAAAATTTAAATATAATATTTTCCCCGAATGGGAATCGAACCCTGAACTATAGCGTTTACAATCAGATGCTGTCCCACTGTGCCACGAATTACTTAGTATTCAAGTAGTAGGAAAAGATTAAGATAAATCGACCTACTCCAAAAAAATGCAAAATCTTTGAGTTATATAGGTACATAATACTTATTACGTAAATACCAGGTTTCAACAACACGGCCATCTATTAACCCAGTTGTAAAGTAAGGCGTAAATTAAAACAATTATACATTTCTTTACATTCAATCAAGATGAAACAATACATCTTTCTACAATAGTATTTAATTTTATCTTCGTAAATCTTTTTGATGCCTGAGAATTCACACTATCAAATAATAATTAAAATATCAATTATATGCAAATATATGTCGTGATTCGTTGCGTTAAGTTGTATAATACTTCTAAAAATAACTTTTATTTTTTCCTTTATTTTTTAGCTTCACGCTGTATCCCGTACACAGCAGGGTAGGCAGAGGGAACCTAGTGTGAAGCCACTCCGTTCTACACTTTCCGCCGAATTCGACACCAGAGCGAAGAAAATGGAAATATTAAATATTTCAACTCCTCGAGTGGAAATCGAACCCACAACCAGTCCTTTACAGTCACACACTTGTGTCACTGCGCCACAACTGGCCCTATATGAATATCAAAACATTCATATTATAATACTGACTTATTTATATGTTTATTGTACCTAAGTATAAGAAAAATGCGCGATCTTTACAAATTAATTGCTTGATATTTGGTAACTACTAAGCAACAAGTGTACACGCTTAAGGCAGACACTGTGAAGGTAAAACATGGTCTGTTATTACAAAACTTAGAATGCTTTGTATGAAATATAATTATAATGAAAGCCTTAATTTAAAAGAATAAAATTGAAGTCATCGTGGCTCAGTAGTTGGACAACATCTGAGTGTTTATGCGTTGGTTTAGGGTTCAATTCCCACTTGGTGGAATAATTATAAAATTCTGATTTGGTATGGAGGTCGAGAGCGGCGTAAAGTTCCGCTCAGTCTCAGCAATGTCTCGAGAAGACAGTGTTTTGACACTATATACTTTCCCTGCAAACCTGCTTTTTGGCGAAGAGCCTAGTAATGCGGTATTAAGTTCCGCCACTTAACACGCAATGCCTCCGAATTTGGCGGAAAGTGGGGAACGGAGTGTCTTAACACTAGGTTCCCTCTGCCTACCCTGCTGTGTGCGGGATATAGCGTGAAGCCTAGTAAAACAAAAACGTAAGTAAATATGTATATTATATGTGAACAGATTGTAGAACAACTTTTGCTGTAAAACTCTTGCTTTGCTATAATATTCAAAAAGTTTAACATTTTCCGAGAACGAAAGCTTTTATCATCGTTAATTTAATTTAAACTTTAAATTATTGGTTTTAAATACAAATATAAAGTATCTATAAAATATATTATGCAAATATGTCGGTTTTGTAAAATTTTGGTCAAAATAATCAATTAAACTAAATAGATAAGCTTATACTTTGCATAATGGGCACCGAATGAATGTAATAGAACTGATTGGGGCCATCGTAGCTCAGTGGGAAGTGTCTGACTGTAAACACGATTGCTTGTGGGTTCTATTCCCACTCGAGGGAATAATTATATTTAAGTTATTTTATTTATTATAGGGACACATAAGTGTGACTGTAAATGCGACTAGTTGTAGGTTCAATTCCCACTTGAGGAGTGGAAATATTTATCATTTCCGATTTGTTTGCTCTGGTGTCGATGTAAAGCGCGGTGTTGAGACCCGCCACTAAACACGTAATACCTTTTTGAATTTGGCAGAAAGTAGGAAAAGGAATGTTATAACTCTAAGTTCCCTCTGTTTATCCTGCTGTACGAGGTATACAGCGTGAAGCAAAAAAAAATTTTTTTTTTATCTCTTCTCTGGAGAACTATACCAAGAAAAGTTAAGCTCCGACACTTAACACACTATATCTCGATTTCTAGCGCAGAACAGAGTGTCTTGACACTAAGAAAATTGAATATACATGTTAACTTCACGATTTAATCCATTTGTACAATAACAATGCCAAGCCTCTCTAATGATTATAACATAACATTCTCTCAATACAAACGAACGAAATCATGCATTTAGTTACAAACAAACTATCATTTATTTTTAGACAAAAGATATTACCTAACTCCGGAAGTATTTACATACTTTTTAATTTTCAAGATACTTATATGTATATGTGGCCAGTCGTGGCCCAGTGGCACAAGCGTGTGACTGTAAACGACTGGTTGTGGGTTCGATTCCCACATATTTAATATTTCCATTTTCTTCGCTTTGGTAAGCGCGGCGTTATGTTCCGCCACTTAACACGATACGGAAACGGCGAAACGGCGGAAAATGGGGAACGGAGTGTCTTAACACTAGGTTCCCTCTGCCTACCCTGCTGTGTGCGGGATACAGCATGAAGCTTATATGTATATAACCCAGATTTACTTAGTAATCGCAATTGGTTGTCAAAATGAAAATAATTTAAATATAATCATCTCTTAAGTGGAAATCGAACCCACAAGCAAATATGTTTAGAAAAAGGCGCTATTCTACTGCGCCAGAATGACTTCTACACATAAGACACACTATACTTCTACATAAGAGTTATTAACTTGCTTATAATTTAACAATAATTTTGAAATACTCTTTTTAATTCAAATCTCGCTTAACTAAATACGTGACAAGCAAAAGTAGGTCAGTCAGTCCTTTCTCTATTCTTCGCCCATATACAGGCGAAAACCATAAAAAATATTTACGTCAACTATTTTTTCTGGCTTCATGGCAGGGTAGGCAGAGGGAACCTAGTGTTAAGACTCCGTTCCCCACTTTCCGCCGAATTTCAAGGCATTGCGTGTTAAGTGGCAGAACTTAACGCCTCGCTTTGCCTCAGCACCAGACCGAAGAAAATGTAAATATTAAATATTTCCTCGAGTGGGAATCGAACCCACAACCAGTCGTTTACAGTCACACGTTTGTGCCACTGCAACCATTTAAATGTATATAAAATGATTTAACTTAATGTATTCTAGCCAAAGAGAATCTAGTGCCAGTTTTCTCAGTTCTCCTCTCTCCACCTGAATTTATGTTTAATGGTGCCTCCGGAGCTTAACGCCGCGTAATATCTTGGTTAATAAAGAGAAGAAATTAAATAATTAAATTACGATCATTCCACCTAGTTGGAATCGAACCCACAACCCATCGCATACAGTCAAGACTGTCCCACTGTGCCAAAATTAATCTTTTTTAATCAAAATAATCATTCAACGATTTCAACCTGTAACTATTGCATTCAGTCAATCTTTTAACCACTAAACTGTTAGAGTATGTTTATAATCGTTATATAACGTAACTATTGGGGTCACTAACCTCTCATTAGATATAAGTATTATTAGCGAATCGTGCTTTAGCTCGGTTTGAAGGCTTAAGAGTGAAGGTTTTGCTGCAATTACTCAATTCATGTTTGTGTACAAGCCTTGAGAATGTTCTGGAAAATTCATGTCAGAAATACGTTTACTTTTGTTTATTTGCGTGGTCTAAAGAGTTAGTGAAGATATTTTAATATTTAATAACTATACAGGTGGTTTGGGCACGTCGAGAGGATATGAGAATGGTAAGAAAGATTTATGAAGCAAAGGTGAGTGGTAAGAGAGGTAGGGGGAGACCTCGGTTGACCTTCGAAAACACAGTATCGATGATACTGGAGGAAGGTCACGTAAAAAGCATGAGGACCCCCCGGAGGGCGTGTATGAAAAGATTGATGATAGTGGACGAGGCGAAAGAAGTATGCAGGGACCGTAGCGTTTGGCGCTCCGTTCTCTCTGACTACCCCACAAGGGATACAGCGTGAAGATAAAAAAAAAATAATAACTATAAAATAAGTTATGATGCTAGCTTCTCTGTTAAAAACATTTTTTTAAAATTTCTGCTAAGTCGTTTTTCAAATAAGATGTAATACTTATAATAAGGAAATGATAATTTAAATATTCGAACGGAATCGAACCCACAATTATGGCGATTCTGTCAGACGCTGTCCCACTGAGCCATAACGGCCTCGTGATGACCTTTAAGTATGTTTTATGATTTGTTTTATCATCAAACGAATTTTTCGTCTATACCAATAAATATAATTTCAATTAGCAATATTAAAATAAGCGTCTTTTCTTTATTTTAGCTTCTCACTGTATCCCGCACACAGCAGGGTAGGCAGAAGGAATCTAGTGTTAAGACACTCCTTTTCCCATTTCGCACCGTCTACATTGCGTCTTAAGTGGCGGAACTTAGTAACGCGCTTTGCTTCGATACCAATGCGAGGAAAATGGAAATAGTAAATATTTCCATTCCTCGTGTGGGAATCGAACCCACAACCAGTCGATTTTACAGTCACACTTGATGTCCCTGCGGCACAATGGCCTCGATTTTGTAAGTCAAATTAACTTGTATTTTGTAAGTTAATTAACTAAATTATCATGTATTTAAAACAAATGTAAGGAGACTTGAAATAAAGGTAGGAGTAAAATAGAACTTTATTACTCCGCTTCCTACAATATCCTAGTCTAGACTGAATAGCAACTTCGAATATTTCATACTAAATGTAGTATTAAGTAACAAAAGGAGGACAGAAAAAAATATGACAGTGGCTAATTATTTACAAGTATTATTGTTATACCAAAAATAATATTTATACACATATAAATATAAAATGTTTTAAAAAGAAAACTTTTAAAAATATAAAAAAAAAAATAACTATATCTTCTCTAAATTTTCCCATTTTTTACTCAGAAATGCCTCGCGTGTGGAGTAGCGGAGAAATCCCCTGTCTTCCGCCTTCTGATCACTTAATACATTATTTGTCTAGACTCTATTATATATTTAGTTGTGGAATTACACAAGACAGCTTGTCTTCGGTCTTGTATCGAGGCAAAGCGCGGCGTTAAGTTCCTCCACTTAACACGCAATGCCTCCGAATTCAGCGGAAAGTGGAGAATGGAGTGTCTTAAAACTAGGTTCCCTCTGCCTACCCTGTTGTGTGCGGGATACAGCATGAAGCTAAAAAAGCGTGTCTAAAATATGAACAAATCCCGACAACGGGAATGAAACCCGTTAACGATCGTAACTATAATACGGCCAATGGCCAATAAATGCCTTAAACACGTAGGGTCTCGATTTCGGCCGGAATAGGGATGTCTTGACACTAGGTTCTCTCTGACTACCCCTCTATCCGGGAAAAAGCGTGAAGCTTTTTTTTTACTGTTCCATCTAGTGGGAATGGAACCCACAACCAATCGCTACTACACGTTGTTCCACTACACCACTGCACCTCAAATGTTAGTTAATTTACTACTATTGATTAAATTGCTAAATTGCATTGTTGATTGCAAACAGCCTCGGCCATTGGAGACTCGGCCTCTAAACAGTTATCAACTAAAATTACTTTACTACTAAACGTATGCTTAAATTAAGATAAATATCCACACGTTTTAAGAAATTAACATCATTTAATTAATTATGATTACTAAAAGAGCTACTTATGTTCGAATGAGTCATAGTTTTGCCCCAAATTTTATAATTCTCTTCGCTAGAACAAAACCTGTTTTGAAGATTCGGTATTGTATAAATAGTGAATATATTTGTGTATTTTATATTACTGCAAAGATATATTATAATAACAAATTATAATTTATACATATGTATATAAAGGATAGTGAAAACATCATGTTTAAAAATTAAGAGGTTCATCCATACTATACTATAAATACGAAAGTCTGTCTGTTTGTCTGTCACGCTTTCACTGCTAATCTACCAGTCCGATTTAAATGAAATTTAGAATGAAAGTAGAAAAAAGTCCAGGGTCAAACATAGGCTACTTATTTTTTCAATAATCTACTTCTAAAGAGTTGAAATAGGGGATGAACGTTTATATGAAAAATATAAACCGCTTGACCGATTATAATGAATTTTTGCATACATATATTTAATAATCCAAGTTTAAACGTAGGCTACTTTATTTTTCAAAATTCACCCCCGAGGGTTGCAATAAAACGAAACAGTTTTGTAGTACACAGTACATAGTACAAGAGGGCCGCTAGTCCATACTTATATTATGAATGCAAAAGCCTATGTGTTTGTCTGTCACGCTTTCATGGCTAATCTACCGGTCCGATTTGTATGAAATTTTTAATGAATATAGTAAATAACCGTGGGTCTAACATAGGCTACTTATTTTTTTAAAAAAATAACCTCTAAAGGGTTGAAACAGGTGATGAAAGTTTATATGAAAAATGTAAACCGCTTGACCGATTGTAATAAATTTTGGAATAGATATAGTTGATAATTCAAGGTTTAAACATAGGCTACTTTATTTTTTAAAAGTCCACTCCCGTGGCTTGCAATATTACTAAAAAAAACAATTAG
Source organism: Dryas iulia moderata (assembly GCA_019049465.1). Lineage (NCBI taxonomy): Eukaryota > Metazoa > Arthropoda > Insecta > Lepidoptera > Nymphalidae > Dryas > Dryas iulia. The sequence goes on from CM032429.1 coordinate 14,080,347, forward strand.
GCAGTCAACGCGGCGAAGCCGCGAGCAGGCCGTTAGTATGAAATAAAACTAATAAAACGCTTTTATAGTCAATATTTTTTCAAATGTAATTCATAATCTACATTTTGCAAGGATACCTTAACTTTTAAGGAAGGGGAACCTTGAGTCCACTGTACACAGCGTTCCGGCTAAATTCAAAACAGTATTATATTTTCAGTTTTATAATCCAATAATTAGTAATATCAATTAGGTAAGTTTAATTAGAAAAAGACATTTAAAGAAACTCAACGCCGCGCTTTACCTCGACACCAGAGCGAAGAAAATGGAAATATAATTTCCACTCCTCGAGTGGGAATCGAACCCACAACCAGTCGTTTACAGTCACACTCTTGTGCCACTGGGCCACGACTGGCCACTTAACACGCAAGCCTCCGAATTCGGCGGAAAGTGGGGAACGGAGTGTCTTAACACTAGGTTCCCCCTGCCTACCCTGCTGTGTGCGGGATATAGCGTGAAGCTATTTATTTATTTTTTACATTTAAAGAAAACGTATAAAAATTTAAACGCAGCGGGATTCGAACCCGCGCCTCCTGAATACCGTTCGTTGATGCATGCTCAGTGATGAGAGCGCCTGAACGGTATTCAGGAGGCGCGGGTTCGAATCCCGCTGCGTTCAAATTTTTATACGTTTTCTTTAAATGTCTTTTTTCAATTTTCCTAAGTGTGGAATAACACTTTAAAAATGTTTAAAACTTTAATTAGTCTCACCAGGTAAAATAAATGAAAAAGTAATGTAAATACATTTACTCTTATTGGGTATAAAACCCACAGCCTTCGTGAATACGTTTAAACTGGTCCACTGTGCCACGTTGATTCAAAATATCGTAATATAAAGCAATAATTTATTAATTAAACATTTACATTAATTTTATAAACGAGTATTTGGCAAGTTCCAATTTCTTTTTTATTATTTGTCGATTTATATTATTTCTTATGTAAATAAAGTTGGTTAATATCTGCATACAAATACAGTTATATAAAACTAATATAACTTTAAGTTCCGTCAGTCAACGTGCATTTAGTTGATGTCAGGCGGAAAGTGGAGAACGGAGTGATTTTATACTTCTTTTTAATATGAGTAAGAGTGAGTGTTTTGACACTTATCTCGTTCTATTCTCTTCTTTTATAACTTAAGTTCTCGTAAAGCTGCCGAATATAAAAAGACGTATCGGACCGATATGCACAGCTGATACTACTGGATGTAGAAAATTAAAATTTAGTAGATAAGACCCTTTAGGAGTATAGGGACCACTAAAAAATAATTAAAAAAAAAAGAAAAGAACTTTTTTTTTTCAGTTGTACGTTTTTTTCCAAATACCGGGGTAGTTAGAGATGACTTATTGTTAAGACACTCTGCTCTCCACTTTCCACCCCAAATCGAGATACTGCATGGTGAGTGGCGGAAGTCACTCTTTGCCTTACAAGTTACAAGCCTTACTTAGGTACCAGAGCCAAGAAATGATAATTTAAATATAATCCCTCCGTGATTGAGAACCCATTCCACAAACATTGCTTTACAGTCAGATGCTATCCCACTGTACTACTACGGCCTCCAAGACGAGAGATACGATTTTTTAGAATCAGGATTTTAAAGTATATAACTCTAGTCCACACCAGTGATGGACAAAATTTAATTGCAATTAATATCAAATATTAACAATTCGTTATTTGATTGTGGGTAAATCACATTAAAATTACAATTAGCTGAAAATGAATTAGTTGTAAAGTTTACACTATAATTAGCAATTAATTATTTGTTAATTGTGATTTTCGCACAACCAAATTATCAAATGATTATTATTTGCAATTAAATTTTACGCCGCGTTAAGTTCCGCAGGCCACATCGCTCGTAGAACCGACAACCGATGGGGAGCAAAGGTTCGAGGTCGAGTGGCGACCACGAACCGGAAGACGAAGCGTTGGACGTCCCCTCACAAGGTGGACTGATGATATAGTCAGAGCCGCGGGAAACCGCTGGATGGGAGAGACGAGCAATCGCTCTAAAAGGCGATCAATGGAGGAGGCCTATGTTCAATAGTGGACGTCTTCCGGCTGATGATGATGATGTTAAGTTCCACCACTTAACACGTAATGCCTCGGAATTCGCCGAAAACTGGGGAACGGAGTGTCCTAACACTAGGTTCCCTCTGCCTACCCTGTTGTGTGCGGGATACAGCGTGAAGCTAAAAAAAATTAAAATTGCCCTACACTGTCCACGCACACGTAGTTCCGGGCTGCAAGTAGTTCATTATAAAATATGCACGTAGCATTGTTCGATTGTAATAATTTTAAGCAATCAATTTTTAAATAAAGGACAAAGCTGTCGAATACTAGGCTGAGGTCACAGGTTCGTTTCGTAATTTTTGCTCTGCTATTTAAATATACGTACGTACTAATTTATTTGTAATGAATGAATTGTCAATATATAAATATTTACGATCTCTGTAAGGATATATTGTTATCGGAGTAGCGCAGTTTTTGTTTGATAGTAAGTACATTATATATATATATATATATATATATATATATATATATATATATATATATATATATATATATTTTTGTATATTTTTGGATATATATTTTTTTAGCTTAACGCTGTATACCGCACGCAGCAGAGTAGGCAGAGGGAACCTAGTGTTAAGACACTCCGTCCTCCACTTTCCGCCGAACTCGGAGGCATTGCGTGTTAAGTGGCAGAACTCAACGCCGCGCTTTGTTTCTACACCAGAGTGAAAAAAATGGAAATACTAAATATTTCAACTCCTCGAGTGGGAATCGAACCCACAATCAGTCGTTTATAGTCACACGCCTGTGCCACTGCGCCACGACTGGCCCCGATTTTAGATATTTAGTAATATTTTTTCTTGTTGACTTGACTTCGAAGTCTTCATTCTTCTATTTCCACCTACATTTGACTTATAGTGTATCGAGTAGATGAACTCAATGGCCCTTTTTGTTTTGGTTATCAAAAATGGAAATATAATTTATATAATATCATTTCAAATGAGAATTAAAACCACAACTGATTGTATCTACAATCAGACACTTTCTCACTGCACCACGATGACCCCAAAGTTACAAAGTTATTATATTATAATATTCAAATATTATAATATAATAATCTAGTGACTTTGAGGTCATAATTTATTTCACATTTAATATATTTTTTATTATTATATAAATTATTAGCTCTCGTGGTGCAGTACGACATCATTTAGAGGTAAACAAGATTAGTTGTGGGTTCGATTCTTATTCAGAAGAACGATTATATTTGAAGTATCTTCATTTTTATAAGACGAAAGGAATAAGTTCCGCCACTCAGCACGCACTATTTTGAATTTCTGCGAAAAGTGGAGAACGGAATATCATGACACTAGTTTCTCCCGGACTACCTTATTATACAAGAAAAAGCATGAAACTGTAAAAAATATTTAAAAGAAACTTTGTTTTGATAAATATTTTCAAAAAATTTATAAAAAAATTGAATCTAGCAGAATTCGAACCAGCACCTCTTGGAAACTGCTTTCAAATGTTAATACGTTTTCTATAACCGTTTTTCTTGTCCCTAAGTGTGTCAAACACACTTAATTAAACTAAAAGATTTTCGGCAGAACACTTTCAACAGTTGTTTTGCTTCATTGTTTGACGAGGCGACCACCTGCGCGGACGCATAAAGAATTGCACTTGGCATACTGTTATATGTTAACATATATTGTATTATTGTTAACATATATATATATATATATATATATATATATATATATATATATATATATATATATATATATATATATATATATATATATATATATATATATATATATATATATATATATATATATATATTGTTTTAGCTTAACGCTGTATCCCGCACACAGTAGGGTAGGCAGAGGGAACCTAGTGTTAAGACACTCCGTTCCCCACTTTCCGTCAAATTCGGAGGCATTGCGTGTTAAGTGGCGGAACAACTTAACGCCGCGCTTTGTTTCTACACCAGAGTGAAAAAAATGGAAATACTAAATATTTCCACTCCCCGAGTGGGAATCGAACCCACAACCAGTCGTTTACAGTCACAAGCTTGTGCCACTGCGCCTGGACTGGCCCCGATTTTAGATATTTAGTAATATTTTTTCTTGTTGACTTAACTTCGAAGTCTTCATTCTTCTATTTCCGCCTGCATTTGACATATAGTGTAACGAGTAGTGGAAGCTTAACGCTGTATCCCGCACACAGTAGGGTAGGCAGAGGGAACCTAGTGTTAAGACACTCCGTTCCCCACTTTCCGTCAAATTCGGAGGCATTGCGTGTTAAGTGGCGGAACTTAACGCCGCGCTTTGTTTCTACACCAGAGTGAAAAAAATGGAAATACTAAATATTTCCACTCCCCGAGTGGGAATCGAACCCACAACCAGTCGTTTACAGTCACAAGCTTGTGCCACTGCGCCACGACTGGCCCCGATTTTAGATATTTAGTAATATTTTTTCTTGTTGACTTGACTTCGAAGTCTTCATTCTTCTATTTCCGCCTGCATTTGACATATAGTGTAACGAGTAGTGGAAGCTTAACGCTGTATCCCGCACACAGTAGGGTAGGCAGAGGGAACCTAGTGTTAAGACACTCCGTTCCCCACTTTCCGTCAAATTCGGAGGCATTGCGTGTTAAGTGGCGGAACTTAACGCCGCGCTTTGTTTCTACACCAGAGTGAAAAAAATGGAAATATTAAATATTTCCACTCCTCGAGTGGGAATCGAACCCACAACCAGTCGTTTACAGTCACAAGCTTGTGCCACTGGGCCACGACTGGCCACTAAACAAATAACATTCAAATATTATAATATAATAACCTAGTGACTTTGAGGTCTTAATTTATTTCACATTTAATATACTTTTTATTATTATATAAATTATTAGCTCTCGTGGCTTAGTACGACAGCATTTAGAGGTAAACACTATTAGTTGTGGGTTCGATTCTTATTCAGAAGAACGACTATATTTGAAGTATCTTCATTTTTATAAGACGGAAGGAATAATTTCCATCACTCCGCACACACTATTTCGAATTCCTGCGAAAAGTGGAGAACGGAATATCATGGCACTAGTTTCTCCCTGGCTACCTTGTTATACACGAAAAAGCATGAAACTGTAAAAAAATATTTAAAAGAAACTTTGTTTTGATAAATATTTTAAGAAAATTTAGAAAATAATTGAACGTAACAGGATTCGAACCAGCACCTTTTGGAAACTGCTTTCAAATGTTAATACGTTTTCTATAACCGTTTTTCTTGTCCCTAAGTGTGTCAAACACACTTAATTAAACTAAAAGATTTTTGAAAACCACTCCCAATGTATTATACACCAACCCTTCTCTTCGGCAGAACACTTTCAACAGTTGTTTTGCTTCATTGTTTGACGAGGCGACCACCTGCGCGGACGCATAAAGAATTGCACTTGGCATACTGTTATATGTTAAATATTATATTATATTATATTATATATATATATATATATCTAAAAAAAAAAATCGTAGTGTTGTGATTGTTTTGTGATAAGTGTGTGTGATAGTGTAATTATTTGGTGAGTTTATTTATCGATATATTTATAATTAAAAATATATTTCATTAAATAATTAATTGAATAAATGCTAACAGTATTTAGTATTAAATAAGCTAAAATGAGGTATCGCCTTCTGTTTATAAATTACGCCTTAAACTTAATCCGGAAATAACACAGAGAGAAAATAGTGTCGAGACACTCTGTTCTTCAGTTTCGGCTGGAATTTGAGACATTGCGTTTTGAATGGCGAAGCTTAACGCCGCGTTGATACTGATATAAGGGAGAAATGAAAATAATTTAAATATAATAATTGAACCCACGGCCATTGCGTTTACAATGAGACGCTTTACTACTACGGCACTATGGACCCTATTTTCGTCAGTAATTTTTAACTCTAATAAACTTGATCTGAAGAGAACGGAGTAATGTGACACTAAGTTAGTAAATAAGTAGGCACTTTATAATTGAATAAGGTACATAAGTGTTTTTCACTTTAACTTTATTTACAATAAAAATAATACAATTCTTGTAACACCACTTTGTGAAGAAAAAGCAAATTATCCCGAAAACAAAACAAAACACTTCGAGCCAATAATTAAAGTACGTTCGTAAATAAGATGTTATCAAAATCGAAGTAGTAGATACAATAGAACTAAATATCAACGTTACGGAACAAAAACTTTGTATTTGCATTATTATATAATTTTTATTGTGACTATTAAATTGTATTAAAGGTCATTGAGCAACACAATGCGCGCATTTTCGAACAGGCTCCAGTTTAAATATTTTTGACTCATCCAGTTTAAATAATTTTGACTCAGGCGCTCTCTCCACTGAGCCTGAACGGTATTTAGGAAGCGCGGGTTCGAATCCCGCTGCGTTCAAATTTTTATACGTTTCCTAAATGTCTTTTTCAATTTTCCTAAGTGTGGAATAACGCATTAAAAATGTTTAAAAGTATTTTTGACATGTTTTTATGAGCCTCACATGTAGATAGATATCCATAATTTTAAAAATCTTGCTAACTTATAATTAATATTTTATTATATGAATTTGTGGAACTAATTAGTTTAATTATTATTTTATGTTTAATATTTGTCTGTGTTTTATGAAGTTGATTATCTCTTTTGCTGCTGTACGCTTGTGTCCTCTAGTAGGATAATCAAAAAAACCTAGTGTCCAGACACTCCGTTCTCCACATTTCACCTAAAAGTTGAGATATTATAAGTTAAGTGGTGATATTTAAGACCACACTGTCTTAGGTAAGAGAGCGGAGAAATGAAAATAATATATAATCATTTTTCAGAGGGAACCGAACCTACCACTATCGCGTTAACACTCAGTCATCCTCCTCATCACTGTTTGTCTTACTAATAAATAAATAAATAAAAGCTTTTAACATTTTGTGGCTAGTCGTAGCCCAGTGGCACAAGCGTGTGACTGTAAACGACTGGTTGTGGGTTCGAGGAGTGGAAATATTTAATATTTCTATTTTCTTCGCTCTGGTGCCGAGGTAAAGCGCGGCGTTAAGTTCCGCCACTTAACCCGCAATGCCTCCGAATTCAGCGGAAAGTGGGGAACGGAGTGACTTAACACTAGGTTCCCTCTGCCTACCCTGCTGTGTGCGGGATACAGCGTGAAGCTAAAAAAAAGGACATTTTAAACTGTTCATTGTTAATAAATACTATTTTGACCTACTTCTTGCCGTCCGATTTGCTTGAAAACTGCACACGTGATCGGATTTGATAACAATACAATATTCACCAAATGTCCTTGAAAAAGCGGACAGGATAATGATATTATTTTTTTTTTCCTTTTAACTAGGCTAAAAAAGAAACTCTTTTTTACCCTAGTTTGTTGTTCTATATTTAAACATCCTTAATGAATTACGGCTTTGAATAGGAAGAAACATTGTGTATTTTTCTTGATTCTTTTAATTATTTCCTATTTTTTTTATTCCACTTTTTTTTAATTAAGTAACCTTTTAATGCAATTATATAAAAAAATATTTTTTGTAAATAAGAAATTTTGTCCTTACGTTCTTATAGTATTTTTTTTACGCTCACACTTTTTACTGTATACCCGAGAAGTCAGAGAGAAGCTAGTATCAACACACTCTGTTCTTTACTTTCCGCCTAAAATCGAAACATTATATAATTTCGCCGCCGTTTCTCTTAAGTGCTGGAGTGGAGAAATGCAAATAATTTTAAATAATAATTCCCCCATGCAGAAATCGAACCCACAACAAGTCAGACTTTTAAAAGATGAATAACATAATTTCATTACAGGGTTTTCGTTACGTAGCGTACGTATGTGTCATTTATTGACACATTGTTAATACAGTACAGGTAAAATGTAAAATACATAAACCTATCTCTAATTAGAACAGGGACTTTACCTAATTATGTGGTATTAATCACTTTTATATAAAATGTGTATTATTCATATTTAATTGACTAGTTTAACGAACATAGGCTCGATTTTTAGATTTTTTATTTCTTTTTATATATATTTAGGGGTCATTGTTCTCCGCTGCGCTTAAGACAAAGTCCTTCAATGAATTTCATCACTTGACACACAATCTCTCCATTTCGGGCGGAGAGTGAAGGCGGAGTGTCTTGACACTAGGTTCTTTTTGACGGGTTAGCCGTTATGTGGGAAAAAGCGTGAAGGTTTTTCACTTCTTATTATATTTAGGGGCAATCATGGCACATTGTTAACATCTTATTGTTTTGTGATGATTGTGGGTTTGATTCCCACTCAGGGGAATGATTTTAATTACAATTTTTCAATTTGAAATAGGAAATTATTTTTTCTCTGATGAGAGACATAAGGCAGTGTTCCGCCACTCAACACGCCATGGAACGTGGAGGACGGAGTGTCTTGACACTACGTATTCTCTGACTACTGTACTGGAATAACTAGAAGTTATTATAAGTAGTTATTATATTCTTTTCTCTTGTAAAAAAGTGTGAATAACATTTTAAAATGTTAAAAGGTCATTTAGAATTAATAAAATTCTTTATCGTGCACTTAATTACATATAATTTACAATACTACGTAATGATTATTAAATCAATGTATAATTGCTTGTTAATTTCCCACTTAGTTTTGACGCTGTTATGACACAATTTAATGATAATAGGTTATAGGTTCGATTTCCACTTGGTTAATATTGGTTGGTTGTGGGTTCTATTCCCACTCGAGGAGTGGAAATATTAAAAAATTCTATTTTCAACGCTCTGGTATCGAGTTAAGCCAGTTAACACGCAATGCCTCCAAATTTGGCGGAAAGTGGGGAACGGAATGTCTTAGCATTGGGTTCCCTCTGCTTAATCTACATTCTAAGAGACACAGCGTGAAGCCAAAAAATTTGAAGTTTCTAACTGTTATTTATAAAAAAAAACCGCTTTCTATTTAATGCATACATATATATATCAAACACATACACACAGCACATATATCAAAAGAACATTTTCTACCAAATTTTGGAGGTAATGCACATTTAGTGGCGGAACTCAACGCCGAAGAAAATTTAAATATTAAATGTTTCAATTTAGCGAGTGGAAATCGAACCCACAACCAGTCACGTTTACAGTCATACTTTGTGGAATAATCATGACACGTGGAGACCTACTCTGCTATACGGGAAAAAACGTGTAGTAGAAATTGAAATATAATACAAAATATTTTAAAATAAAATTACTAAGAATAATGCAGTTATTATTAAATAGGTAAATAATTATAGATAATTTCAATATATTCAATTTATTACTTTTTCCTTGTACATTAATAAATTACACGGATTATTCAGTGATTTATTATAATAACTTCATGGTTATTATTATATTTTTTATGATGGTTATTATTATAATACCTTTCATATAAATAACTAGTAAAAGAAAATAGTTTGAAATAAAATTTACGAAATGTTTTCAACAAATATACTCTCATTCTCATTTAATATCTATATTATTGGAGTGCATTTAAAAATAAGTCCGCCATCTTGGATGTTCCGCCATGTTGGGTTTATAATAACGTTAGACAGACAACCATACACTATTGTCTAAGCTATATATGTATATAAAAAATCAGCTTCCTGCTTATGGATATACGAGTATACACATGTACCAAGCGTGAATAAGTTCATAATTTAGATGGATAAGTCTAAGCGCAGACATTTCTAAGTTTAAGTTATATCTTTAAATTTCGTTTTATATTATTTAATTTTTACCCGCGACGGAACGGCGACTGTATATGTGTTTGGGGTGAGAGGTTGTTTGTTTGTTTGTTTGTTTGTTTGTTTGTGTGTTTGTGCAAATTACTATGTCAATTATTTCCAAAACTATAAGTCCGATTTTGATACGGTTTTCTATGATAGGTTTAGGTTCAATTGGCCTATGTTTTTAGATATGTGTTATTGACTTAACTCACCAGGGGGCGCTGCAGTAAGCATTTTACGTGAAAACGAATGTTTTCAATTATCTCAAAAAATAGTAGTCTGATTTCGATAGATTTTCAGTGATAGATTCAGGTTTAATTGGTGGATGTTCTTAGCGATGTTTTGTTGTTTCAAACCACCAGGGGGCGCAGCAGTAAGCATTTGTTTGTACTTTTTTTGTATTTATTTGTCTAAAACCAAAACTACTGATCCGATTGAAAAGAGTTTTCAGAAAAAGATTCAGCTTTGCTTGACGCATATTTTAAGATTTTTGTTTTTTTGTAACGGGGAAAGCTCACCAGGGGGCGCTTCAGTAAACATTTGTTTATGCAAATCAAAAACTACTAGTCCAATTTAGATGAAACTTTCAAGGATAGGTTCAGGCTTAATTAGTGAGTCTTTTCATATATGTGTTATGGTGACCACTCATCAGGGGGCGCCGTAGTAAGCATTTGTTTGAGTTTTTTTGTGTAAAACCAAAATTTTTCTTGTATTTATTTGTCTAAAACCGAAATTACTAATCCGATTGGATAGAATTTTCAGAACTAGATTCAGCTTTGCTTGATGCATATTTTAAGATTTTTGTTTTTTTGTTACGGTGAAAATTCACCAGGGGGCGCTGCAGTAAACATTTGTTTATGCAGAGTAAAAACTACTAGTCCGATTTAGACAAAACTTTCAACGATAGGTTTAGGTTTAATTAGTGCATCTTTTCATGTATGTGTTACGGTGACCACTCACCAGGGGGCGCTGCAGTAAGTACATTTGTTTGTGTAAAACTAAAACTACGAGTCCGATTTGAATTCAGTTTTCAATGATAGATTCAAGTTTACTTAGTGCATATTTTCATATATGTGTCATGTATGTTTACGTAGTGCATATTTTCATGTATGTGTCAACTCTCTACGGGGCGCTGCAGTAAGTAGCTGCTTTTATTTTTTTGTGTAAAACCAAAACGACTAGTACGATTGTCAAGAGTTTTCATTATTAGATTCCGCTTTACTTAGAGCATGTTTTTAAATTTATATTACGGTGACAAGTCACCAGGGGGCGCTGCAGTAAAATATAGTTTGTGCAAAGCTAAATGACGAATTCGATTTGGATGCAATTTCAATGATAAGCTCAAGTTTAAATAATGCTTGTTCTTGGATATGTTTTATCGTGTTAACTCGCCAGGGGGCGCTGCAGTAAACATTTGTTTGTAATATTTAAAACAAAACCACAACTACTAGTCCGATTGGGCAGAGTTTTTAGTATTAGATTTACCTTTACTTGGTGTAAGTTTTTAGGTTCTTTTTTACGTTAAGAACTCACCAGGGGGCGCTGCATTAAACATTTAATTATGCAAAGTTAACACTATAAGTCCGATTTGGATGCAGTTATCAAAAATAGGATCAGGCTTAATTAGCGCGTGTTCTTGTATATGTGTCGTGGTGACACCTAACCAGTGGGCGCTGCAGTGAGCATTTACTTGTATTTTTTGTGTGAAACCTATTTAGATGTGGTTTTCTGTGATAGGTTCAGGTTTAATTGTTGCGTGTTTTTATATGCCATATCACGAACTACCACGGGGCACTCCAGTATAAATTAGTTTGTTCAAAATCAAAACTACTAGTGGGTTTTGTGATTTCCACTGATTTGGTTAGACTTAAATTTCCTGAAAATGTTACGGTGACAATCTACCAGGCGCTGCAATAAGTATTTGATAACCAGAAAGCATTTTGCTTATAATTCTTTTCTTTTGGATTTGCATGAAGATTAATTATAAAGTATTTCGAAATTATGTAATAATATATAATGTGTATCTATTCACTTTAAAAAGTTTAAAATAAAAAACAAAATTAAAAATTTTGAAAAAACCCACGACGGTTTAATTGTAATTGAAAAAGGATAAAATAACTAGAAATCCCCCGCCTAAAAGAATATATGTAACGAGATGATGGGGACAACTTCGTCGGGGGCTGCCAGTTGCAACCTCTATTTTAAATATAGTAGCTAACAGTATAGATTTCGTTCTTAAAGTTTTTAAAAGGAATATCAGTTATCAAAACTGTAAATTCATATTAATATTTTAATTTTTTCCCAAACCTGTTTTTTTTAAGCATGAAAACCTAGGAGAAGTTAGCAAACTTAAAGTAATGGCAGCTCCGACGAAGTCGTCCCCATCATCTCGTTACATATATTCTTTTAGGCGGGGGATTTTTATTTTTATTTAATGATGAAACTATTTTTAACCGGATTAATCGCGTATATTTTTGGTATTCGCAAATACATTTTTAAAAACCCGACGTTTCGAACACTTTACAGTAGTCCGTGGTGACAGGTAGACTCACCTGCCTGTATGTTAAAAATAGTTTCATTTCAAAATGTGTACTAATCGCGAAAACAAAAGATCATATTATTTAATGATATAGAATTGTCTTGAATTTTTCTTCAGTTATTTTTACATAATATAAAAGATATCCCAATGTCTATTAATATTTTTAAAGTTCAAAATACAAATAGATTTGTCAACCTATTCACGTCTAAAGTTAATTAAAAGCTTGTGATCTTCCCGCTTTCTATCTTAAGGTTTCAATTCTTACTCATGAACAAAAATAATCAGAATATTTTTATTTTAGTACTTTAATTGCGCAAAACGTTTGTTTGGCGCCACCTGACTTAAAATTAATAAACAAGACTGATAACAAAGCTGTAAGAAAAAGTAAGGCAAGACGTCACAGGTTTTGCAGTAACACAATGTCTGCCTGTGATCCATATACCATGAAGGGGAAGATTATATTCAAATCATTTTCGTTTTTTCTCTCCCTTAAAACAGACCGCGCCATTAAGTTTCGCCTCTTAATACACAACATTCAAATGCATTAATTTATACAAGGAAGAGTTAAATTACTGTTTTTTATAATAAAAAATGAAACTAAAACATGAAGACAATTAACATTGCTTATTTCAGGGTTAGTAATATAAACAGTTTTGCCCTTCATATTAACAATTTCCGTCTTTCCTGAGAAGGAACTACAGAAGAAGTATAATATAATAATTAGTTTTCCTTTAAAACGTTTTTTTAGCTTCACGCTGTATCCCGCACACAGCAGGGTAGGCAGAGGGGACCTCGTGGTAAGACACTCCGTTCCCCAGTTTTCGCTGAATTTTGAAGGCATTGTGTGTTAAATGGCGGAACTCAACACCGCACTTTGCTTTGGTACTGGAGCGAGCGAGAAATATTAAATACTTCAATTTCCCTAATGGGAATCGAACCCACAACCAGTCGTTAACAGTCACACTATGTGCCTGCGCCACGACTGGCCTCATTACTTTGAGAAATGTTAATGACCTACAAAAACAACAATGTTCTTAACATTTTAAACATTCGGTACGCTTGTTTTTCTTCTATACAAAGTTTTAATACTGAATATTTTAATGTTAATAAAAATATATTTTGCGGCATCGTTGCTCAGTGGGACATCTTCTGACTGTAAATGCGATTGGTTATGGGTTCGGTTTCCATACGAAGAAATGATTACATATGTTCATTCATATTTATTTCTTTGAAGCCAGTCGTGGCGCAGTGGCACAAACGTGTGACTGTAAAGCTGGTTGTGGGTTCGATTCCCACACGAGGAGTGGAAATATTAAATATTTCCATTTCCTTCGGCCTGGTATCAGAGGCAAAGTGCGACGTTAAGTTCCGCCACTAAACACGCAACGTTCTAGGTTCCTCTGCCTACCCTGCTGCGTTGGTTACAGCGTGAAGCTAAAAAAAACATTTCTTCGCTGTAGTAAGATAAAACACGGCATTGAGTTCCGCCATCCAGCATTCAATATATATTGAAGAAGAAAGAAGGAAAAATTGAAAGTGAAGACATTACACTACTACTTGACACTATCTCGGCAAACCCTGCTATGTGGAAAATAATGTAGTTGCAAAAGTATTTTAATTACATATTTTTTTACAAAGATACAACAAGTCTATATAAATTGAAACGTAACTATACAGAACGTATTAGCAACGGCAGTACTTCGGCAGATTTTACGAAGCGCGGCTTAAAATCATGTTAAGTTCAAGTTTATATGATTAATATGTTTCTTAAATCTCACTTGTGGGGATATGACATCAGGTTTCCCCTCACTCGTTATACATAACGACAAAATTGAATTTCCCTAGCATATTGTATCTTAAACAGACTAAAAGTTAGTTCGTTCTTCGGAGTACGTTTGATAGAGGGAGAGATCTAATATGGATGTGGAAAGGTGTATTACTGATAAAAGGATAAAGGGTGTTCTGTCTCCATAGATGTGATGGCGGATCATCGGCTGGATACAATACAATGTTGATATCGGCATTGTTATAAGAAAATGAATCATTGGTATTTCAGAAGAACGAATGAATAATGATGACGTTGAGGCCAGTCGTGGCGCAGGGGCACAAAGTGTGACTGTAATCGCGACTGGTCGTAGGTTCAATTCCCACTCGAGGAATTGAAATATTTATTATTCCATTTCCTTCGTTCTGGTGTCTGGTGTCTGGTTGTGTGAGGTAAAGCGCTGCGTTCTTCCAGCGTAGAACGTAATGCTTTTAAAATTTGGCAGAAGAATAAGGAGTAGAGTATCTTATAGTTTTGATCCCTCTGCCTTACCTGCTGTGCGCGGGATATAGTGTGACGCTAAAAAAAGAAGAATTGGAATTCTATTCATGTTTTTAAACATGCAAAGTCGACTTACCTAATCTTATCGGTAATGAAAAGATATACAAAATGACAAGGGCTAACCAGGATTGAAGTATAAAGTAAGAATAAAAAAGAACGTTTGGACATGTTAAATGATGATCGGTGAAAAAATAATATATATGATACAAAGAGAGCAAGACAGGTAAGGGGACACCTCAGGTGACTTTCAAAGACCGCAGTATCAATAATAGTAGAGGAAGTTCACGTAAAGCATGAGGACCCCCGGAGCGAGGAGGGCGTGTATGAAGAAATTGATAATGGACGAGACGAAAAGTGTAAAAACAACATATCATTTATACTGAATTAAATTAAAATTAAATAGCTTCACGCTATATCCCGCACACAGCAGGGTAGGCAGAGGGGAACCTAGTGTTAAGACACTCCGTTCCCCACTTTCCGCCGAATTCGGAGGCTTGCGTGTTAAGTGGCGGAACTTAACGCCGCGCTTTATCTCGACACCAGAGCAAAGAAATGGAAATATAATTTCCACTCCTCGAGTGGGAATCGAACCCACAACCAGTTGTTTACAGTCACACTCTTGTGCCACTGGGCCACGACTGGCCAAAATTTTGTTCTGGCCAATAATTTTTACTTTAAAATTTTTATTTTTCATTTAAAATGTATTTAAAATATTAAAAACTGTTGAAATTTGTTGCAATATAACTGGCAATTAGGTACTGTATTATGTAACCAAAACCAAGGCTTTAATAAAATAATCTTATTACACTATATTAATGTTTAATGTTATATTATAAATCTACTTAAGCAATAATATAGCACTTAAATGATGAAATGATATTTCGAGTTTATTTACGTTAACCCTTACATGGCCTTGTATGTTACGTAAAAACAAAACCTTAATTAAGTATAACATTTTACACGGGTTAAATTATTGATAAATGTTGATAGTTTGAATTACAAAAATTGTGAAACCAATTATAGATAACGCTTTTTTTCAAAAAAATCATACTTAAAAACATTTAAGGAATTTAATGTATTGCTCACTTAATATATGAAAAATATTTACAAAAACTATATAAAAATTTAACTTAGCGGTCCTCGAACCCGCGTTTCTCGAAATCAGCCCAAGACAAAACATACAACTTTTTAAACAATAACATTTTTACCGACGTGCATATCCCACACACAGCAGGGTAGACAAAGAGAAAATAAAGATACTCCGATACTCCCATTTTACGCCAAATTCTCGACGCATTGCATGTAAATTGACTGGTAAATTCGGTCCTCTCCGTCATCTACGCCTGGACATCAGTGCAAAGAAAATGAAACGTTAAATATTTCAATTCCTCAAGCGGGAATCGAACCCACAATCGCGTATACAGTCACACTTTGTGCCCCTGCCATACTGGCCTCTATTATGTTAGCTTTACTCTTAAATTATTACTTAATATCTTCATTCATAATACGCATTTAGTATTAGGTATATGTAACTCATCTATACAAAATTTTCCACTCATTAGAATTCACGTATGTTTTAAACAAAAGGTGAATTAAGTAATACGATGACCGTTGAAAAAGACATTTAAAGAAAACGTATAAAAATTTGAACGCAGCAGGCCTCGAATGCGAATGCGAAAGCATTGCACAGTGGTGAGAGCGCCTGAACGGTATTCAGGAGGCGCGGGTTCGAATCCCGCTGCGTTCAAATTTTTATACATTTTCTTTAAATGTCTTTTTCAATTTTCCTAAGTGCGGAATAACACTTTAAAAATGTTTAATACGATGACCGTTTTTCATTTGTCTTCGAAAAATCTTGTTAATTAGAGAGAAGTACTTTAAAGGTGTATTTTTAACCTAATTTTCGTTCAGATCAAATACTGATGTATTGTATTTCTTTACTACTTAAAGCTTTTTGGAGTTATAAGAGTCAGAAGACTAACTAAGTTACTCTATATTTTGTCTAAGAGAGTCTACTTTTTTGTAATATTATAATTGTTTTATTTATTTATAACTACTAAATGATACAATATGTAAAATGATAGAATATATAAAATGATAAACATATAAAATGTATGTTGTATAATGTAAAACATATAATGAGCATAGCATATAGTTAGCTATAGATTTGAGCATGTAGTTAGCTATAGATTTAAAAAGTACTTGAAGTCGGTTCGATATTATTTATACTCTGAAATCAAGAAAGACATTGCGTATCGAGCAACAAACATCAACGAAATCATCAAATTTATCTTGTTTACTATATTATGAAGAAATGAAAATATTGATAGTTTTACCAAGTGATTGTTTGAACCCAGAACCAATCGCGGTTACTGTCAGATCCATCCTACTGCACCATAACGGTCTCATGATTATATGACTCATTCCACAATCGAAGTATTTTCTTCTTTTATCTCAAAGTTTTTATTCGCATTACTTACATATATACTACATACTACATTAAAGTACCTTTGTAAGAAAATCTTACATTGGTATTTTGACCTATTTCATGCTATTCAATTTGCTTTAATGTCACTATTTATAAGTTATTAGCGGCCCGCTCGCGGTTTCGACGCGTGAACTACGTAACTGCTTCGTTATATTGCAGCTCTCCGGGGTGAGTTTTTAAAAAAATAAGTAGTCTTTGTTTAAGCTTAGATTATCAACTATATTTATACCAAAATTAATTACAATCGGTCAAGCGGTTTAGATTTTTCATACAAACTTTCATCCCCTATTTCAACCCGTAAGTGGTTGATTTTTAAAAAAATACGCCTATGTTAGACCCAGTAGCTTTTACTACTTTCATTCTAAATATCCTAATCGGACCGGTATATTAGCCGTGAAAGCGTGACAGACAAACACACAGACTTTCGCATTTATAATATAAGTATGGATTACCATATTGTTTAACAATAAAACATTTAAGAGGCTATCATATGGCATCTAAATATATAATAATATGTTGTTAAACAATAGATGTTTAGTTAATATAGAATTATGATATTTCAATTTCTGAGGAATTAAATAATTTATGGTTTGGATTTATTATTTCATACTTACTGTTTCATATTTCATAAATCTATCTATATCATAAAATATAGTTTAAAATATTTTTTTACGCTCACAGCAGGGTAGGCAGAATCAATCAGCAGGAATCTAGTGTTAAGACACTCCGTTCCCACTTTTCGTCAAATTCGGAGGCTTTGCGTGTTAAATGGCGGAACTAAACGCTGCGTGTATAAAGCTGCATCATACTTTTCCCGCACAACAGGGTAGTCAGAGAGAACCTCGTGTCAAGACACTCCGTTCCGTTCCACTCTCCGCTAGAAGCCGAGACAGTGACCACAAACCATCACGCTTATTTATAAATAACCAAATTGGGCATAATGGCGCACTAAGAATACATCAGACTATAAGCATTTTATTATAGGTTCGATAACACTCGTAAGAATACATTTAAATTATTTCCATTTTGCCAGTCTGTTAAGACCAAACTGCGACATTGCGCTCCTGCGGCTCTTAAAATGCAATATTTTAATTTCGAATAGAAGTAAAAAACGGAGTGTCTTCACACTATGATCCTTATGTCTATCCCACTACACGGAACAAAACGTGAAAGTACCAAAAAATATATAATATTGTAAAATAAATATTGTCCCTGAAAATAATCAAACCCGCTCCCACCTCTACCATAACCAATTCTCTTTAAATATGCATATTCTTCGCAAATGACATTAACATTGGCGATAAGTAATTTCGAGCGACCTCCGTCGAACTGGCACAAGGCGAATAGATTGAGGCAACGGGAAAGTCCTTTTAAATATATGTATGTATGTGGAATCCAATAAAACTGTCTTGCTGTATATGTTAAATGTAGAATTTCATGTTAATTTATATATTCATAATATTGAAGGTCAATAGCACAGTGCCTGAATGTAAACGTGATGGTTGTGGATTCGATTACCACTTGGGGAATGATTGTTACTATTGCTTTTTTTTCTTTTTTTTAGCTTCACGCTAGTAGGCAGAGAGAACCTAGTGTTAAGACACTCCGTTCCCTACTTTCCGCCGAATTCGGAGGCATTGCGTGTTAAGTGGCGAAACTTAACGCCGCGCTAAAGAGCGATAAATCTCTACACCAGAGCGAAGTTTTATTACGTATGAATTTAAATTTAATTTTAATTTCTCCGCTATATTACGATTAAGCGCGACATTGAGTTCCACTGCTCAAGACGAAATGTTTCAATTTTTGGCAAGTCGAGACTTGTTATAAGGTTTTCTTTGAAAAATCATAAAACTGTTTTAATATTGTGAGTCAAAAAAATGAGTAAAAATCATCTTTATCGACAAAACAAAAATTTGTAATGTTTTAGAAAAATGGAACAAAATAACACCTTAATTGAAATACAGATAAGATACAGGTGTTAAAAATATAATTGAAATTTATGTCAAAAAATATAATTTCATACGAAACTCTAACATATTAACAAATGTAAGTGTGTCAATAATAATTTAGAATGTTATAACATTATTACTTATTTCAAAAAAAAATGTTCAAAAAGATTTTACGTAACACACGAATTTAAAAATAGTTACGATTGTGAAGTAACGATGTTATGTGTATGTAGTTCCGCCTTTCATTTCAAACATAATTATTGCTTTATACGTGTATTTGTAAGAATATTTTGATTATACATACACTTAATAAGATCGTTTATTTTCACGATTATTACGAGTCTACCTGTGACCATGGACTACTGTAAAGTTCCAAACATCATATTTTCTTTTTATTTTATTATTTTTTCTTTTCTTTTAGCTTCACGCTGTATCCCGCACACAGCAGGCTAGGCAGAAGGAAACCTAGTGTTAAGACACTCCGTTCTCCACTTTCCACCGAATTTAGAGGCATTGCGTGCTAAGTGACGGAACATAACGCCATGCTTTTGCGTCGACACCTGAGCAAAAGAATTGGAAACATAAATATTTTCACTCCTCAAGAGGGAATCGAACCCACAACCAGTCGTCTTTACAGTCACACTTATGTGCCCTTGTGCCACGAATGGCCCCTCGGGTTTTCTAAAAATGAATTTTCCCATACTAATAATATACGTGAATAATCCAGTTAAAAATAGTTTTATTTCAAAATATATATGTATACACATTTTCATTTTTCTTTAGAAAGAACTTAGTGAGAAGACACTCCGCTCTTCATTTCCACCCGGATACAAGAAATCTTGCGTATAAATTGACGGAACTCAACGCCGCGCTCTGTATTTTCTCCAAAGCAACTTAACGCTTTTCCACGTATAAGAGGGTAGTCAGAGAGAACCTAGTGTTAAGACATTCTGCTCTTCACTTCCTGCCTGATTGCAAGACATTGCTTGTCGAGATGATTTCAACGCCTTGCTCTTTATCTTGCCACCAGGACACTGAGAAATAGAAATAATTTAAATATAACCTTTCCTCCGAATGGGAATCGAACCCATAACCATCGCGTTTACAGTTAGTTACTGTCACACTGCGCCTTATAGCTTTTAATTTAGTCTGTGGATAATTTTCAAGGTCGGCCTCATCGTAGATGATTTATCTTTCAATCTGTTTTTTGAATCAATTGAAGAGATGAAGGATATTCAGGGGTCTTATTTCCTTTTACGTATGTTTTAGCTGTGCCCGCTACTTCGTCCGAGCGGTATTTACGGAAGCAGTTAGAACTGTAAAATCAAAGAAGCATACTTACTTGATATTTTAGACAATTCACAAAATATCTTTGTATATTGTAGGCTATGCTTTATTCTGATGTATAAGCTATATTATTATAGAGTTTCGTCAAAATCTATTCAGTAGTTTTTACGTGAAAGAGTAACAAGCATCTTTACAAACTTTCGCGTTTATAATATTAATACCCCGCTCGCGGTTTTACCCGTGAACTACATAGCAATAGCTGTTTCATATTTAAGTTTTCTCGCTCGCTTTCTCGTACATATTTTTATATCCCATGTCAGTCTTTTAGAGGTTGTTTTTTTAATATAAATGAGCGCGGTGTTGAGTTTCACCACTTAACACGTAATATTTGAAGTTTGGCTGGAGTCGGGCCGAGTGACTTAATACTAGGTTCCCCCTAGGTACTCTCCTATGCAGGAAAGATTAAGGCTTAAAAAAATATTATCTAAGAACGTTAACAGACCTTAACACGCAATGAATCACAAGTTTGGTTAAAATTAAACTTAATAAATATAAAATCTTCATTATTTATACATAAAGTGCAAATGTCATGACTTTTTGAACTTTGATTTCTATAATTCAAATATTTTATTTAAACGGACAAAAAGTTCCTTTATATCTATCTGGGCAGTTAGAGTGAACCTAGTGTCAAGACACTCCGCTCTCCACTTTCTTTTCGAAATACGGAACAACGAAACTTACATACATATATAAAGCTTCTTATTTACTTTCAATATAAAGCTTCATTCCTCTCGCACATAACAAGACATGCAGAGAGAACTTAATGTTACAACTTTCTGTTCTCCACTTTTTGCTGATTTTTCATTAGAAAAAACATTCAAAACGGTGTTTAACACCGTCTTTTACCTTACGATAACAGAGAAATGGAAGTAATTACAATAAACGCATACAATATCGAACCTCCAACAATCGAGTTTACGGTCAAATTTTGTTCCAAGGAACGATAACCTCTCTTTGTTTATTGCTATATAATTTTATTGGCAACGATTTACAATCTCAAGTTTCAACCTTTTATATAAGATAAAATATATTCATGTAGGTCACAAAAAACTGGACTTGTTAGTGAGTACCCTTACCAACTTTTTGCGAATGTCGTGTAAAAAACTGCAATCGTAATGCTTTGTACAGAAAGCCAATTAAATTTTAATATTCATTTACATTAAATAAATTACATATTAAGACTGGTCGCGACTTGGTTCGCGTGGAATTAATATATACATTGTAAAATGAAGTAGCCTAAGTTATCCTTATTATATCTGCTATCTACCAGTGAAAGCCCCATCGAAATTGGCCTAGCCGTTCCAGAGATTAGTCAGAACAAACAAACAGGCATACAGCATTTTTTTTTCATTCTTTGTCTAAAAAAAATGAAAAACAAAATATTCTGTTATATATACCGTGTATACATATGTATACTTATATGAGTTTAGTAAAAAGCTGTTATTATGATATTACAAATGGACACTTCAATTGAATTTATTTGTATAGATAATATTTTTAATGCTTACTCATCACACTGTGTCCTGGTACCATGTTTGATGTTAAAGATAACATCTTTTATTTAAATTTAAATAAACAAATCCTTTGAATCAAAAATACTGAGTGTTTTTTTATATTCACGATTTTCCCGCAAAGCAGGATAGTCAGAGAGGAACCCAACGCCACGTTTTGTCTTCTTACCAAAGCGAATCTATGAAAATAATTTTAATATAATCATACCTTCAAGCGGTAACCGAATCCACAACTATCGCGAATGGCGGCTCTAAGAAAACAAAGTAGGTTTAAAAAAAAGAACAATTTTAAATTTAAAGTGATGATTATTTAATTGTCTCATTTTCCTCGGTCTGGTGTTTACTAAAATGCAGCGCTCAGTTCCGCCACTTAACACGCAATGCCTTCAAAATTCGGAAAATGGGGAACGGAGTGTCTTAACACTAGGTTCACTCCTACCTTGCTGTGTGCGGGATACAGCGTGAAACGATGATTTTAGTGTGTGATATATGAAATTTCATCTCAAAACTTAATATTTAATGCATTAAAAACAAAAATTGTTTTCCAAAAATTATATTATATAATATAACGTAATTTTGTACAAAGTAATTAAACATAATAAGAACTACGAAATACGAAATGAAATGTTTTTTCCGTTTTAATTTAAAATATGTGTGGAAATATTTATATATAAAACATTATGAAATACATAACAATGTTAAAGCTTCAATATATTTCTGCTGCAACCTCGAGAACAAGTTAAACAAAGGAATTAAAATATAAATAAGGCATTACACGTTTCGCTTCTGTCAGGAACAGATGTTGTAATAAACTATGTGGTAACAAGTATAAATTAGCCATCGTGGTGCAGTGGGACGATTGATTTTAGTGCGATTGATTGTAGGTTTGATTCTAATTTAGAGGAATATTAATACTTTTGGGGCCAGTCGTGGCGCAGTGGCACAAGCGTGTGATTGTAATCGACTTGTTGTGGATTCGATTCCCACTCGAGGAGTGTAAATATTTGGTATTTTCATTATTTTTGCTCTGGTTTCGAGGCAAAGCGCGGCGTTAAGTTCCGCCACTTAACAAGCAATGCCTCCGAATTTGGCGGAAAGAGGAGAACGGAGTGTCTCAAAACTAGTTTCCCTCTGCCTAACCTGCTGTGTGCGGGATACAACGCAAAGCTATAAAAAAATACTATATTTATTTTCATTTATTTCATTTGGTGAATAAAGCAAATCGTGATGTTGAGGTCTACCACTCAAAGTTCTCACTCAAATCGTAGCGTGAAGTTGATGATAAAAAATCTATACAAATATTACATACATACATATAACCATTTTTTTAGCTTCACGGTTTTCCCGCAAGCGGTCTAGTCAGATATAACCTAGTGCCTTTGTTTATGTTTTTTATTTTGCGCACTATGGACTTATTGTCTGTACTTTTTGTTAATTTGTTTTTGTTTAAGTCAAATTGTTTTTATTTATTAAGTTTAATTGTTTTTATTTATCATTATTACATTGTATCTAAAATTAGATCTTGACTTTTAACTAACTGTATAATTCATAGTTTGTTAATATTTTTTTATTTTAAATCTGAGAAGTCTAGTGTCAAATCACTACGTTTTCTATTTTCCACCTTAATTCAAGATTTTCTGTATTAAATGGTGAAATTCAACGCCACGTTTTACTTACCAGAAATAATATAAACATTTCCCTTAGTGGGAATCGAACCAATAACCAACCTCGGTTACAAATAAATGTCGTCCCATTGCGCCACAAAAACCTCGAAGTATATAAATTTATTGCAAATAAATATCTTATAAGAATTACTAAGATAGGTTCAATAGTTATTTCATTATTCACATATAAATATGCAAGGCTGTAGTAGCGCAGTGGAACAGTGTGAGACTGTAGAAAACAGGGATGGTCAAGCTTGGTCGGTCAAGTCGGGAACATTTTACAAAATTAGAATTTTTTTTGCAAGTCGCTATATAAAATGTATGAGTGAAACATGAGCAAAAATATATTATTTTTCTTACTAACTTAAAGTATAATAAAAGAAAATATTATATAACATTGTATATTGTATTATGTATTTATTATAAAGTTATAGAGGATACCATAGTATATTTGACATCTGACCGGAAGCAATGATTGTGGGTTCGATTTCCACAGAAGAGAATAATTATATTTATTTTCAATGTTTTAAATTAAACTGCTTGCTTTAGTATCTAAAACCACGGTATTGAGTTCCGCCACTCTCTACATAATGTCTCGATTTCGGAGGGAAAGTAGAAAACGAAGTGTCTTGACGCTAGAGTCTTAGTGACTACCCTCCTAGGCGGAACATAATCACACAATGTTAAAATGTTATTGTATACCTATTACCAACAGCCACAAATAATTCTTCTAAGAGCCGCATATTGCTAGCGAGCCATAGATTGGCCACCCCTGCTTTAAAAGAATATATTCTTAGTATTAAACTTGGCTTAATGCTTACATTTACATTTTTGATTTATTGCTAATCTATTGAGGTCATTGTGGCCCAGTGGTACAACAGACAGGAATCGCAATCTATTGTGGGTTCTTCCCCTCTTGGGGGAATTATCATTTTTTGTTTATTTTTCTCCGTTCACAGTTCTTTTGGTGGTTGTCACACAGCAAAGTAGAGGATAAAGTGTACTTGAACTAGATATCCTATGAAGTTTTTTTTCTGTAAGTCTATGTTTCGAAGTTAGCTAGATGCTAAAAGAAGCTAAATACATTTTATATTTATTTTTGGTTATCAAAGTATACTAAAAAAAATATCCACACAGAGGTAAAATCGAATTCCTTTTTACTATATATTTTGGTACCACTTAGAAAAAGCCTATTTTGCGTATATTATAAGTTACTAACTAATACTAAATATTTTTTTGAAATAATGCATTGAAAGTTATTAAAATTAGTGAAACTAATATTACACGCACCACGATTGATAAAAAGTTTTATATAAAGTACACATACACTTTGCTGAAGCAAGGGAGGTGTCAACGGGTCCACTCGAGTGAGTAAAATAAAATAGATACCTATTTTTTTTCAGCTTCACGCTGTATCCCACATATAGCCGGGTAGGCAGGTCTAGTGTTATGACACTTCGGTCTCCATTTACTGTCGATTTTTGGAGGCATTGGCATTGAACAAGTTAACGCCGCGCTTTGCCTCTATACTAGAGCGAAGAAAATGGAAATATAAAATATTTCCACTCCTCGAGTCGTTTATAGTCACACGTTTGTACTATTGGGTCACGACTGGCCCCTAGATACCTATTTAGAATATCTATCTTTACTTTAATCAAACGAGTGTTTAGAACGATGTCAATGTAATCTAGATATAATTGGATTATGCCTATTACATAAGTTACTCTATTAAACTATATTAATTGAGGTCAGCATGGCACAGTGGCACAGTGTCTGCCTGTAACACCATGGTCGTGGGTTCGATATGTACTATTTAAATCATTCTCATTTTTATATTAATCGTGACGTTGAGATCCGTCAATAAACATGCAATGTCTCGAGAATTCTGATTTCTGAGTGGAAAGTGGTGAACGAAGTGTCTTTCTTTTTTTAGCTTCACGCTGTATCCCGCACACAGCAGGGTAGGCAGAGGGAACCTACTGTTAAGATACTCCGTTCCCTACTTTCCGCCGAATTTTGGGGACATTGCGTGTTAAGTGGCGGAACTTAACGCCGCGCTTTACCTCGGCACCAGAGCGAAGAAAATGGAAATATTAAATATTTTCACTCCTCGAGTGGGAATCGAAGCCACAACCAGTCGTTCACAGTCACACGCTTGTGCCACTGGGCCACGACTGGCCACAACACACACTAGATTATCTCTAACTACCTACTATCCTGCTATACATAAAAAGGGGTGAAACTGAATACCTTAGTTTGACTTAAAAAGTGACAATACCAACCATTTTCCTTAATCTGACAAGAACTAAACACTGAGACATAAAATATTTTAACGTGTAATTAACATTTTAATAGTAGATAAAAGACTCATCTTAAATATAATTGTTTGTCTTGAATGTAAACGTTTTATAACAGCGTACCTTAAATTATAAAGAAGTGTCTTTCAAATGACGTAGAACAAAATATCAAATACTACATTATATTTGCTTTATTGCATAGCATAGCAGGTAGAAAAAGAAAAACTAGTGTCATGGCACTCCATTTTACACTTTCCGCCTGATATCAAGACATTGTGTGTTAACACCCACTCGAAGAGTGGAAATATTTTACATTTTCTTTGTTTTTACATTTTCTTCGGGTTGGTGCTAAGGCAAAGTGCGGCTTTGAGTTGTGCCACTTAACACGCAATGCCTCCGAATTCGGCGGAAAGTGTGGAACGGAGTGTCTTAACACTAGGTTCCTTCTGCCTACCCTGCTGTGTGCGGGATACAGCGAAAAAAATAACCATCATATCGAAAATATAATCACAAAATTGGAATCGAACTCACGACAAACTGCATTTACAGTAAACCGTGTTGACAGTTGTTCCTCTCCTTGCTTATTATTATTAATTCTAATTTTATATTTATTATATTTATTATAATAAGAAATTTAAACAGATTATGGATTTCAGTAATCTTCCACATATGTATCTTTTGTTTTCAGTCTCTTTTTGAAAATATATTACAATGACACTTAATACATAGAAAAATATAACAATGTAACGTATCTCAAATAATACAAACAATATTTCTTTGAAATCGCCATACAAATTAAATAAGGTAGAATGAACACTCACATTATGTATGAACGTGACAGAACGGTTTTTAAATATTTTAATATAATATATTTTTGTTAGTGTCTTTGTATTTGCAGAAGGCAAAGGTAAAATAATATTATTTTTTTTAGCTTCACGCTGTATCCCGCACACAGCAGGGTAGGCAGAGGGAACCTAGTGTTAAAACACTCCGTTCCCCACTTTCCGCCGAATTCGGAGGCATTGCGTGTTAAGTGGCGGAATTTAACGCCGCGCTTTGCCTCAGCACCAGAGCGAAGAAGATGGAAATATTAAATATTTCCATTCCTCGAGTGGGAATCGAACCCACAACCAGTCGTTTACAGTCACACGCTTGTGCCACTGGGCCACGACTGGCCACAATAATAATTGAATTAATATTTTTAAAGAGCGTATAAAAAATTTAAAGCAGCGGCTTTCGAATCTGCGCCTCTTGGGAACCGTCTCGCTGAGTTTAAACTTTTATAAGTTGTCTAAAAAACTGTAATTTGTTAAATTTAAAAACTTTACAAATCGTAAAAAAGTTACTAAGATTTTCACTTTTTATAGATTTAAAGATATCGTGTTTTGGTTAACGGTTATATTCGCAGATACAATCGCAATGTATTTTAACACTTTCTATGGGTCGATCTTCCGAAATAAATTATGTTTATTTTGT
Source organism: Dryas iulia moderata (assembly GCA_019049465.1). NCBI lineage: Eukaryota > Metazoa > Arthropoda > Insecta > Lepidoptera > Nymphalidae > Dryas > Dryas iulia. The sequence goes on from CM032429.1 coordinate 14,107,762, forward strand.
ATTTATTTTAAACGAACATAAATTGTAAACAAAATTATCTTAACATAAATTAAAAGTAAAAGAAATATTTTTAATACAAGCTTTATTCAAATAATTCTCAGCAAGCCCTTTCATTTGATATACATATGGTTGGAGTGCACTAAAAATAAATATATCTTGGATGCTGCAGCATGATAATAATTATTTTTACTTAACATCTTTGATAAGTGCGGTATAGAACTGCACCAGATAATTCAGTCAATCAAATTCAAAATATCTTTATTCAAATAGAGCTTTGTAAGCACTTTGAATCATCGAATGTACATAAAGCTACCACCGGCTCGGAAGGCAGTTCTGCTGAGAAGAGCCTGCCAGAAACTCAACAGTTACTCACTCCAGAATTCGACGGAAAGTGGGGAACGGAGTGTCTTAAGTTTAGGGTCCCTCTGTGTGTGTGTGTGCAAAATCATAAATTGCACTAACGGAGAACGGAGTGTCTTAGCACAGAAAAATTTAGTATAGGCTCACTCTGCTTACCCTGCTATTTGCAGGAGGCAAATGTATGAAGCAATACGGCTTTAAATTGATTTATGGAAAGCCATTACGAAATACACGTGAGTAATTTCAATTGTTTGCTAGTGACATTTCATATTTACATATTTGAATCTTAAACTAAATGATATACTTCAATCTGCCAGCAAATAGTGACAAAAATTAAATTTAATATTTAAGATAACTAACGTATTCATCTGATTTACAGTTTTCTGTCATAGGCAGAACGTAGTGTAAAGATGCTCTGATATCCACTTTCCCACTGATTTTGAGGCACTGCATATAAGTGACGTAACTCAGTATTGTACTTTGCCTTACCAGAGGGGATAAAACAAATAGAATTTAAATATAATCAATTATTCCTCCGTGTTGGGAATCCAATCAATAATTATTGCATCCTGCTGCACCACAGCCTTGTTTTAAGGATTAAAGATTAAACTGCTTTTTATTAAAAAGTTACTATTTCTTATCAATTTTGTTTTCTTTTCTTTTACTATAAAACCAAGAAATATATTTTTAATGGTTGGAGTCAATTATTTCGAGATACTTCTTTTTCACGCTCTTGTTAGTTTCATCTATCTTTATTGTTATATACTTAAGTTTTTATCATAATCTCCCTTTCGGGGCAAAATTAAGCGCAGCGTTGTGTTACGCCACTAAACAAGCATATTCTCAAATCAAATTTGGGCATTAACGTCTGGGAATGGCTTGATACTACTATCAGAATCTAGAAAATTTAATAAAAAAGTTTTAACCCTATCACCTAAAGAAAAATATAATTCTTGAGTGCTAGTCCGATGTCAATCGCTTCATTTACTTACATTATATTATGAACTAACGATACATTTGTATATTATCATTATCAAATATTAAGGTTTTTTTTTGTTTTTTTATCGTATATATCGTATACTCACAAGTATTACTTTCTCTTTAAATGAAATACATTTTCGCAAAACTGTCAGAGGACATTGAAGCCAGGGGATTAACATTCGTTAGTTAGTACTGTCCCTTTAAGGCCACACTTCGGTCGCAAGGCAAAGGCTCCGAGCTCTTGTCTCTGGAATGCGATAGGTACATGTTCCAAGAATCTGTGGAATACTAAAGAGTTTGTTTATTCTCACAGTTTTAAAAAAGTCATAACAAAATTTAATAAGTATATCTTTGGTTAGGTTTGATTATTTGCTTACATTTTTATAACCGGAACCGGTTAGAAAAAACAGTGCCAAAGACTTTGTTCTCCCCTTTTCACCAAATTTAAAATTAAAAATTGTGCGTTGAGTTCAACGTTGAAAATTTCTTTGTTTTGTAAGAGCGCAGAAATCAAAATTATTAAGATAAAATGAAAATAATTGGTAAGATAAAATAATAATTTTCCCAAGTGAGAATTGAACCTACTACAATCACCTGAAGAGTCAAACACAGTTCCACTGCTTCAAGATAACCAACTAACTCAAATTAACTATATTCAAAAAATGACATTTAAAGAAAACGTATAAAAATTCGTATAAAGATTCGAACCCGCGCCTCCTGAATACTAAGAGACATGAGCAATGCTCAGTGGTGAGAGCGCCTGAACGGTGTTCAAGAGGCGCGGGTTCGAATCCCGCTGCGTTCAAATTTTTATACGTTTTCTTTAAATGTCTTTTTCAATTTTCCTAAATGTGGAATAACACTTTAAAAATGTTTAAAAGTAACTATATTTATATTAAAATATAACGAAAAAATTAAATAAAATTATTTAATATTTTTTTGTATAAGTCTTGCAACATTCAAATTCGTACAACGAATTATACATCAATACATGTACCCAACCATTTTTTGTACATTTTACGTATATTACATACATACATAAATACATACACAAATAATCTCATAATAATTTAAAACACTCGCAAGCAACAAGTGGGTGATCATTTTATTTGACGTGAAGCCACAGTTGATTGCAGACGTTGATAACAAATGAGCCTTTCTCTTATCAAATACTTAAAATAAGGTAAGTCAGGATTAATTTATTTTATGGTATACTTCATGTTTTATGTCTTTTTGCCGTAAAGCAAGGTAATCAGAGATAACCTAGTGTTAAGACCCTCCCTTCTCCACTTTTCACCCGAATTCCATATATTCCATATAGTCTGTTGAGTGACCGAGCTCTACGCCGCTATTTGTCTTATTCACCAAAGTGGAAACATAAAAATAATTTAAATATAACCTACGAATGGGAATCGAACCCAAAACTAACCTAGTATCAAGACTCTCCGTTGTCCACCTTCTAGTTGAACTTGACACATTGCGTCGAGTATATATTACGTACACTTTCATATAAACTAGCGCGGTGGTGTCGTCACCTTGAGGAATCTACACACCAAATTTTAACCTTCTACCAAGTAGTAAAGAAGTGGTGGAGAGAGGAGCTCGTATACTGTCGTAAGGCATCTTTCCAATATATAGACTCCTCCAATTTAGTGTAGCCTTATGTATACCCTAATTTTGAAAGTCGCCGTCACTGCTCTGAGCTCTTCTTTCAGGATTTTTTTGACTTTCCATTAAATTTAGCTGTACTGTGTGTTTCTTTGTAACTCAATGAATATGTAGAATAATTTTATGTACCAGGTATACTATTTGATATAGATGTTTTCTAGTTTAGAAGGAATGGTATAGTGACGTATTAAAGCTACATGCTTTAAGAGATAGTTAATGCTGAAAATAAGGGAAATGAGAGAAAATAGAAAAAAAATAGAAAATATAAAAGATTCACACAGATAAATTAAAACTAAAATACTAGTATTTGTATGCATTGAATTCATATTAAGGCAGACAGTAACAGAATACCATCCATGTATATTATTTTCTAACAATACAATATAAGAAGATTTTTTGGTGAATATTTCAATATGTCATTGGCATATGCTCAGTTCAGTAGATACAAATGTACCTTGTAAGCGTTTTGATGACGTACATGCAACATCGATTCGATATGCCCAAACAGACTTGCTCATTGTCACATTCGTAACGCATGTTGCTGTATTAATTATATATTAATAATAATCATAATTATCTTTATTGGTTGAACAAGACAACGCGAGGCGTTGAGTTCCGGATGTGTATTTCGATTTCAGGCAGTAAATGCAAGTATCGATGTGTTGTATTCTTTGTCCTTTTGTTAGTAAGAAAAAACTTAAAAAGACATTTAAAGAAAACGTATAAAATTTTGAACGCAGCGGGATTCGAACCCGCGCCTCCTGAATACTGTCCAAGCGCTCTCACCACTGAGCCATGCGTTCTACTATCCGCTGCGTCGAAATTCTTATACGCTTTATTACAATTTATTATTGTATTATTTGTGAGAGCGCTTGGATTTCTTTTTCAATTTTTCTAAGTGTGTAATACTTTAAAAATGTTTAAAAGAAAAACTAAATTTAATAATTCTTTCGAGTAAGAATAGAACCTGGAACCATCGCGTATACAGTCACACTGCACCACTAGACTTGTGGAAAGTACCTATAAACAGAACTTTATGCATTTTTTATAGATTATAATAGGATCTTGAATAAGTTCTCGCGTGTTTTTTTGGCTTAAAGAAAATTTTATTTAAAATATATAGCTTACAATTACATTAGTCAAAGTATTGGTCCATCGTTAGAGACCACCTTCTCCCATCTTTCTGGCAGTAATCGAATGCCTAATCGAAAAAAAATATTCATTTTTTTACGCAATTAATGAATCGGCCTATTAATAATAGAACGGAGTGTCTTGGCTCTAGCTTCTCTCGGAGTACTCTTCAATGCGGAAAATATGAAACTGAAGTAAAGATTTTTTTACCAACTGATGCATATCATAGCCTTGTCAATCTATGCATTATTAGAATTTATGGTGTCAAAGAACATTGCAGTGATTTATATTTGATAACATCATACGCTACTAGCGTATTAAATTACTATCGTTTTCCTTAGAATAAATCTGATTCAATGAGATGACCAATATTTTTCACACTGTATAGTTTATGAGAACCTAATATTAAGAAACTTCGTACACAATTTAAAGATATGGTATACTTTGTTTGTTGCGGAACTCAACGCCGCGAGTGAGCTCAACTAGTGGAGATAAGTCGAACCTACGACCATTGTCTTTACAGCCACTATTCAACGTCACCGCATCCTCAAAATATATGAAAACGCGTATAAGTGTAATATAGCTTCACGCTGTATCCCGCACACAGCAGGGTAGGCAGAGGGAATCTAGTGTAAAGACACTCCGTTCCCCATTTTCCGCCAAATTCGGAGGCATTGCCTATTAAGTGGCGTAACTTAACACCACGTTTTGCCTCAATATACCAGAGCGAAGAAAATGGAATGAAGATATTAAATGTTTCCACCTCTCGGGTGGGAATCGAACCCACAACCACTCGCGTTTACAGTCACACTTTGTGCCTCTGCACCACGACTAGCTTCTCTACCCAAAAAAGAATAGAATCCGGCACTTCTGTACCACAGTTATATTTTTAATTAATTTCATAATTAAATGATTATCCAGTCTCCTTAGCCAGAGCACGGCGTTCTGCCATTTATATTAAATAATGCCTCGGATATTCAAACTTATAACTACCGCGTGCATTAATCAATGTCAAATACACCGCAACTAGAAGTCATGGAACCTACTTTGAGCATTTAAGTAATGGCTTTAGGTTATAATATTTAGAAAATGAAAAAGTTAAATGAATATTTTTAATAAGTTATACTCGTACCTTATAAATACTATCTATACTACTCAAAACGCAATACTTGAATTCCGGGAATCGGAGGACGAAGGGTTTTGACACTACGTTCTCTCTGACTACCATGCTATGTGGGAGTAAGCTTGAGGCTGTATAAAAGATTACTGGCGATATATTCATCGCCAATTTATTGAATTTCTAATTAAGGAAATATATATTAAAAATATTTTGATATTCCCAGTCTAGTTTAATAAATCACGACGATAGATTCCACCACTCAATACACAATGTAGAATATTTTATACTAGCGGCCCGCTCGCGGATTCGCAGCGTGATCTTCGTCGCTGTTTCGATATATTGCAACCCTCGGTGGTGGATTTTTAAAAAATAAAGTAGCCTATGTTCAACCTTTGATTATCAACTATATTTATGCCAAAATTCATTACAATCAGTCAAGCGGTGTAGATTTTTCATATAAAGTTTCATCCCCTAATTCAGCCCTTTAGAGGTCGATTCTATGTTAGACCCAGTCATTTTTACTACTTTCATTCTAAATTTCATCCAAATCGGATCAGTAGATTAACCGTGAATGCGTGACAGACAAACACACAGACATTCGCATTTATAATATAAGTATGGATTTACGGTCTAGTTCAACAAAGGGTAGCGTGTGGCAAATTAAAGATTTTATATTAACTGCAGTGGTGTGACAGCGTCTAACTGTAACTGCGATGGTTGTAGGTTCGATTCTCAATCTGTTGAATGAATGAAAATAACTAATGAATGGTTGTATGTGGTATGTATTATTTTTATACTCCGCTCTCGTACATAAGACAAAGCGTGACGTTTGTTTCCACTACTTAACACGCAATGTCTCAATTTCCCAAAAAAAGGGAAGATGGAAGGGACTTCTTCTTTTTGATACTCACTTTTGTTCTGTCTACTACACTGCGACCGAGAAAAAGTGGGAAGCTGTTTTTTTTTTCATATAATAATATATCGATGATCTAGTTCAACGCAGACCAGTGTTAGGTTCCGACAGGTAACAATTAATACGTCTTAAACGGAGAGAGAAGTATCTAACTTTAGATTGTCTTCCTACATTAGGACGCAAAACCCGTAAAAATAAATAAACATAACTATTTTTAACATATACGTATATTAGTTGAGATTTAATTCAAGTATGTAGATAGTAACATTAACAACATCGTTAAAGTCTTATCTGCAGAGGCTTTAGATAGAGACCAAGGGTACATTAAATTCTGTTTAGAGGAAAGCTGTTTGTGCTAATTATTAAATTTTTTTTATAATTATTTTTTGTATTTTTCTATAAAATTTAGGAGAGCGTATAGATGTATCACGCTTTCTGCTCATTTATAAAAACTAGGTGAGTTTTAATAATTTAATATATTTAAAGTATTATTTATATATTTAATATATAAAAATAAGTTTAGAAAACGTGTAAAATTTTATAAGTAGCGAGACTCGAATCTATACTTTGGAAAGCGTTAAAACTCGCTGACTGCTGAACTTATTTTTATCTACAACAGTCCCTGTAGGGAGATTTACACAAATATGTTCTACCCAAAGATGAATTCCACGCATAATTGTTTGGCAAGAGCGAACGTTATTTATTAAACTTTAACATTCTTACAAAACATATAAAGGAATATTCTAATATTTACATATCATATAGAACTCATTTTTATGTTAGCCTCTTTTCACGAAAATTAGGCGGACTAACATGATGCGTATAAAATTCAGTATAGTACTTAAAATTAGTACGTAGAAGGAGTGTGGAAAATATTTTTGTACAATATTACATTAGAAACATATTTCCAAGAGCAAGTCGTGGAGCAGAGGCAAAAAGTGTGAATGTAAAACGACTGGTTGTGTCCTCGATTCCCATTTGAGGACTAGAAATATTTAATATTTCCATTATCTTCGCTCTGGTGTCGAAGCAAAGTGGGGCGCTAAGTTTCGCCTTTTAACTAACACGCAATGCCTCCAAAATTCGGCGGAAAGTAGGTAACGGAGTGTCTTATGACTACGTCTCCTCTGCCTACCCTGCTGTGTGCAGTATACAGCGTGAAGCTAAAAAAAAGAAATAAATTTAATTAGTAAAATAGAACAACGAAAATATTCGAAATATATATTTCCTTCTAGGCGAGACGATAGATATCGCATCCATATTGTACAAATTACGTCACAATCATTCATGGCCTGTTATTTAAAAAAATATTTTTTCTTACAAATTTTATGGATACAGATGACTAAAATGTTAATATAAAATAACTAAAAGAAAACTTGAACAACTTTGCTTGTATATAAATTACAAGGTCGTTACGCTCTATATAATTGTATTAGTCAGGTTATTGAGCCAAAGAGAACTATCGTAGCGCAGTGGGACAGCGTCTAACTGTAAACTCTGTGATTGTGGGTTCGATTTCACGCAGGGACGTGATTATATATTATTTTCATTTTTCTGACACCTAACACAGAAGGCGGCGTTGAGTTCCGCCAATTTTCACGCAAATTCATAACTTTGGTCAGTGCAGAAGAGTGTCTTGACTCTAGGTTCTAGGACAGGGGCTAGAGGGAATCTAGTGTTAAGACACTCCGTTCCCCACTTTCCACCGAATTTTGTAGGCATTGCGTGTCAAGTAGTGGTTAACTTAACGCCGCGCTTTTGCCTCGTAACCAGAGCGAAAAAAATGGAAATAATAAATATTTCCACTCCTCGAGTGGAAATCGAACCTACAAACCAGTCGTTTTACAGTCACACTTTGTGCCACTGCGCCACGACTGGCCCCAATTTTGGCCCTGCATTTTTTTAATGAGCTATATTAAGATCCTCATCCAAGGACGTTGCTTTGCATTTACGTGACATTCAACTACAATGTATATGTAGATATACTGTAATTTAAAATGCATATTTTTTAATGTCATTGACATTCTCGAGTTCAATTGTAGGTTTAACTAGATTTAACAGAAAAGAATAAGTGAAAAGAAGCCATCGTGGCTCAGTGGCTGTAGTGTCTGACTGTGTATGAGATGGTTTTGGGTTCGGCTTCCACTCGGGGGACTAATTATATATGTACTAGCGGCCCGCTCGCAGCTTCGCCACCTGAACTACGGAACTGTTACGTTGTATTGCGTTTCAAAAATAAAGTAGCCTATGTTTAAGCTTAGATTATCAACTATATTTATGCCAAAATTCAATACAATCGGTCAAGCCGTTTAGATTTTTCATATAAACTTTCATCCCGTATTTCAACCCTTTGGAGGTTGATTTTTGAAAAACTAAGTAGCGTATGTCAGAACAAATAACTTTTACTATTTTCATTCTAAATTTCGTCGAAATCAGATCGGTAGATTAGCTGTGAAAGCGTGACAGACAAACACACAGACATTCGCATTTATAATATAAGTATGGATAAATTATTTTTATTTCGCGCTTTTGTCCTCATATCGTGGTAATCAGAGAGGGAGATAACGTAGTTTTAAGACATTCCGTTCTCCACTTTCACCCAGAAATCGATATATCTGTATATTAAGTGGCGGAAGACAACGCCGTACTTTGCCTTAGGTACCAGAGCGGAAAAATAAAAATATAATTATATAATTATAATGGCTATAATTATATAAATATAATTATAATGGCTCCTTTGAGTGGGAATCAAACCTACAACCATCGCGTTTACAACCAGGCCCTGTCCCACTGCGCCACGATAGCCTCTAGAATAGAATAGAATGTTGATCTACATTTAATTTCTAATCCAGATTATACGCTTAAGGTAATTATTGTATTTACGCAAAGAGGTATTAATACTCAATTGAAAGAAACAATGTGGGATTATCTTTATGTTTTTATTGTTATTGTTAATCAATCTCGGAAAGTAAATAACTATTTTATATACGTTTTCTAAAAATAATTTTCAATTGCCTAAGTGTGCACTAAATAAAAATAACAATTTAAAAATTATTTAATAATTTTATATTGACTTACAATGTATTACGAACATTGAACACAATCGTGGTATTAGGACAACTGACTGTAAATTTTGCGTGTGTTCTCCACGCGGCAAAATAATTGTTGTATTCAAATTATTTTTACTTCTCTATACACTAGTTTTTTCTTTCCTTGTTAGTTTTTTTTATTTTCTTTTAACGTGTGGACCCCCCTTTTTCGGATATTGGACTGATTAAAAAGACGGAAGGATCATGTGGTATACCAAGCCGTCAGGTGCAGACGGCTGACTTTCTACTATGTCACAAGGTGTACCTCTTACACCGCTTCTGCCCGGGGCCACGGGAATTGCCCCAATCTTCTATATACCATGGCAGTAGAGAGAGCAATTAACCTAACATAATGGACTTTTACAATTATAGTTGATAAATTTTACTGGAAATCTTTCCGTAACACAGGCTTTTGCAGTTGAGTTCAACTAGTATGTTCGAAGCGCCTAAATATTCCAAGTAAACCTATGTTTCTTTCTCAAAAACAGGGGTGATCAGCTATTCTTAGCAATCTATTCAAATATAGATTGGTCATTGGTCCAAAATGAAACTTTGTAATAGTATATAAAATTGTATTCATTTTATAAATTTACATTTTCACATACAAAAACTCGAAATTAGAAAAGTGAAAAACAAAGAATGTATAATAAATTAAGAAAACAAACAACTAAACAACATCTTTTTTTTCTTTTGTTTAAGCAAATCGTATTGATTTGGTAGAAGTTAATATATTAGCAAGCGAATATTTGTAGTATAAATAATTGGAAAGGAAGGCCGCATAAATTTATTAAGCGGACTAAAAGTGGCCCGAGGGTCGCAGGTTACTCGCTCTTACTTTAAAGCGTTTTTTTATCCAGTAAACATAATTTCGATATACCGTAAATCAAATTCAATTTATTCGGAAAAAAGATTCGTAAAAATCTCATTATATTTTTTTTTGCTTCACGCTTTTCCCGAATAGCAGTGTAGTCAGAGAAAACCAAGTGTCAATACACTACGTTGTCCATTTTCCGGCTGAATTCGAGATATTGATCGTTAAAAACAGACCTAAACGAAGAAGAAGCTCTATTTTCTTTCCTAGAACGGAATAGTAAAAAAATGATTATTCCACGGAGTGAGAATCAAACCCACAACAAATTTCGATTACAGTTAGATACTATCCCACTGCGCCACGATAGATAAAGTTATAAATGTATTAAAATAGCTGGCTTATTTTATTGTGTCATTTTATTAAAAAACAAAATAATTTAAATGAAATAAACAAATACCTAAAGAGAATATTTATATATAAATTCATATTTCATTTGTATTTTGAACAGAGAGAAATATGAAAATATTTTCACAATAGTTAGTTTAATATGTGTCAGAAACATAAAATATGTAATAAATTCTTGAATATGTAATAAATTCTTGAAAATGTAAGTATATTCATAATAATAATTACATTTTAATAATTTAAAAATAATGACCTCCCACTTTATAAAGAAGATGTTAGAAATAATTGTTATTTTTTTTTATTTAAAAGCGCTTTCTAAATATTATGCCTACATTTTTTTCTCAGTGACATAATACACGAACAAGCAAACATAAACACTGTTGGTTTTGATAACGTTATCAATGTTTGAATATTTTGATTTTTGGAATTTATCTTATGATTAAGTAAGATTCAGGTACTTAGAGTAATCTTAGTTCTATAGGGTTGGTATATTAATTCAATTTAGGTCTTCCAGTGCATTTAGTTTTATATATATTTATAATAGATTTGTATGTCACATATTTTTGGAGCGCATTAGGCCTTTTTTATAACTTCTTGTAATTTTATTCAGACAAAAATATTATTTGCAAATTTAGTTTAAAAATTATCATAAAAATATTCGACATAGTAAAAATAATTTATTTATTTTGTTACAGAGGCAATGTATGGCTATAGAGTGAAATAACATCATTTGAAACACTACGTTAGACCGGCCTCGTCATGGAGAAAGAAAATGGAAAAGCGCCCGTACAAAATGGAGTGGACGCGTACAGTTCAAAGTAAGTTATTTAGTTACGACCAATATCAACAATATAGATAATTAAATCGTAATCCAAAAACTGCAACCTTAGATTAATTTATCAATATCTTTTTTTGAGTTTATCAGTTTTTTGAGTAAAGTATGCATTTTCAACCTTGAATATGCAATCCTTCGATTGGTTTATAGCCAATAACCAATCAAACTATTGCATATTCAAGCTTTACTTTATTATTTTTTTGGCTTCACTCTGTATCCCCCCGCACACAATAGAGTAGCCAGGGGGAACCTAGTGTTAAGACACTCCGTTCCCTACTTGCCGCCAAATTCGGAGGCTTTCCGTGTTAAGTGGCGGGGAACTTAACGCAACGCTTTGCCTCGACGCCAGATCAAAGGAAATAGAAATATTAAGCCTTTCTACTTCTCGAGTGGTAATTGAACTCACAACACTTTGTGCCACTGCGCCACGAGTGGCCCTTTACTTTATTGAAGAAAAATATTTGCTATATCAATATAAGATTGCAATTTTTGAATTAGAATCAATTATTGATATTAAACGCTAATCTATCTGAATATGTTATACGTAAAATAATAGCCAAGTTCCACTCGAAACAAATACCATATCTGCATATACTTGTATATGGTTCGTATGCTAACTTCATTGATAAGGTTTATTTTTATTTAAGAACCATAAAAATACCGCTTGGTGTTCTTTTACATAAATCATTCTAAATATTTAAGGTTGCACAAAATATTATAAGTTAAGCCGGTTTTGAACCTTTTAAATATAATAAAAAGCCACCTATACTTTTTGCGGACTATTATTTATTCATTCTTGTCTGAGCTATATCAGAATATTTACATAGAAATAGTAAGAAAGGAAAATTTCAACACTCTCTTTATCAAAGCAATATAATTTAGTATATTCTGTGAATGAAAATACCTCGAAAACAAACCTTGAAAATAAAAAAAAAACCTTGTATTATATAAATATGTATTATGCATATAAAACGCATCGATTAGTGAGTGACTGACAGACAACACATAATATTTTTTTTGAATTCAAGTGCCTAGGATAGTGTAGGCTAGCAATAAGATAGGATTTTCCTAAATTCCTATAAAAACTAAATAAAAAACGGAATTACACAGACAAAGCTGCAGGCGGCATCTAGTTAAGTTGTAAATGCAATTTTCATCAGCTTATTGCCTCATCAAGGTCGCTTCGTCACGTTCTACGATACATGCACGTGATTGCTTATCTTAAAGTTGTATGTGCAAATTAATAAAACTTTATTTTTATCTATTATAAATACTATGTGATTAAAATTAATGATTTGAACGTGAAAAAATTCATCATATTTAAGGTTATTATTTTCTTTAGGAAATCTTAATTTAAGTGTGATGTTAAATTCCGCAACAAATTATGCAATGTTAAGATTTTAAGTGGCCAGTCGTGACTAACACGAGTGGTTGTGGGTTCGATTACCACCCGAGGAGTAGAAATATTTAATATTTCTATTTCCTTCGCTCTGGTATTGATGCAAGAACGCGGCGTTAAGTTCCGCCTCTTAACACGCAATGCCTCCAAATTCGGTGGAAAGTGAGGAACGGAGTATCTTAACACTAGGTTCCCTCTGTCTACCCTGCTGTGTGCGAGATACAGCGGGAAAGCAAAAAGAAGAACAAAAAATAAGTAACATGCGAAGTGGGAAACTGAGTGTCTCGGCCCTAACTTTTTCCTGACTATTCTTCTATATGAGACAAACATGAAGCTGTTTTTTCTTACTTTCTTCTCATAATATTTTTTCTTTTTATTCTCGGTATTTTTGTTATTGGTTTAATTAAACAAAAACTAAAAATTATATTGACTTGTTAATAGCGGATAAAATAGAAGTTATTGCGAGAGGCTATTGTCACGCACAATCTTCGTAATAGTGAATAGATATTACTTAAAAAAATTAAAGACATTTTTAGAATACTCGATCGTATTAAAAATTATTGTACAGTTGTATAAACATAAAATACAATTATTAAAACTGAAATTCAAAAGTCGCATTTTTAAAACTAAATTAGAAATTCTAGTAATTTGAACTTATAAAATTGATTTTTGGTACCTATAAAGTAATTTAATGATGAACATATAGATTTTTATGACACACTTTTTTACTATGCTACGAAATCAAGTTTTATAACTTGATATTTCTTGATATTCACATGAATACCTAAAATAGACTATTAAATGTAAGTGATTATTTTTTACACATTTGCATGAATATCATCAGATAATTATATAATAATAATAATAATAAATAATAGACCTAGAAAGCAGAAATTAGAGTGATGTTTCACTAAGCTCTCTAAAATAAAAACACTAAAATACTATGCAACATTCCTTGGAACCTATAGTACTCATATATTAATAATTAATGTAACTTGATTCTACTATACCTCTCAGCTAGGGCTTGTTTTATTACCATAATTGAATTCAATTGATTAAAAATCTTGTTTAAATGTTCAATGGCAAAATAACTTAAGAAATTTTCCATTCATTTGTTGTAGAAAGAACCTAGTGTCAAGACACTCCGTTCTCCACTTTCACTACGAAATTAAGACTTTTCGTATTGATTGGTGGAACTCAACGCCGCACCTTGCTTCAAGTACCAGAGTGGAGAAATGTAAATTTAATAGTTATCCAAAAGGAAATCGAACCCTAAATCCAGTCAGTTTACAGTCAGTCGCTGCGCCATGATGGCCCCATTTTACTTATGTTCGTTAAGCATCGAGTTTGACGATTTTTTACTTTAAAATTATTTGAAATGTGTGTACGTTTTTTATAAAATATCTAAATATTTATAAAAACATGTTTTTCAACTATGAAGACAAGAACATTCAGCCTAAATAGCCATTATTTAAGCTTGCAACTGAGTTGCTAGCTGCCAATCCAGTCAGTATGATCATCGTTTTTTTTAGCTTCACGCTTTATCTTGCCTAGTAATTAAGATAGGTAAAGAGAATCTGGTCACATAACACTCCATTCTATTTTTTCCGTCAATAGAGACATTGTGTGCAATATTTGAGAACACATTGTCACGCTTTGTCTTACTATAGCAGAGAAATGAATGAAAAAAAAAAATAAATAGCTTCACGCTATATCCCGCACACAGCAGGGTAGGCAGAGGGAACCTAGTGTTAAGACACTCCGTTCCCCACTTTCCGCCGAATTCGGAGGCTTGCGTGTTAAGTGGCGGAACTTAACGCCGCGCTTTACCTCGACACCAGAGCGAAGAAAATGGAAATATAATTTCCACTCCTCGAGTGGGAATCGAACCCACAACCAGTCGTTTACAGTCACACTCTTGTGCCACTGGGCCACGACTGGCCACAAGAGAAATGAATGATTTGAATATAATCATTCCCATATCGATGATGCTGGGGGAATGTCACGTAAAAAGTATGAAGACCCCCGTAGAGTGTGTATGGATAGATTGACGACAGTGGGCGAGACGAAAGAAGTATGCAGGGACCGTATCATTTGACGTTTCTTTTCTACTGACTACCAAAGCAAGGGATAAAACAATAAATAATTTTCAGAAGTGGGAATCAAACCCAAAACTAATCGTTTTACAGTCAGACGCTGAGCCACTGTGCCGCGATCGCCCCTATACATTTTTATAAGTTCCTTATAAGTAATTTCCGTATAAGTACCATGCAATAGAATCGATTCCGCAAATGGTACATTTAATTGAAACATATTCACACATTCTCTAGTAAACTACTTAATTTATGGTAGAAATATAACGTTTTTAACTTAAATAGGGGTGAAAAGCTTACTTTCTTGGACCAACTGGAATGAAAACGGAGTTACCACTAAGTGCTTTGATCGTTAAGAAAAATATAAATAAATAAACTAACTACGTAATGACCGTATATGTTTAATTGAAGGTCTGATGTTGATACATTTTAAAATATATAGTGTTTATTTCTATACATTTTTTTTTAATTGAAGACTTAGTGTCAAATCTCGTCATTTTATCTTGCAAGTGTGAAATGCAAATTACCTTTATGTTTTTCCTCACATAGCAGAGTAGTCTGTGGGAACCTAGAGTCAAGATACCAAGTTCTTCAATTTCTACCTGAAATTTAGACAATGCTTATGGTGCTTTTATCTCAGTTACCGGGGTGGAGAAATACAAGAAATTTAAAATAATCACTCCCTCTACAGGTAATTTAATTCATATTTTATCCCATGGGGGCCGGGTTAAGAATACAATTCCCTCCCGCCGCTGGATAGCGTCCCGTAAAAGGCGGGTAACCCAATAGTTTGGTGGTAGGAGATTCGTTCTTCGACTGGCTCGCGACCACTATCATGTCAAATACGAACCGCCAAATATCTTGTGATGTGTTCCGGTTCTCTTTATTCCCACCATTCACATTCTTCCTCCCTCCTTCTGTCCTACATTCCCAAGGCTGGCAACGCATCCATAACTTGAATGTTGTGGCTGTCTATGGGCGAAGGTAACTTAACATCAGGTAGGCCTTCAGCTCGTTCGCCTACTTCATTCCATAAAAAAAAATACCTTTCAAGATTACAAAATTCAAGTTGTTGAATAACATAGCTGTCAAATATTTTTAGAGATCAATTTGTTGCTCTCTTCTAAAATACTTTTAGAATACAGCAAAGTCACTGTGCACAAATACCACTTGTAAACTATATAACATGCGTAAATTAATCCACTCTCTACTGTTATCTAAAATTTACAAACACTGATAAACATATTATGTATATAAGTACAGTACATTAGCATAACATTAGCATTTCTAACACTTTGTGATGCATTCTGTTAACAAATATAGAAACGTAGGCTTTCAAAGCGAAAGTTGTATTGATTTAAACCTTAAGTGGGCTAAGGAATTTATTTGAATCACTAAATTTATTTAAAATTACGATTACGATATTGCGATTCAAGTGGCACAAACGTGTGACGACTGGTTGTGGGTTCGATTCCCACTCGAGGATTAGAAATGTTTAATATATCCATTTTCCTCGCTCTGGTGTCGAGGCAAAGCGCGGCGTTAACTTCCGCCACTTAGCACGCATGCCTCTAATTCGGCGGAAAGTAGAGAACGGAGTGCTTTAACACTAAGTTCCCTCTGCCTACCCTGCTGTGTGTGGGATACAGCGTGAAGCTAAAAAAATAATAATAATACGATATTTGAAAGAAAGTATGACTTGACACTATAACTCGTATATCTATAAACATTAAATATGTAATTTATGTATTAATAACATCACAAAGAAACACTGTAAAAAAATATAATTTTTCGCTTTTATTTTATTTAGGTTAGAATCATTATTTCATATCTCAACAAAACTGATAATAAATAGTATTATTAGTTCATCCATATGCCTGAATTGCAAATTAACAATAAACAAACATAAAATTCCTTTATAAATTTGGAACATAACAGGAGTTTCACGCTTTTATGCACAGCAGGTTGCAAGGAACTTTACTAAAACTGCGATTTCTCGCTTCTATAATAATAATCTACTAAATTTAGTTTAATCCTTAATTTCCATAATAGATTAGAGAAGTAGATCCGGCAAAGTAAATTTCCCAGAACCTTAATTTAAGGCTGCTTAGCTAATCGACTTACTATTTTATTATATAACTATATATTAATACTGATTAAAATTGACTAGCTCATTTAAAATAATATACACTTAGCAAAAAATTAAGAACAAAATGTATCTTCGACACCAAATACACAAAGATGAACGTTAAGATGAACGTTAGCTTTGGGGTAAATAGCTAAATATAAATAATTTACACTATTTCAAATTGATGACAAGGAAAGACACTATTTCAATGTTCCATTTTTTAGTCTGGAAATAGTAAACGCGGCGTTGGGTTACGCAACTAGACACGCAGTAAAGAACGTCATAAGACACGCATAGAAATTCTTCAATAATGAAGAACGAGTTAAAGAACTAAGCAATAATTTATCTGTGGTACATATGTATAAAATAAAAAAAAATACATACATGCTAGTACTCAAAACTTTGAGCATATTAATGGCTAAGTCATTAAATGTTAATGAAATTCAAGTATTTCAAACAAAGACAGATTGCTGTAATTATCATTATGGCGCTATAAAGCGTTTATATGATAGTGGTAAAAAATCCCATTTGCAAACACCTAAGGCTTTTGTTTACAGAAAACATTCGTGATTCTTTTATTGTAACTACCTACATGCATATAGGAAATTATGAAAGAATAGACGTTCGGACTTGTTTATTTTTACATAGCTTCGTTACATATTACATATTTTACATGTATTATACAAGCATAATATAGTAGAGAAATGCTGATAATTTTAGAGGTTTCCAAAGGTTTTTTCCCGCACACAGAAGGGTAGGCAGAGGGAACCTAGTGTAAAGACACTTCGTTCCCCACGTTCCGCTGAATTCGGAGGCATTGCGTGTTAAGTGGCGGAACTTAACGCCGCGCTTTGTCTCGACACCAAAGGGAAGAAAATGGAATATTAAATATTTCCACTTCTCGAGTGGGAATCGAATCCACAACCAGTCGTTTACAGTCACACGCTTGTGCCACTGCGCCACGACTGGCCCCAACTCATTCATTATTTACACGTTTTCAAGTTTATGTATCAACTTCACGCATTTTCCCGCAAAACAACGTGATCAAAAAGCACCTGTCAAGACACTTCTTTGTCTACTTTCTGCCCTAATTTATTAATTTACGTAATTTTAATCGTTACGCCGAGTGTTTTTGTATCAGAATAAAGCTTAAAGGGCATTGTGGTGCAATGAGAGAGCATATGACTGTAAAAGCGATGGTCGTGGGTTCGATCCCTTCTCAAAAATCTATATTTAAATTATTTTCATTTTACCTACATTGACAACTTCAATTTTAAGTCAAAAATATAGATTGAAATATAGAAAGAAATCGTTTAGAGATTTTTTTTTTTAAATTAAGTATGTGTAGGTAAACCTGACAAACGTTTTCAATACATCTAAGTACATATCAACGACCCTACAATAGCTCGTGTAATATTTTATTAGCTATTGTTGATAAGATAAGATTATATAAAGTATCTAAATATCTTAACGCACAATCATAAATAAATTCTTTTGTACTACTATTATAACCATGGTTTGCGTTAAATGTTCATTTCGACTTTAAGTATGACCAGATAGAAACGTAGACAAAGAAAGCCTATGGAATAGTGTTAAAGCAGTCCGTTCTATACTTTCTGCCTAATATTCACATATAATATTGGGTTGTATGTGTGTGTTTCACAGCTTACCTGGTTTTTTTTGAATAAATCGAGAATATGTAGAGAAAATGAAAATAATGAATCCTATTTAGCATTTTTATTCGCATAACTTATTCACACTCTTATAATGATAAAAACATTTTTAGAAAGCGTATAAATTTTAATTTTTTTGTGTTCCAAAATTGATTTAAATAATAATTATTAATTTCATTAAGCGGAGATTGAACCGAAGACCATCGCGTCAGTCAATCTTACCCACTGTGCCACAACAACAACATTGTATAATTCACTCCAATAACATTTTATTATAAGAGAATGCCATCGTGACGCCATTAAAACGTATCTGACTAACGTGATAATTGTAATCTTGTTAATTCAAGTATCACTCAAGGGGATAATTTGTAATTACCAATAAACACCGGCTCTCGACCTCGCTCGCGTGAATTGCACGGCTATAGCTATTTCGTAGTTTCGCCGGTGATCAAGCTTCACGCTGTATCCCGCACACAGCAGGATAGGCAGAGGGAACCTAGTGTTAAGACACTTTATTCCCACTTAGCTACTAGCCTAATTCTGGAGACTTCAGATGCACCAGAGCGAATAAACCTAAAATATCAAATATTTTCGCCTCGAGTGGGAATCGAACCGACAGCCAGTCGCGTTTACAACACAACTAGCCTCGAAGATGACCAAGCTGTTAATATATATTTGTATACATGAATAGACCCTTAACGTCTAACGTGCTTGGTGAAGGAATTAGAGAGAATAACAATAATGACTTAATTCCATATCAATTATAACTACAGTTTATTTAATTACAGTCAGTTTCTCTATCGTGTTGCAATAACATTAAAAACTTATAAATATATAATGTATTTATTGTTACTAATAAATTATTATAAATCTGTAAATTATAAACTTTAACAAAAAAGTCCCGCTGAGTTTTTTGCGCCGGTTCTTCTCATGTCTGAAGCATTCATTTTAATGAACCGGTGGCACATTATTTTACATTAAAAAATATGAAGCTTCAAAAATAAGTTAGTGCAGTATTTTTAAAGGTTAAAGTCAAATAATTTTTAAAATCCAAAGTTTCAGGATCCCAAAATATATCCTTAGGTTTTGGGGTGAAACTTAACTTACCACCGGTTCAACAAGTTTAATGTCTAAAACTAGACTAGACTACTTTTTTTAGCTTCACGCTGTATCCCGCACACATCAGCGAGGCAGAGGGAACCTACTGTTTTGACACTCCGTTCCCCACTTTCTAACAAATTCATTGCGTGTTAAATGGCAGAACTTAACGCTACGCTTTGCCTCGACACCAGAGCGAAGAAAATGAAAATATAAAATATTCCGCTCCTCGAGTGGGAATCGGACCCCACAACCAGTCGTTTACAGTCACACACTTGTGTCACAGCGCCACGGCTGGCCCCGACACTTGCTGACAATTAAGATATCTGAAATATTTCTGCATATAAATATTATATTTTATCTCTACCCCTTTCACGACACAAATTCTATATATTGTGAATTGTAATACCTAACTTTCGTTCTGAATTACTACATGAATTTTATTCAGCATTTCTCAGGATTACCCGAATCACGAATTATTGCGGTGGCTAATACCTTCAGACGTGTCTTACCTAACCTTGGTAAGCCCCATTTAGGTCGAAGTAATTAAGTCTCTAAATCGTAGTACTCGTATATGGCATATGTTTTATCTAGGCCAAGTCTGTCTTTAAAATATATTAGAATTATAAAACAATCATAAAGATGTTTACGTTAGGAACTTATATGCCATACCGGTCAAGTCTGGTTTTCTTGCTGGTTCTCCTCAGTGAACCATAAAATTAGACTTCATCTGAACTTGTAGAAATTATTTATATACTTACATAAGTGAAGTTGTTAGTAATATAAAAAAATGTATACTTTACTTAACAATCTAATTATTATCAAAAGTTACAAACCATATGTTCGTAAAGAATGAAATAAAAATATATAAAAAAACACATATCATGGCCAAGATATTTAAAATTGAAAATATTTAAAATTGGTAGTGTCTACTGTCTAGGAGAATATTATCATAGCCGTAGCAATTCTAAGAGTGGAGAATATTATCATGCTGATTAGCTTTTTATTATTAGAAAGCTTTCAAAGTATTAATAAATAATTCTCTGAAAAATTAAGTACCTTTATATTTTTATAATATGAACTGTGACAATTTAATAAGTACAAAAAAAATGTTTATAGTTTTGGTCTATATAATATATGTATATAGTTTTTTATTTAATATTATTTTCATTCATATATGGAAAGAATGTTGAAAAGTCACAGGCACATGTTCAAAAGTGTTACGCCTGCTTACAACAGTATGACATAATACAATGAGACTGACACATTTATGAAATACAATAGTATTGTATATGTAATATAAAATCTAAAATACCTTTTGTAAGCTTTCTTGTAATCATAAATACATTAAAAATAATTAAAATTATCATACTAAATTTTCATAGTGGCCAGTCATGGCGCAAAGCCACTAGATGTGACCGTAAAGCAACTGGTTGTGGGTTCGATTCCCACTCGACCCCATTTCCTTCGCTCTGGTATCAGAGGCAAAGCGCGGCGTTAAATATCGTCACTTAAGCACGCAATGCCTCCGAATTTGCCGGATAGTGAGGAACGAAGTGTCTTAACACTAGGTTCCCTCTGCCTACCCTGCTGTGTGCGGTTTACAGCGTGAACCTAAAGAAAAGGTAGTTTATAATTGGTAAATATATATCATACATAACTATAACATTTTAACAAGCTTTCATTAGCGTTTTTATCTATTTATTTATCTTAATCTATCTATCAATGACTTAATCAATATAATAAAAACCGACATCTTTGCTTTGACCCACTTCTTGGCTTAAACGTTTACTATAATACCTACATTTTCCTTGCAAAAAGCTAATGTCATTGCCAGCAAGACCAAGGTAACAGGTAAATAGTTTTCAGTTTTTCAATTTAATTTTATTTAAGCCAAAGTCAGATGAATATATATCTTTCTGGTCTTTGGTCAATAGTCGGACCTGTTTTTAATAACTTTTTCTGTTAATATAATACATGATTTTTATTTTTTTTATTAGCTTCACACCGTATCCCGCACACAGCAGGGAATCTAGTGTTAAGACACTCCGTTCCCCACTTTTCGCCGAATTTGGAGGCATTGCGTGTTAAGTGGCGGAACTTAACGCCGCGCTTTGCCTCGATACCAGAGCGAAGAAAATGGAAATATTAAATATTTCCAATCCTCGAGTGGGAATCGAACCCACAACCAGTCGTTTTCAGTCACACGCTTGTTCCACTGCGCCACAACTGGCCCCAATACAATACATGATCAGGTTTTATATTTTTGATTTCTGTATATTGACGGATACCCAAAACAATAATGGAAATTTCATGGTTGTTAAAACACTCGCAGTTTCAAATGTTTCTTTTGCTTATAATACTTAGTTCAAATAACAGTCTCTGTCGATGGGTACCCAAGAATTGTTGAAACTTTCATCGTTTGGTTCAACTTACAAAGTTTTAAGCTTTTTGTCATTTTTAGTTATTTAAAAATATAACAAAAATAAGTCTACATAATAATAATAAAGAATAGTAAGAATAAAAAAGTACATACTCAGCGTGGTATAAGAAACTCGAAAGGATAAGTGGATGAAAGAATTGATATTAAAGGAAGAAAGATATCAAAGAAAGTGAGTCGTAAGAGTTGACTTTTGTAAACGCTGTTTCAAAGAGTGAGGAGGAGCTTGTATGAAGAGGTTGATAATAATGGACAGGATGAAAGAAGTCTGCAGAGACTTTACTCTGAAAGTCTCTCTAGAGATAAAGCGCAAAGCAGAAATAATTAATAAATAAAAATTAATTTGTGAAATTCTGAATATCTAACCTCTACAGCTGTCGATCAACTTTATAACCAAAAACATTTTTAATTAGTCGAAGTTGAAAAAACTCAAAGAGCACAAAATATTTAGACTGTTTCTTAAACAATAAGGAAAAAAAATTGTTTCATCAAAATATCTTTTGTATTAAACGAAATATTCCACGTATTCTTATTTATTACAATTTGTGAATTACAAAACTTTCATACCGTTATGTTATATCATAATGCAATTTCGTGAGAAAAATCACAAAAATGTTATTCAAAACGTATGTAGGTGCTAGTGTACTCGTTGTCGCATAAAATACGCGTTACCATAGCAACGCTTGCCTAAAAAACGTTTCTTCACGCTGCTTTTCCCCGCGTAGCGTACTGGTCAGAGAGTAATTAATGTCAAGACATTTCGTCCTTCACTTTCCGTCCGAAATCAAGACAAGCCGCACTATATCTTTGGTGCCAGAACGCAGAAAATAAAATTTAAATATAATTACCTCCAGCGGAAATTGAACCCACAACTATCGTGTTTACAATCAGACGTGGTCTCACTGCGCCAAAACGGCCTCGTCATGTTTACGTTACTATATACAAAAAAATATCGACATTGGAACGCATATATTCATGATGTAGGTACTATTTTATATCTGAGTTTAACTTGGTTACTGCATTCCTAGGTACAAATATACATTTCAACTTTAACTTTAACACTGTAAATACATTTAAAATAATCTCAGATACAATACGATACTTGGATCATATAAAAATTTTCAGTTCTTTCAGTTTTTTTCTGATCCCAAATGTAAATGTAAAACTAATGTAAAACATAAAATGTGAAGTTTCATACTAATCCTTCACATCATTTTCATAAAAAAGAACATATTTTTTTTTATTGATATAATAGTAAAGTAACCAGACCCTATCTATATCCAGATCTGAACATTTACATCCATAGTATAAATTATTTGTTTTGTATAAATAAAACAATAACAAGAGATAGATATCTTAATTTCAATATTACCACAACAATTGGTAATAATAGTAAAATATAAACTGTTATGAATATTACATGGTTAATAACTATATTATAGAGACCGTCATGGCACAGTTAGACAGCGTTTGACTGCAAAAGCGATAGTTGTGTGTTCGATTTCCTATCGAAGGAATGATATATTTAAATTCTTTTAACATTTTTAAAGTGTTATTCCACGCTTAGGAAATTTGAAAAATCTAAATGTCTTTTTTTTATATACTTAAATTTTCATTTCTCCACTCTGGTACCTAAGATAAAGCGCGGCGTTGAGTTACGGCGCTCAGTACGCGATATATTGATTTTCGGGCGGAAAGTGGACAACGGAGTGTCTCAATACTGGGTCCTCTCACTACGTCGCTAAGCAGAAAAAGCGTGAAGCTGCAAAACAAAAAATATTATGACAAGTCACAATATATACAACTGTGTTTGTCGTCATCTAATCGATTTATCGTTGTTCACTTCTATTGTATTTTTTAAATTATAATAGGCGTTGCGTGTTAAGTTGCGGAACTTAACACTGCACTTTATCACTTAGATAGAGCGGAGAAATAGAAATATTAAATATTTCAACTCCTCGAGTGGGAATCGAACCCACAACCAGTAGTATTAAATAAATTCTATTTTGTACACTAGAAATAGGGAGCATATGGTATAAAGTTCACGCAAGTGAAGTTGCTGCCATTATCTAAATCGTGTGTGTAAATACCAACTTCAGTCGCTTAATACAAAAAATATAAATTTTCTTAAACATTTTTTTACTAAGATATGCTTTATGGCATATAAAGAATAATTTAGAATAATCAGTTGCTTTTAGTATAAATATAATAGATAGAAGCATAAAAATACTAAGAACACGCTTTCTTATTATATCCTTGAAGCCTTACAATTGTTTTATTTAATTTTTATTTCCAATAATATTTTTCATAATAATAAGTCACTTAGAGACATCAATTAATGCTTAACTAACATTAAATCTACATTTACATCAGTTACACGCTTATAAACGTATTCCACAACAATTGTACAAGATTTATTATTCTCAAGAATAGAATAGAACTTAAATAGATAAAATTGAAACGCAAATACATAATTACAATATAGCTGATGCAATAATACCTCACCGTGTCATCACATTACATGAACTGCTTTGATTGGGGTTAACAAATTCACTATATGTGACCATATCACACCAATAATGGTCATAAGCTTTGGTATAGATTTTTAATTGTCGCTCAAGTCAAACTCTCATTTGTTTACGCTTGGCTGTAAAAGAACCTGCTCCTTTCCTAGTGGCTATTTTCAATAACATGACGCAAAAATCTAGGGGTTTCCTTAATTCTATAATTATAAGGTATTTTCTTAACAATAACTTAGCAATTTTCTAAATGTGACTTTTGCTTAATGTATTGTATTATTTGTTTTCAGAATCGAACTGGCGTACAATGGTTCCAGGGAGGATCTCGATCCTTACGTGCCAGCTGACCACAGACCGCTGGCGTCAAATACATCGTAAGAATTTCCTCTTATTATATTACTAACTCAATAGTTTACTATTTGGTACTTTGTACCAACACGAGACCAAGGATTCGAGTTCTAACGCTTGAAATGCATATTATTCAAAGGACTATAAATTTAATAATGTAATGAGCATAAAATAAAGCTATGCTTGTCATAGTTTTATCATGACTTACAAGTAATAGACAATAACTAATGGTTATAAATAATAAGTCGTAGCCCAGTGGCACAAGCATGTGACTGTAAACGACTGGTTGTGGGTTCGATTCCCACTCGAGAAGTGGAAATTATATTTCCATTTTCTTCGCTCTGGTGTCGAGGTAAAGCGCGGTGTTAAGTTCCGCCACTTAACACGCAAGCCTCCGAATTCGGCGGAAAGTGGGGAACGGAGTGTCTTAACACTAGGTTCCCTCTGTCTACCCTGTTGTGCGCGGGATATATCGTGAAGCTATTTTATTTATTTTTTTTATAAATAATATACTAATCGCTTTTTCTTAGTTTTAAAAGTGAATTCTGATGTTGAATTCTACCACTGTACACGAAATATCTCGAATTGGGAAGCAGAGTGTCTTGACACTAAATTTTCTCTGACTACCCTGGTATGCCAGGAAAAGCAGGAAGATGCTAAAAATCTCGAATGTCAAATAGCAAAAAAAAATGTATAAAAAGATCCAAAATATTGTCATATAAATCAAATCAAATTAAAGACATGAACATTTTGAATCAAAATTATATTTGGGGAAAACCAGTGCTTTGACATATTTCATTTAATTTAGTCTGATTTACTCGTAGTTGCAATTATCAAAATTGAGCATATAACCTCCCAATTGTTGAAAATGGCCAAATTAATGCAATACATTTATCATGTGTCTGTTCCAGATCATCATAAAAATTCGTAATCTAACAATCCTTGATTTTCAAAATTATTACTTTTTTTTAAGGAAAGATATTTAATTTAAATTACCTTTAACAGATTTGTGTTCCATACATTTAACAGTACGTATTTTGAGTCTTACGTTTCAAGAGTTATATATCTATGGTCACGTGAAAACTGAAGTGACGATCATCTGTCAGTTGACATTATTATTATTTAGAACTACCGTCATTGATTTCTTAACGCCATTGAAGCTGCTACGTTGAATTCTTGAAGAGTGAAAATAATTTAAAAATAATGTAAAAATAAACAAAGGTAGTCGTGGTGCAGTGGGACAAAGTCATACAAAAGCGAATGGTTGTTGGATCAATACCCATAATTATATTTGAATTATTTGTAATTCTCCGCTTTAGTATTTAGAAAGCGTAACTTTGAGTAACGTCACTCAATGCGCACTGTCTTGATTTCTGAACACAAGGCTCTCTCAAAAGCAAAAAGAAAAAATAATGTATAAATACAATATTTGAAATCTCATTTATAAGCAATTTTATTTTGTATATAATTATTTTCTTACTGCGTTTTCTAGGAGTTTCGGTGCATTGGCTCATCTGTTAAAAGCGTCCCTCGGATCTGGAGTACTGGCTATGCCTCTTGCCTTCAAAAACGCTGGTCTAGCTGTAGGAGTCGTAGGCACCATGGTCATTGGATTCATTTGTGCCCACGTTATTCACGTTTTGGTAAGTTCCTTTTATGTATATATTGTTTTGTACAATTTCTATAAAAAATAATCTTTTGTACATATTATAAAAATATAAATCATCGCTGTTATATATAACGCATTGAAGATGTGGGAAAAATAATATCAACGTAATATAAATCATAACAACGATTTCTAAGTGTCTTTTCACAAACAAATAAAATATCCAGGGGCCAGTCGTGCCGCAGTGGTACGAACGTGTGATTGTGAACTGGTTGTGAGTTCGATTCCCACTCGATGAGTAGAAATATTTAATATTTCCATTTACCTTCGCTCTGGTATCAGAGGTAAAAGCGCGGCGTTATGTTCCGCCACTTAATGCCTCCAAATCCGGCGGAAAGTCGGGAACGGAGTGTCTTAACACTAGGTTCCCTATGCCTACCCTGCTGTGTGCGGGATACAGCGTGAAGCTAAAAAAATATCAAACGCACAAAAGAACAGACAACCCCTGTTTGTTTGGGCATTTGTGCATGCTAAACTCTGAAACGGCTTAATCGATTTAAATGCAGTTTTGATTATTTTAATTAAATGAATTTCCCTTAATACTTATTGGTTATTTTATTTTAATCAGTTTGTAAATAAAAAATAACAACAATTTAAGAAATAAATTCAAATATTTTTTTTTGAAAAAAAAAGAAATTATCGTGTAGTTTACGTAGGTAAAAGTACTTCATGGAATCTATATATATGTATGCCTTTTACTCTGCTTATTATATAACATTCAGGTCAATTATATTTTACCCAAATTATTTAATTATGTCCTTAATTTACTTCAAGTTAAATGTAATAAAACCACTTTGGTGGTTAAAAGGTCCGCTTCTAATGTTTGACCCATCTTTTCAAAGAAAAATATTTACTAATAGTGAGAGTGCTGTTTAATATGACGTACAACTGTATTATTTATTACTCTAAAATAGTTATTGTTGTTTTTTTAAATATTAGCATTTTTTAAAATATGAATTTGTTTGTATTGGGGCCATTCACTGCACAGGGACACAGAAGAATGGAAATCCATACTTATATTATAAATCCGAAAGTCTGTGTGTTTGTCTGTCATGCTTTCACGGCGACATCTACCGGTCCGATTTGGATGAAATTTACTGGGTAGTAGTAAAAGTTACTGGGTCTAACATAGGCAACTTATTTTTTCAAAAATCAACCTCTAAAGGGTTTGAAATAGGTGATGAAAGTTTATATGAAAAATCTAAACCGCTTGACCGATTCTAATGAGTTTTGGCATAAATATAGTTAACAATCCAAGCTTAAACGTAGGCTACTTTATTTTTCACAAATGCACCCCTGAGGGTTGCAGTACAACAAAACAATTACGTAGTTAACGCGGCAAAGCCGCGAGCGGGCCGCTAGTACATAATAGTTCCGTTTTCTTCGCTCTGGCGTTAACACAAAGCGTGGCATTAAGTTCCGCCATTTAACATGCAATGACACAAAATCGACGGAAAATGGGGAACGGAGTATTTTAACACTAGGTTCCCTCTGCCTATCCTGCTGTGTGCGGGATATAGCGTGAAGCTAAAAAAATATTTTACGGTTAAGAGGTGGTGTATGCCAATCGTGTGACAGAAGTAGGACCTATTAACATATAAAATATTAGCCTCTTAATCTACAATATGCATACAAATTTTCACGTGTACCAAGGTAAGGCAGAGGAAATAAAATGTAAAGATACTTCGCTTACCACTTTACGTACCAATGTAATACATTAAGTTTTGCGGAACTCAACACTGCATTAAGTAAATCGACTAGAACTACTATAGGAAAGACTAGAACGAGGAAATACAAATAATTTAATTATAATGTGTCCCCGAGTTGGAGTTGAAATAACATACATCATGTTTACAGGCAGACGTAGCACTGCGTCAAAATCACAATGGCTAATAATATACTGAAAAAATGAGCTGGCAAATTCTCATAAACATGTAATCTTTGAAAGCTATTACATTTCAATTACGATTGTCATGCACATAATAACTCTTTTAAACGTGATTTAACAAAGTAGTTTTACCTTGAAATAGTTTTATTTTACGAGCAACAATGATAAATAGTAGAAAAATATTGATGGGATAAAGTATTTACGTCATTGTGACTCAAGTAGGACGTAACTGCTTAAACTAAATTTAGATTTCTGGTGACAAATTTGTATAAATTAGATGATTTTTAAATCGACATATTACGTGAACAATAGTGGAAGTCTTTAAGTTTCAACTTAACCGGAAAAATGAAATTAAAATAAAACATGGAAAGTGAAGGACGAAGCGTTTTGACACTAGATCCTCTATGAC
Source organism: Dryas iulia moderata (assembly GCA_019049465.1). NCBI lineage: Eukaryota > Metazoa > Arthropoda > Insecta > Lepidoptera > Nymphalidae > Dryas > Dryas iulia. The sequence goes on from CM032429.1 coordinate 14,136,736, forward strand.
TACCCCGTAATGTGAACTTGCAAAGAAGAAATAAAATGAAAAGATATCGCATATATCACCAATTTCGTCTCTCATAACATGGTAGGCAGTTCCGGTTTTCCTGCATTTTCAAAAATAACGTGGGAAAGATGACCACCGTATTCAGACACTACGTTCTCCTTGATCACCCTGAAAACTGAACAAAAAGATGTCGCCCAAAACGAGGTTACAGCTATCGTAGTTTTATGAGTATAAGACAAATCTTTTATTTCCTTCCCTTAGAATTTTTTAGTACGTTCCCCTTCTTTCCTACAACAAGGTACTTGCATAACAAATTTAAGTTTTCTATACCCATTAATTTCTGTATGTCATCTGTCAGTAACTTAGCAACTTTATTATATATAGATAAGTTTAAACTTATTCACAAATGCATTAAGTCATACGAATGACTCATGTTAATAACGATCAAATCAAAAGACAGAAAGTGAACTTCAAAATCTTCATTTTATATAACTCAAAAGGAGAGAACCACAAATTACATAACAACTTTCACTCCAGACATTTTAAACTAACGCTATAGCTTTGGCGATAAACGAACTATTGTTTCGCCTCGCAATGCGTTTCCATCTCTATTGAATTCTGAATTCGCTGGTGGTATGCAAATTATCTAAAGCCTTTTATAGCTAATAGAATCATTTGGCGGTTTGTTCATGATGTAGTCCAGTTTTGCTTTCAAAATGAAAGGGGTTTGTCGTTCCAAAAATAGAAAGTAAATAATTTTACTTCCATTCAGGACTAAGCTTGTTATTTTTCTGATTCTATTTTTTCCCCATATCAATATAGTCAGAAACAGCCCAGTGTCAAGACACTCTTATTTCCACTTTTGGGGCCAGTCGTGGCGCAGTGGCACAAACGTGTGACCGAACGAAAACGACTGATTGTGGGTTCGATTTCCACTCGAGGAGTGGAAATATTTAATATTCCCATAAGTTCCGCCACGCCACTTAACACGCAATGCCTCCGAATTCGGCGGAAAGTGAGGAACGGACACGGAGTGTCTTAACACTAGGTTTCCTCTGCCTACCCTGCTACATGCGGAATACAACGTAAAGCTAAAAAAAAATACAGCGTAAAGCCTTACGTCGCACTTGTTCTTATTTACTACAGTAATAAAATAAAAATAACTTCCAGATAATTATTCCCCCTAGTGAGAAAAAACTCACTGCACGTTGATCTAATGGTATTTTTTAATAATATCCTATTGAAGAATATTATGTTAACATCTATTTCTTTGTTACAGGTCAAAACATCACAGCAGTTATGTATAGAAATTAAAAAGCCGTGTTTAGGTTACGCCGATACTTGTGACTTGGTGTTTCAGAACGGACCGAAACCTATTAGAAAATATGCTCCATTTGCAAGGTTAGCGCTTTATTAATATTAATTACATTTTTTCTCCTTCACGGCTTTCCTGTAGGGTAAGGTAGTTTTTTATACCACTACGGACATAAGGTCTGTACCTTTTTTTTTATATATAAATTCCTTTTTTCATTAACAATATCAGAGCTTAAAAGTAAGTTTATAAAATATACCATAAGAGAGTCCGGTTTTCTTTCAATATTAATCTAATCTCTTAAATATTAAATGTATCTAATATACTAAGGTAGTTAGGGAGTACATTCCTAGTGTAAAGACACTCAATTTTTCATTTTCTTCCCGATATCGAGATAATGAGCTTTAAGTGGAGGAACTCAGCGCAGCGTATCGTCATAATTGGACCAGAGTGGAGAAATGAAAATAAATATAACCCTTATTACCCTGATTGTAAATCGAACCCACAAACAATAATTTGTCCCACTGCGTCACGATGGCCTCTTAAAATGAACTATTTCATATAACAATAATATTTTAATTGGCTATTCTTTACAATTTATTAGTTGTCGCTCGTGACCTTGTCCTCTCAGTGATGAAAATATAAATTACTATTAAGTTTAATTGTGGCCAGTCGTGGCCCAGTGGCACAAGAGTGTGACTGTAAACGACTGGTTGTGGGTTCGATTCCCACTCGAGGAGTGGAAATTATATTTCCATTTTCTTCGCTCTGGTGTCGAGGTAAAGCGCGGCGTTAAGTTCCGCCACTTAACACGCAAGCCTCCGAATTCGGCGGAAAGTGGGGAACGGAGTGTCTTAACACTAGGTTCCCTCTGCCTACCCTGCTGTGTGCGGGATATAGCGTGAAGCTATTTAATTTTTTTTTAATTTTTAAGTTTAATTATGTTTCATATTTCAGTCTCACACAAAATGCCTATAGCACAAAGCGACTTTTTAAGGCCTCAATTAAAAAACAAAACCGCTTTAATAGCTATGGACTCTAAATATTTTTGCTGGAATTTAATTTACTTTTGTTTTCTATTTCTTGTATATTTTTTCAACATACGTTAATAAAAGTGTGTGCACATAGGCTTGCGAAACTAATTATATTCCCTTAAACCGACTCTGTCACAAAATCTATTGCTACCTAATATTTTTTAACTGTATTGTTATAAATGATTGTAAGATAGTCTAATTCTCGAAATTCAGCAGAACGTAGGGAACGAGTTGTCTTAACACTAGGTTCCATTTACCTACCCTGCTGTGTCTGGCTTACTGCGTAAAGCTAACAAAAAAAAACTACTTTCTTATCATATAAAATCTTTGATTACGTCAACAGTACGTATGACCTAATAGACTGTAGTGCTTAAACAAGTTTTGTGCTGCGATAAACTACAATATAATACATTTTTACAGAAAATTAATTTTTCGTCATAAATCGATAAGAAGATTTCAACAGTAAAATAACGAAATTTAATCACGTGAAGGTAGAGGAAATAAAGATATTTAAAACTAAAATGTGACCAGTCGTGGCCCAGTGACACCAGCGTGTGACTGTAAACGACTGGTTGTGGGTTCGATTCCCACTCGAGGAGTGGAAATTATATTTCCATTTTCTTCGCTCTGGTGTCAAGGTAAAGCGCGGCGTTAAGTTCCGCCACTTAACACACAAGCCTACGAATTCGGCGGACAGAGGGGAACGGAGTGTTTTAAGACTGGGTTCCCTCTGCCTATCCTGCTGCGTGCGGGACACAGCGTGAAGCTAAAAAAAAAAAAATTAAATTGATTCTGGTGCCGATAATCGTGTATAATCGTGATATCGCCGATATTGCGTGTTGAGTGACGGAATTCAACGCCGCGCTTTATTTTAGATACCAGGGTAAGGAAATAAAAATTTAAATATAATCGTTTCCACGAGTGGAAATCGAACCCACAGCTATCACATTTTTGTCAAACTTTGTCCCACTGCGCCACGACGGCCTTGTATATAAATTTCTAATTATCATGAAAATTCAGGTACTTTAGTACTTATCAAAGAATATGTATCATTGCAGAGAGTTAGCAGACTGGGCGCTTGCTGTCACGCATTTAGGCGCCTGCTGCGTCTACGTTGTAGTAGTAGCCGAATCATTTAAACAAGTAAGTCATTATTATTTTATAATGTTTTAACATTTTTGAAATTTTTGTCGTGGCGCAGTGGCACAAAGTGTGACTGTAAGCGACTGGTTGTGGGTTCGATTCCTACTCGAGGAGTGCAAATATTTAATATTTCCATTTTCCTCGCTCTGGTGTCGAGGTAAAACGCGGCGTTAACTCCTGCCACTTTGCACGCAATGCCTCCGAATTCGGCGGTAAGTGGAGTGTCTTAACACTACGTTCCTTCTACCTACCCTGCTGTGTGCGGGATACAGCGTATAAAATTTGAACTTTCGCTTTGCGCGCCTTCTATATAATAATATCTAATCTTCATTTAATATTTTCTTGATTATTGTTAATTTAACCTAGTACAATTACTATTCATATTTTTCAGACAGACAGACAGTCTTTCACACCAATATTAGTATGGATTTATTAATCCATTCTCTCCCTCTGAGGATCATAAGCACTTACAAAGAACCTTTTAATATCCATTTACAAAGCTTTTAATACACGCTTTGATTGTGTCAACATTTTAACATTTAGGGCAGACGTGTATGATACTTAATATTCTCGCCTCGAATAGGAAATGTATGATAGTTAGAAAGAAAATGGCTCAGAAAAAAGGACGTAAAGTTTATTGACATAGAGTTTATTGACTTATTTCTTACTAGAGATAATAATTATCATTACTAATTTAAAAAGGAAGAAAGCGTTGGTTGTGGGTTTGATTCCCACTCAAGGAATTAGAATATTTATTATATCATTTTCTTTACTCTGGTGTCGAGACTAAGCACGCAGTTGAGTTCCACCACTCAACACGTAATAGTAACGTCCAAAATATGGCGGAAAGTAGGGAACGGAGCGATTTAACACTTAGGTTCCGTCTGTCTACCCTGTGTAAACTATACAGTGTGAAGCTGAAAAAAAATAAGGACCCGACACTTAAACTGAGAAAAAAAAACTTTTTTGTTCTTTCACAGAGCATTTTCGTCTTGTAATATTCATTTGGAAAGTTGTTAATTTAAATAATTCATCAGGCGCTTCTTCCTACATACATATTTATTTACTTTTCGCTCATTTGCAGTGCTTGTAATTTAAAATGGAGATCTCAGTTCGTCTATTTAGAGTTAAAAGTTTCTTATGCAAATAAGCTTTTTCTGTTCTTTTTTGTATTACGTAAAAGATTTTAACCCTTTTTATGTGGAGTGATGCGATCTTTGCTAATTGTTTTCAGCTGCACTTTTGTGTGTACATTGTAGAGTAGACGGTCAGTCCGTTTTCCACTTTTTACCATAATTTCAGACCTGGGGTGTTGGGTCACGGACATTAACGTCGTGTTTTGTCTTGCTCAGCTTTTCTTGCTCACACGTGCAGAACGAAGAATAGAAAATATTTAAATTATTGTCATTCTGAGTGGGAAACAAACCCACAGACAATTGTGATTACAGTCAGGCGCTGTCCCGTTGTGTGTCAAATTGTGTAATAATGTATTAGAAACACATTATTAATAAAATAAGTATTACACCCACTTCGTCAAACACATTACTTTGAAGTGATATTTACGCTGCCTAGGCTACAATATTTGCATAAGCGCGAAATGTGCCTCATAGTTAAAAAATAAACATTATATTTTGAAACTTATTGTATGGTAAAAATATAACTGAAAAAGACATTTAAAGAAAACGTATAAAAATGCTAACACCATAAATAAGTTGTAATAAAGCGTATAAGAATTTCGACGCAGCGGATAGTAGAACGCATGGCTCAGTGGTGAGAGCGCCTGAACGGTTCGAATCCCGCAGCGGTTAAATTTTTATACGTTTTCTTTAAATGTCTTTTTCAATTTTCATAAGTGTGGAATAACACTTTAAAAATGTTTAAAAATGTAACTGTATACTTATTCCCAGTAAGCAGAGTAGTTAGAGAAAACCTCGTGTCAAGATAGATTGTTGTTAACTTTTCCCTTGAATGTCACATTTTATATTAAGGGACAGGACAAAATACCAATTTGTCTTTTCATAGCGAAGAAATGAAAATAATTGAAATATGATCACTTCCTCGAGTGGGAATCTATTTACCAACCAATCACGTTTACCAACTAAGACCCACGCTGTCCCATTATCCCATAATACATCCCATAATTTACCTTTATAATAATACATTTGTTGTTGTTGTTGTTAGCTTCACGATGTATTCCGCACACAGCAGGGTAGACAGAGGGAACCTAGTATTAAGATACTCCGTTCCCCACTTTCCGCCAAATTCGGAGGCATTGCGTGTTAAGTGGCGGAACTTAACGCCGCGCTTTACCTCGACACCAGAGCGAAGAAAATGGAAATATTAAATATTTCCACTCCTCGAGTGGGAATCGAACCCACAACCAGTCGTTTACAGGTCACACACTTGTGCCACTGGGCCACGACTGGCCACATATTAATACATTTATTTCTTTAATTTCAGGTGTCAGACGAATACGGCGGACCTAAATGGTCAGTGACTGTATTTTGCGCATTAACACTTGTCATATTGATACCACTGACTCAAATTACTAAGCTCAAATACTTGGTGCCGTTCTCAGCGCTAGCCAACTTTGTATGGCTCTCGTCTATATGCATATCCTTGTACTACTGTTTGAAGAACCCACCGTCGCCGTCGGAGAGGAATTTGTCCACATCTATCTCTGGACTACCTAACTTTATAAGGTTAGTATATTTAAAAGTTGGTCTTTTTCTTTTAAAGTTTACAAATCCAGGCTGGTTGTGGGTTCGATTCCCACTCGAGGAGTGGAAATATTTAATATTTCCATTTTCTTCGCACCGGTTTCGAGGTAAAGCGCGGCGTTAAGTTCCGCCACTTAACACGCAATGCCTCCGAATTTGGCGGAAAGTGGGGAACGGAGTGTCTTAACACTAAGTTCCCTCTGCCTACCCTTTGCGGGCTGTGTGTGGGATACAGCGTGAAGCTAAAAAATAAAAAATGTTTACAAATATTTAATTCTTTCTGTATGCTGGAAAGAAAAAGTAGCCTTGCCTTTTTCGGCATTGCAAAGAATAGAATCTAAGTTCACAATCATGTATTTCCTGAGAAAATTAAAATACCTATCATTATTTATTGTTTACTTAATTTATTTTATTAAAGTTGACTTTATTTAGAATACTGCATATGTATTTTTTTTATTTACACCTTATAATTCTAGTATACTAGATAGATCGAGAGGGTCTGGCTTAGTACTAGATTACTTAGTTATCAACGAAAATACTTTAACCAGATCAATAGACCAGAATATCCAAACGCTTTACAGTGATCCACAGTTTAGTCTTGCAAGGATATTTTCATTTAAAATGTAAAAATCACGAAAGTCATCATTAGAATACTCTGTTCTCATGTTTCTATCTCTTTTACAAATATTAACTACTTATTAAATACGCATTTTCAATACAAGTATTTCTGGCAAAAACTTTCTGAGCCATAGTGGCTCAGAAAGTTAAAATAAATCACTATAACGAAGCTATCCACAGCATCCGTTACTTTATACTTCTAAAGGGAAATTATTCCTTTGAAAGATAGTTTTACGTTACATAACGATTTTGGGTCTCGTAAGTTTGTAGGTGACCCTTCGAAAAGGCATTGGAGCAACCCACGGTTCTCGAGCCGCATGTGACCCGATTAATAATTTAATTTAATTTAATTATTTTTAAATTGTATGAAACGAGGAGCATTTTGCAAAGTTAAAAAAAGATAATAAATTATAGTAATTGTGGCCAGTCGTGGCACAAGCGTGTGACTGCAAACGACCGGTTGTGGGTTCGATTCCCACTCGAGGAGTGGAAATATTTAATATTTCCATTTTCTTCGCTATGGTGTCGAGGTAAAGTGCGGCGTTAAGTTCCTCCACTTAACACGCAATGCCTCTGAATTCAGCGGAAAGTAGGGAACGGAGTATCTTAATACTAGGTTTCCTCTGCCTACCCTGCTGTGTGCGGGATACAGCGTGAAGCTAAAAAAAAATAATAATATAATTATATTCAAATTATTTTCATTTAGTCGCTCTGGTTAATTGATCTTCACAACTCAACACTCAATGGTTCGATTTGATAAGATGGAAAGTGGAAAAATGAGTGCCTTGACAATCTCTAATCCCTGTTATGCATGAAAAAACAGAATCTGTAATCATGCCCCTAAACGGAAATCGAACTAACGACCGTCATGTCTAAAATTAGACACTTCCACTGCGTTACAATATACTTAACTTACCTACAAAAAATTAACATATTATATTTCTTAATTTCAGTACAAGTCTATTCGCTATGGAGGGTATAGGTGTGGTCATGCCCATAGAAAACGAGATGACGAAACCACAGCAGTTCTTAGGGTGTCCTGGCGTTTTGAACATTGCAATGTCAGCCGTCGTCGCCTTATACGCCTTTGTCGGCTTCTGCGGGTATCTGAGCTTTGGGGAGGACGTCAGAGGGAGCTTAACGCTGAATCTGCCTAAGGATGAAATGTAAGTATATATTTGGATATTTTTTTGTCTATGGGAAAGAAAATATTATATATACCCAGAATAGAAAAATCATTTTGACGTATGTATATTTAATTTCGGCACAACTGATAGTAAAACGTATCGCTTGGACGTTCAAATTTTTATACGTTTTCTAAAAATGTATATATATATATAACTGGATTCGAATACGCGCCTCTTGAATCGGCCAAAATTAATTATTTTCATTATTGCTCTCTGGTGGATATGACAAAGCGCGGCGTTAAGTTCCGACGAATTCATGCAAAATATTTTGTTTATTTAATAAAGCCATACTACTATCATATAGCTTACTAGCTTTTTATGTGAACATCAATTCGATATCTCTATAAGCAGTTTACGATAACGACCAACCAAACACTTTAATCATTAATTGGACAATTTACATAATAGGTTAATTAATTTTAACGCAAGCTCTTGTTATATAAGAGCAGTAACAATATATTACATTAATTTGTTAAGCATACGAGGGAATGTTTATGTTTGAAATATGATTGTTTCCTTCATGTTCGAACGTAAAATGCTGCGTACGCGACATACAAGTGTATATATAATTTGATTTTTATAAATAGTGGAAAATTTAGTGTCTGCAAACTAAATTCTCTATATGTAGATTTTCTCCCTAGGCATAGCCATTATGAAATTGGAGTGTCTTATCTCTATTCTCTCTGCTTGTCCAGTTTATACAACAAACAAGCACAAACCCTAAATAGCCATAAATAAATAAATTTATATAGGTATTTAGCGCAGCGCCTGACTGTAAAACAGTTTTAGTAAATTCAATTCCCGGTGGTAGGATGTTTATTTAACTATTTTAACTTATTTTTAAACATTTTTAAAGTAGGAAAACCTATAAAAATTTCAACGCAGCGGGATTCGAACCCGCACCTTCTAAAAACCGATCAGGCGCTCTGACTGCTAAACCATGTGTTCTACTACCAGCTGCGTCGCGTATATATATAGCGTAAATTCTTATACGCTTTATTACACCATTATATTATATTTTAATTTCTTCACTCTGGTGGGGAAGACAAAGCGCGGCGTTGAATTCCGCTACTTAATACGCAATGTCTTGAATATAGACGGAGAGTGGAAAACGGAGGTACTTGACTTTGGAGTTTCTCTCTGCCTACCATATTTCAAAGAAAAGGCATAAACTTGAAAAAAATACAAACCATTAAATTTACATCACTTTCGTATATCAGATATTTTTCATTTTAATAATTCATTTCTCTTGTTAATACCACGTTTTATAGTGGCGTAATGAAATTTCAGCGTTAACTGTTTTTTGTTATTCACGTGATGATTTTTAATATATCGAATATGACTTTTGCTATAAAAACTGTATTAAAATAAATGCAGATTCAATTGTTCACTTTTCTTCTGACGTACAGACGAATAAAATATACATCTTTTTATTTCAATGTTCGTTTATCAAGACAGATTAGCAAAATAGTTATTATATTTTTTAATAAAAATCTGACAAATATATGTTATTATTAACCTAGTAACTAATTAAATTTGGTTTGTTAACATTATAATATTAAAACTGACCAAACCAATATCTTAATGTAATCATAACTATGAATTCTATAATATTTTATTTTTACGTTAAGGAGCAATATTATCCTTATTGTGAAAATAAAACGTACTAAGCGTATAGAAAATAGGTTTATATATAAAAAAAAAATGCATAAAAATCGATTTCTGTTTAAATTAATTACACACTTGAGAACGGAGTTTCTTGTCTCTAGGTTCTCTCTGGCTACCCTGTTAAAATATAAATACATACTACCATACGTTTGACATATACTTTTATATAAAGTAACATACAAGTGTATATCAACACGTTGCTATGGTAACACATATTCTACGCATCGCATCGTTTAATTTTTTTTTGGAGTTCAAGTATTTTTTTTCTTTTGGACCTTAAATATTTTTTTCTTTTGGAATTAATTAGAGTGTCTTTTTTATTTACAGATTAGCACAAACTGCCAAAATACTAGTAGCATGTGTGATGGTACTATCATATGCCTTAGTATTCTACGTACCGGTGGACGTTGTATGGAGGAGGATACAGGATCGAATCCCCGCTAGGAATCATAGGTGGGGTGTGGCTGGATTGAGATTATTTGGGACACTTTTTACAGGTATATTTAATTTAAAGTGATAATATGAATTTTACAGGTATTTGTTGTATATTAATATGCAAAATATAACCTTTTACTGCTTTTTCACCATAAAAATATGACATTTTTCATAGTTAAGGTTTCGCTCTGGCACCCAAGACAAAGCCTAGCGTTAAATTCCCTCACGCATCACACAATGTCTCGATTTTCGGGAGGAAAATGGAGAACGAAGTGTCTTAACACTAAGTCCTCTGTGACTAGCAAAGCGTGAAGCTAGTTTGTGTGGAGTAAGATCGTAAATAGGAATATTTTTCATAATAATATATTACATGTACATTTAAAATAAAAAATTAAATTGCATATACATACCGTTAATATGCTATTATTATTAAGTTTAAATTAAAATACTAATGTTTTACTTGACAATTTCAATTTTTTATATTTAATTAAATTTTAAATGTAGTACAAAAAAGTTGAGAAATGATGACTAGTGATTATGTCCTTTCAGTTTGTATTATGTCCTTGCAGTCTTTTATGTACTTTTACATGCGCAAGAAAATATAATATTGAACGGATTACGTACTACCTATAAGAAAATGTTAAAAAACAATTACCTTCGAGCTTTTATATACAAAAATGAATTAGAATCATGCTACGTTCAAAATTTTCACGATAGTTAAAAAGGCAGTTTTACGCTTTTACCGCGTAGTGGGGCGCTCAGAGAGAATCTAGTGTCAAGCCACTCCCCTCCACTTTCCGCCTGAAATGAAGACATTGTATCATTAGGAGGGAAACTCAACACCGCACTTTGCCTTAGGTACCAGGGCACGAAATTAAAAATAATCATTCGAATCAGGGAATCGAACCCACAACCTCGTGCATTTATTTTCAATTACATTCAAACGCTGCACCACTGTGTCACGATTGCCTCAATACATATTTCCTTAAAAGAACTTATAAATTGTGGCCATTAGTATTTGTGGCCAGTCGTGACGCAGTGGCACAAGCGTGTGACTGTAAACGACTGGTTGTGGGTTCGATTTCCACTCGAGGGGTGGAAATTATATTTCCATTTTCTTCGCTCTGGTGTCGAGGTAAAGTGCGGCGTTAAGTTCCGCCACTTACACGTAAGCCTCTGAATTCGGCGGAAAGTGGGGAACGGAGTGTCTTAACACTAGGTTCCCTCTGCCTATCCTGATGTCTGCGGGATACAGTGTGAAGTTAAAAAAAACTTATAAATGTACAATATGTTATTGAAGAAAAATGGGTCAAAATCATATTACTTTCAAAATTTCCACAATAATTAACAAGCAATATACAATTTCAGTTGGTCTCGCCTGCGCTATACCGAGATTGGAACTTTTCATGGAGCTAGTGGGGGCAGTATGTCTGTCCATCATGGGGCTCTCGCTACCAGCGATAGTGGAAACCGTGTGGCGATGGGGCAAGGACTTGGGGCCGTTCTACTGGATCCTATGGAAGAATTGCATTATAGTATTCTTTTCCATGGTCGCTTTGGTCTCCGGAGTGACATTCTCAATAAAAACAATGATCGATAGCTTGTGATATTATGTGTAAATAGTTTAAGTGTAATATACATATAGTTTGTAAATTATTATATGTTTAGTTTAATATTGTATTTCTTTTGATTTCCTTTTTGATATATCTATTTGCGTGTTTAATGGAGAAAGTATTGGAGGTGTGTTTTTCCATTTTTTATTTGTCTATAGATATTACTGGTTGGATGAAAGGTAAAATTAAAGCATAATTGATTAATCCATTTCAGAATTAGCTATGTTACGGAGTTAACTGTAATTAAAACTATTAGATATGAAATGGAAAAAAAGTTAATAAATGAGACGTGTCAGCAACAGATTCTTGCAAAGATATACTTAATGGCTAGGATATTTAATTAAAAGCTAATTTGTATAATAGAAAGCTAATGCGGTGGCGAAACCAGTTATATCGCAGGGCACAAAGTGTGACTGCAAACGCCATTGGGTGTGGGTTCGATTCTCTTTTGAGGAATTGAGATATTGTCGGTGTCGAATCTCCGATGTCGGTCAAAAGCAGCGTTGAGCTTCACCACTTAACATGCAACTGCAACGGAAAATGGGGAGCGGCGTGTCGTAATACAAGTTTCCCTCGGCCGGCTAATTCGGTACATAATGCTAAAAATAAAGAGTTAATCCTAGCCTCTAAAAAAGTTAAAAACCTTTACTAAAATATTGTTTGATACAAAATATATATTTACGGTATATGCATATCTATATGTTACTGGGTTTACTTCGTGGACTAGATCAATGCATATCTATATGTTATCGACTGTTTCATCTTATTTTGAACTTAGTAGATATTAATATTCCTCAGAGTGGGAATCGAACTCGCAACCATCTCGTGCAATCACATACGTGATAATCTATACATAGAAACTTACTAACTGAGGGAATGACTAACAACATACAATACTGAACTATTGTGCGCATTGTATGAAAAAACCGTGAAAATAAGTGTGTATATATTAGAGAGAGCACTGAGAGAGATATTCTCTACATTTCTACAGTAGCAAAAAAGGGTAGTATTTTAAATACCAAGTAAATAAGGTTCGGACGAGAATTCATACAAATAATAATGTTTATTTGATTTTGTAGGACATATTGCTATATTAAATTCAACACACAAAGTCTTGAAATTAGATAGAAAATAGATAACATGAAAAAATTAGTGTCTTCTCTGATTACCGTACAGTGATAATGTAAAAATAAATATATTTTTTTTTAGCTTCACGCTGTATCCCGCACACAGCAGGGTGGGCAGAGGGAACCTAGTGTTAAGCACTCCGTAAAAATAAATATTTATTTTTTTAATATAAAACAATTGTCTGCCAATATACATACGTAAGTTATAATTTGTATCGCTCAATTAAATAATAAAACGCGTTATTAGAAAATAGCTATGTCATGTATAGGAGTTACCTTACCAAGGACAAGAAGCACTCACGCTTGCAATACATCCTGTTTAACCTATACTTAAATGATTTGAAATTTATTTAATTTAATATCTTACTATCTTTACTGTATTTTCTATAATAAGCTGTTATCTGTTTTTTTTTTATTTTTTTTTTAGCTTCACGCTGTATCCCGCACACAGCAGGCTAGGCAGAGGGAACCTAGTGTTAAGACAATCCGTTTCCCACTTTCCGCCGAATTCGGAGGCATTGCGTGTTAAGTGGCGGAACTTAACGCCGCGCTTTACCTCGGCACCAGAGCGAAGAAAATGAAAATATTAAATATTTCGGTTGTGGATTTGTGGGAATCAAATCCACAACCAGTCGTTTACAGTCACACGCTTGTGCCACTGGGCCACGACTGGCCACAAGTCTGTTTGTTTTTGGCTGTTATTTGTACTAATATAATTGAGTTGAACTAAGCGAAGCTCTTACTGTCCAAAAGTGTTTCGAAGAAATGGATCTACTCCTAAACTACTACGGAACAGGAAGTTGAAATTTTGAATAGAAATAGGAGATAGTTAATCGGTAGTCGTAAAATTGTTTTACAATTATAAGAGTGTTTTTGAATTATCACGACCAAATTATGTTAACATTTATAACGTTCTATATCGCACGCTGAACTTTGTATGATTAGTATACGAGTACGTTAGTTATAGAGGTGCAGTAGCAAAGCCTGACTATCATCGTGATTGGTTATGGATTCGATTCTTACTTGTTGGAATGATTATTCATACTTACATTATAAATGCAAATGTCTGTGTGTTTGTCTGTCACGCTTTCACGGCTAATCTACTGGTCCGATTTGGATGAAATTTAGAATGAAAACAGTAAAAGTGACTGGTTCGAACATAGGCTACCTATTTTTTTTTTATAAAATCAACCTCTAAGAGGTTGAAATAGGGGATGAAAGTTTATATGAAAAATCTACACCGCTTGACTGATTGTAATGATATTTGTCATAAATATAGTTGATTATCCAAGATTAAACATAAGCTAATTTATTTTTCAAAACCCACCCCCGACGGTCGCAATATAATGTAACAGCTACATAGTTGAAACGGCGAAGCCGCCAGCGGGTCGCTAGTAGAATAATAATTTTCATTCCCTTGCTCTGTTACAAGAAAGAGTGGCGTCGAGTTCAGAGGGAAAGCGCAGATTGAAGGGTTACTAGATAATTAATGACAATCCTGCTATATGGAAAAAAGACGATAAATTTTTTTATCACAATATTTTTGTATTTACCAGTATGTATATGTTTGAAGAGTAGGTATATATGTTTCAAGTCTACTATTTTAATTGAAAATTAAGAATATCAAAGACAATGAAGTTTAAGTTTTAAAAGATGACTTGGAATTATAATCTCTTTGTTTAGTATGAATACGGGGACACGGAAAGTCAGCTTTAAACAAGAGCTGTAATTCAATATGCAGCACTAAATTTCTTAAATTATTATTTTTTTTTTCATTATGATAAGGGTTGCCTAGAAGAGGTCGCATGTGGTGCGACACTAAAATTGTACATATTTGATTTATTATGTTTTTTTTAATTTTATTTGTGTGATAAAGTATTAAAATAAATAAATATTAAACTAAGGCCAGTCGTGGCGCGGGGAAACAAAGTGTGACTGTAAATCGACTAGTTGTGGGTTCCATTCAAACTCGAGGGATGAAAATATATAATATTTCCATTTTGCCAAGTGCATGTGCAATGCCTCCAAAATTCGGTGGAAAATGAAGACAGATCGTGAAGTCAAAAAAATACGGAATAAGTTGTATTAACCCCATGGCAAGTTCATGACATTACATAAGTTCGGAGGACGGTGCAAATATGTATGTTACCCAGATGTAATACAAATGACTTACACCAGTCTCAAAATGAATGTCCCATATAATGTAATACTATTAATTATTGTCTACCAAATATGACATTATACGGTGCACTTTTAATTTAATTAAGTCATAATAACAAAGCTAAATTAAAATACTTAAATATTACGTCACTAAATAATCAGCGGAACGAATAAATAAAATCTAAATAGCTTCACGCTATATCCCGCATACAGCGGGGTAGGCAGAGGGAATCTAGTGTTAAGACACTCCGTTCCCCACTTTCCGCCGAATTCTGAGGCTTGCGTGTTAAGTGGCGGAACTTAACGCCGCGCTTTACCTCGACACCAGAGCGAAGAAAATGGAAATATAATTTCCACTCCTCGAGTGGTAATCGAACCCACAACCAGTCGTTTACAGTCACACTCTTGTGCCACTGGGCCACGACTGGCCACATAAATAAAATATAAAACATAAAAAAAAAATTGTGCAGGACATGTATAAATAAATAAAATATTGTGGCCAGTCGTGGCCCAGGGGCACAAGCGTGTGACTGTAAACGACTGGTTGTGTGTTCGATTCCCACTCGAGGAGTGGAAATTATATTTCCATTTTCTTCGCTCTGGTGTCGAGGTAAAGCGCGGCGTTAAGTTCCGCCACTTAACACGCAAGCCTCCGAACTCGGCGGAAAGTGGGGAACGGAGTGTCTTAACACTAGGTTCGCTCTGCCTATCTTGATGTGTGCGGGATACAGCGTGAAGCTAAAAAAAAAATCCAGTTGTGGCGCAGTGGCACGAACGTGTGACTGTAATTGTGGGTTCGATTCCCACTCGAAGAGTGGAAATATTTAATATTTGCATTTCCTTCGCTCTATTATCAGAGGTAAAGCGCGGCGTTAAGTCCCGTCACTTAACATACAATGCCTTCGAAATCGGCAGAAAGTGAGGAACGGAGTGTCTTAACAATAGGTTCCCTCTGCCTACCCTGCTGTTTGCGGGATAAAGCGTGAAACTAAAAAAAAGAAAAAATATTACATTATTAAATAATCGGCGAAACGAATGAATAAAACCTAAACAAAAAAAACACGAATTTGTACAATACATGTATAAATAAATAAAATATGTTTAAAAAAAAAACTAAAAGGCACACATCTTAAATCATTTTTAAGGTCACCAGGTCCATGTACCTACTGTCATTGGACAGGACACGCGTACTTTAATTTTCAATAACTCAATGGATCAAATCACATCACAGTGAATATTGGAAACTAGATGTATATTATCATCATCATGTAAATTATTTGTGGCCAGTCGTGATTCAGTGGCACAAGCGTGTGACTGTAAACGACTGGTTGTGGGTTCGATTCCCACTCGAGGAGTGGAAATTATATCTCCATTTTCTTCTGTCTGGTATCAAGATAAAGCGCGGCGTTAAGTTCCGCCACTAAACACGCAAGCCTCCGAGTTTGGCTTAAAGTGGGGGACGGAGTGTCGTAACACTAGGTTCCCTCTGCCTACCCTGCTGTGTGCGGGATACAGTGTGAAGTTAAAAAAAAATTGTAAATTATAAGTATAGATTGGTACATATGTAAAACCGACCTATATCTATTTCACAAGTGTGAAAATAATGAAAGCCTGTTATCGATACCTAAAAAGAAGCCAAAAATTGAATTTTTTTTTGCAATTTATGAAACCAAGATCTTTATATACAACCCAGTAGTTATGGGTTAATTCCCAGAATATTAAACTTATAGTATGTTTTACCCAATCACAGTAGGCAAAATACTGAGTTGAGTTCAGTAAAGTACACTGACCTTTAGTAAAAACTAAAAATAAATTAAAAATTGCAATATAATTAGTTAACTTCCCTACAAAATGTTTAAAGGTACCTTGAGGCCAATAACATCTAACAAAGTGTTCCAAAAATACATTTCTTGGAAACCTTTTTTAAAATTCAAGGAAAAACGTGTCAACAAATTTAAAATTCATTTGATCTTATATTAAAAGCTTAGGATTACAGAGTGGAGTGGCTTTATAACAGATTTAACAAAGCTAAGTAAATTTCATCAAAAAAATATACTTTCATTAATTAATTAAATGTTAATTGGCATTTACGATTTGCGTTTGCGTGGGCTTTGTGAACCTTGTAAGGGGGAAGAGACTCCTTAGAATTTCTTGAATTCACCTCATGGGTTCGGGGTTCCTCGAATTGCTGAAATAAGAGCTCGAAGCATTGCCTGTGATGTGCGACCTAAGTATAGGCTCTCAATATGCGCATACACGCTCACCTCCAATGTCCGAGCTTCTCTCTCTTCTTAACCAAATTTGAAAAAAAAGTTACTAATGGCACCTTCGGAATACGTGCTAAAAATTAACTGCTGTTAGTTTTGGACAAGCGGGATAATTCTATATTTTAGTTAATTATAAATATATATCGCTGTTATATCTCTCGCGCCTACTTTAACGAAGTACAATTTTGACTTTTAACCTATTATAATTCTATTCGTTAATAGTGCCGGTTTCCAAAAAAGGTTGAATTAAGGTTATGAATTATTGTTTTAAATGTATTTTTATATATATCTTCCGTACTTTGAATATTAAAATGTAATTTTGTTGCCATTTCGTAGCCATTTCATCAAGTCCTCTTTTCAGCTCTTTGCTATATTCACCAAGGATTATATATAATGGATATTAGCTTTATCTGTCCAGTCGTTTTGACTGTACATTGTCTGTACATTGTTATGTGTCACTCAATGAATAACGGAGGATTGTAATATTAATTACCTGAGTACAGTATTTTAATAATATTGAACGTAGGTAATCGATTTTTTCTACATATGCTTGAAGATACTAAGCCATTCATTAGCAATAAAAGCAAACATTAATTATTCACTTATATTGCATATAAGATATAATATATTTTTTATTCAAATTTAGTTATTTAGAAAGTTCTTAACATATCAAATATATATCTACCGTATCTGGGGACTGAGTACACGAAAGTAAAAAATCACTTAATAAGAGTGGGCTCATAGTATTTATTGCATGGCGGAACCCAATTTTGTTTTCTAGACCGGAAAGTCGAACAACTATCGTTGTATAGTAGTTGTCAGATAACTATGTAACAAGAACGTCATTATTTTTTACTTTGCAAATTGAAACAAAGCGCTTCTACTTGTTTTATTTTATTTTAGTTTGAACTACTATGTCAAAGGAAGTGCATCAAAGAACTGAAATGGAAATCTGAAATATTTACAATTAAATCACTTTACTTGTCAAATTAAATATATTACTTTCTTTGGGGTCAGTCGTGGCGCAGTGGGGCAGACGTGTGACTTCAAACGACTGGTTGCGGTTCGATTCACACTCGAGGAGTGGTAATATTTCATACTAGCGGCCCGCTCGCGGCTTCGCCGCGTGTTCTTCGTGGCTGTTTCGGTATATTGCAACCCTCGGGGGTGGATTTATTAAAAATAAAGTAGCCTATGTTTAACCTTGGATTATCAACTATATATATGCCAAAATTGGTTACAATCGGTCAAGCGGTTTAGATTTTTCATATAAACTTTCATCTCCTATTTCAACCCTTTAGAAGTTGATTTTTGAAAAACTAAGTAGCCTATGTTAGACTCAGTCATTTTTACTACTTTCATTCTAAATTTCATCCAAATCGGACCAGTAGATTAGCCGTGAAAGCCGTGACAGACAAACACACAGACATTCGCATTTATAATTTAAGTATGGATTTTCATTTTATTCGCTCTGGTTCCGCCACTTAACACGCAATGCCTCCGAGGTTGGCGGAAAGTGGGGAACGGAGTGTCTTAACACTAGGTTGCGGCTGCCTACTCTGCTGTGTGCGGCATACAGCGTGAACCTCTAGTTATATTTTCATCATTTTTCCTGCACGTTAAATTTTAACTGACAACATGTATTAGTAAATAACTAAACTCTATAGATTATTTTATGTGTTACGAAAAAAACACTTTGATATTTTCCCGTAGAGAGAACCTAGTGTCATGGCACTCTTTTTCCGATTTTCCACACGCATTTGAAGTGGTGTATGGAACTTACTACCATATAAGTTATACCAGTTCAGTGCGGAGATACAAAAACAATTTGAATATCGTAATAAAACTAAATCCTTTCAAATATTTTAAAAGTGTTATTCCACACTTATGAAAATGGATAAAGACAATTTGAAAACGTATAAAAATTTTGAACGTAGCAGGATTCGAAATCGTGCCTCCTGAATACCTCCCTCTCTACTATCCGCTGCGTCGAATACTCTTATACGCTTTATTACAACTTATTTTTGTTGTTTTTTTTAAAAACTAAATGGGAATTGAACCCACAACCCTTTACAATATAATGTTATCCCAATGTCTCGGATTACGAATGCGAATTTACGATGTTTTCATTGTTTAACTTATATAACTATTTTTATCTAATTAGTATGCTATATGTATGTATCAGTGTATACTATGGGATGTCAGATATACGTGACTATATTGTAACATTAAATTATTTTCTTGTTAACATCATTACTTACAAAGTAAACGCTTGTTTTTAAATATATTGCTACAAGTAGTTAGGGATATAAAATTCCGAATACTCGAGAAGATTTCTGATTTATTTTTCGAACTTGTGGTACGTTTTTAATATTCTTAAAATGTTATTTACACACATAGGAAAATCAAAAACATTATTTGAGAAAACGAAAAAAATATGAACGCAGCGGGATTCGAACACGCTCCTCTTGAAAATCGTTCACAAGCTTTGACCGCTAAGCCATGCGTTCTACATTGGGTTACGTTAATATTGTAATAAGCTGAAAGTTTTACAGGACTGGGTTTTTTTGGGAGACCGAGTTAGAAGGGCACTGACCTTTGCTTGGAGATTTTGAAGAGAAATTGATTCTTAATAACATAATTAACATTTCTACTAAAGTAGCTAATTAGAAGTCTCAATTTGTTGAGAAGACACTTGAAATGCAAATAAAAAAAAATATGATATTGAGTACTTTTTTATGAAAAGTATCTATTAACAGTTGACGCTATCTCTGGCAAGTAGTAGTAATAGGTATAAATACCACAACAAGTTCTGTAAATGAAATCTTTAAGTTAATTTTTTTTTTTTATTAAAAATGTGGAATTTTATGAACTTATAATTCGTCCAGCTTGAAACGCGTAATTCAGATAAAACTTTTTATTCGATAGGAAATAAAGACTTCAAAAGAATATCCTTTCATGTATTGTAGATACTGAAAATAAAAATAACATTAAAAATTAGACGTAAAATTATCTTAAAGGTGTTTTATATTATACACTCAGTATAACAAAATATATGTCATTATGTTCTAACAAAAAGAAAAAAAATATATTTTCAAGGAACTCAACTATGGCTACATTTAAGTACGAGAGCCAATAAATGATATATTAGTGGTCAAAAGTGTGTTTCGTTGTGGTGTAAGTCTTCCTGGGCTATTTGTAGTAGACCTCTGAAATTTGGCAGCGGTATCGAGCACAGTGTCTTGTGTGCTGTGAAGTTTTTTGGTGACAATTGTAATTGTAGTTTTTGAATAAAATAAAAAGTGCCCATGGACTTAGGCTGTGGAACGTTTTGAATTCGCACGCGCGTCTACTTAACATCACTCCAAATTGAAAAATTGAAACATTCAATTTACTTTTTCTAACTGCTATTTTTAATCAATTAGCATTATATTTCACTCAGCTCTTCCCGCCATGCAGAGCAAAGAAGCGTTTTCTAGATAACTAGGAATCCGAGTGGGAATCAAACCCACGACCGTTAATAGTCAGAAGTTCTCATATCATATCAGAATAAGATCTCCCCCAAAAACATAAAATGCCAGTCTTTACAATAATGCACATAAATTACTGCATATTGAAATGGGATTGAAGCCCTCATATTAAAATTTTCGGAGAACGTGAATGAATACTTAATTTTTTTATTATCATAAATATAAAAGAGCATTTTCAATTAGGTACACATTGTTATATTAAGCTGCAATATGGGATTCGGTCACCTGCCTTCACAATATGCAGAGGTTACTCAACTTTTATTAGAGGTGATCTGAGGGCTGATATTAAATACCTATATAAAATTCCTACATTTCATTAAAAATATTACATACAAAAATAACATAATTAGTTTAAAATAAGATAGGGCGTAATTAAAAATATGGTTATTTTCAAGCACATCAATTTGCTTTGAAAATTAAGTGAGTGAATTGTCTCGTGTGTCAATTTACAAGTAAACAGTGTGGAAAGCAGTGGGTCAAAATTAATTACAATGATTTAATTATATGAATATTTTTTCTGAGCAAACATCAAAATGAAAGTTAATTAACGATAGCATTCAATTTTATACTCCATTTCAAATACTCCTGTCCTTATTTCTTATCTACTGGAAGTTATTATGAACTTAGCACTAGGTTCTCTCTACTTTACTAGCTCTAAGATGCACAGGTTTGAATTCTGGTATGTTCAATATTTTTATGAGGCCTAAAAATATTTGCAACCAGTCGTGGCGCATAGGCACAAAATGTTTGATTGACAAAATGAATAATTACAGTAAGTAAAGCGACTGGTTCGATTCCCACTCGAGGAGTGGAAATATTTGATATTTCTATTTTCTTCGCTCTGGTGTCCAGACAAAGCGCGGCGTTAAGTTCCGCCACTTAACACGCAATGCCTCAGAATTCAGCGGAAAGTGGGGAACGGAGTGTCTTAACACTAAGTTCCCCCTGTCTTCCCTGATGTGTACGGGATACAGAGTGAAGCTAAAAAAAATATTTCTATTATAAACAGTATAATCAAAAACATCCTAAAACTATGTTATATTTCTATGTTGTATCTAAGTAAGGAAAAAATGAACATTTTTGGTTTTATTTCTTATAACACCTCCATTATTGTGAGAACGTGTTTCATACGTTGTACACGTGTTTTTTTAAGTACGTGTAAAAACATAAAGAATCTGTATATATGTATATAATGGAAAATATATCAAGTAAAATATACAATTAATGGTATGCTTTGATTCATCTATACTAACTATTATAAACGTGAAAACGTGTCTGGTTATATGTCTGTTACACTTACATTAATCTAGCAGTCCGATTTTGATCAGATTCGCTATGAAAATAGTTGAAATTCCCGGATCAAACATAGGTTTTACATTTTTTTCAAGAATACCCTTAAAATTTATTTGTGTGATAAATTAAAATCGCTTAACCTATTGTAATGAATTTTGGCAAAAATATAGATGATAACCCGAAGTTAAACATAAGCTAATTTAATTATCAAAAACCCGGTCCAAAAGGTTAGAAAAATAAGTAATCATCGCCGCGCAGTGAGTGCGTCTAACTGCAATGGCGATTAGTTGTGGATACGATGTCTACTCGGAAAAATTATTATGACTTAATGATTTTCATTTCTCCGCCTTGGTGAACAACGTTGAGGTCCGTAACTTAATACTTTCTTATGTAGCTTCACGCTGTATCCCGCGCACATTAGGGTAGGCAGAGGGAATTTAGTGTTAAGACACTCCGTTCCCCACTTTCCGCCGAATTATGGAGGCATTACTTGTTAAGTGGCGGAACTAACGGAGTTTTGCTCAGTACCAGAGCGAAGAAAATGGAAAAATTAAAAATTTCCACTCTTCAAGTGGAAATCGAACCCACAATTAGTCGTTTGAAGTGACACGTCTGTGCCACTGCGCTACGACTTGCCCCTAATGATTATGACTTAATAATTTTCTAAATGATTATGACTTGGTGAACAACGTTGAGGTCCGTAACTTAATACGTAATGTTTCGATTTCGGTTGAAAAGTGGAAAACGGAGTGTCTTTACTCTAGATCTAACTAGGCAGTTATAAAGCAGGGTTGCTATGCGAGAAAAAGCCTATGGCTTTACTTAATCCGTTAAATAATTACATTAGAATTATTATATTATTACATTCGTAATTTCGTCACATAAAGAGAAAAAAAATCCCTATCTATTGCTTCGTAACAAAACGTTACGTCGTTATTCATGAATTTTTGGAATAAGAAAAGTCCCTATAAGTCGACTCTTACCCCACATACAGTTTTCAAGCACAGAAGGATCAACATGAGGTTATCCATAAATATGTATGTAATTTCTTTTTTTTTTTTTTTATTATTTTCACGCTGTATCCCGCACACAGCAGGGTAGGCAGAGGGAACCTAGTGTTAAGACACTCCGTTCCCCACTTTCCGCTGAATTCGGAGGCATTGCGTGTTAAGTGGTGGAACTTAACGCCGCGCTTTGCCTCGACACTAGAGCGAAGAAAATGAAAATATTAATTCAATATATAAATATTTTTGCAAAGAAATATGGTCCCAGAACCATCACTTTAGGTACAGCCTTGTACCTTCTAACCAAAGAACTACTGTGTCATGATGACGTAAATGTATAACATGTATTATCTTTATAATTTAATAAAGTTTATAAAGAATCACATTTTTTGTATCGTATTGTTTTTTGCACTAAAATGTTTAAAATTATAAATAACTATAAATCATTATTTGGCAATTAGCTAATGTGTGAAAAAATGAGGCATAATTGGTTTGTGAATGTATACGAGCATATAAAACATATTTAGCTTTTGAACTCATTCGTTTTTTACCCGCGACGGAACGGCGACTGTATATGTGTTTGGGGTGAGAGGTTGTTTGTTTGTTTGTTTGTTTGTTTGTTTGTTTGTTTGTTTGTTTGTTTGTTTGTGTGTTTGTGCAAATTACTATGTCAATTATTTCCAAAACTATAAGTCCGATTTTGATACGGTTTTCTATGATAGGTTAAAGTTCAATTGGCGTATGTTCTTAGATATGTCTTATTGCCTTAACTCACCAGGGGGCGCTGCAGTAAGCATTTTACGTGAAAACGAATGTTTTCAATTATCTCAAAAAATAATAGTCTGATTTCGATACAATTTTCAGTGATAGATTCAGGTTTAATTGGTGAATGTTCTTAGATATGTTTTATCGTGTCAAACCACCAGGGGGCGCTGCAGTAAGCGTTTGTTTGTACTTTTTTTGTATTTATTTGTCTAAAACCGAAACTACTGATCCGATTGAAAAGAGTTTTCAGAAAAAGATTCATCTTTGCTTGACGGATATTTTAAGATTTTTCTTTTTTTGTTACGGGGAAAACTCACCAGGGGGCGCTGCACTAAACATTTGTTTATGCAGAGCAAAAACTACTTGTTCAATTTAGATGAAACTTTCAAGGAAAGGTTCAGGCTTAATTGGTGCATCTTTTCATATACGCGTTATGGTGACCACTCATCAGGGGGCGCTGTAGTAAGCATTTGTTTGAGTTTTTTTGTGTAAAACCAAAATTTTTCTTGTATTTATCTGTCTAAAACCGAAATTACTAATCCGATTGGATAGAGTTTTTAGAACTAGATTCAGCTTTGCTTGATGCATATTTTAAGATTTTTGTTTTTTTGTTACGGTGAAAATTCACCAGGGGGCGCTGCAGTAAACTTTTGTTTATGCAGAGTAAAAACTACTAGTCCAATTTACATGAAACTTGCAATGATAGGTTCAGGTTTAATTGGTGCATCTTTTCATATATGCGTTACGGTGACCACTCACCAGGGGGCGCTGTAGTAAGTACATTTGATTGTGTAAAACTAAAACTACGAGTCCTATTTGAATTCAGTTTTCAATGATAGATTCAAGTTTACTTAGTGCATATTTTTATATATGTGTCATGTATGTTTACTTAGTGCATATTTTCATGTATGTGTCAACTCTCTAGGGGGCGCTGCAGTAAGTAGCTGCTTCCATTTTTTTGTGTAAAACCAAAACGACTAGTACGATTGTCAAGAGTTTTCAGTATTAGATTCCGCTTTACTTAAAGCATGTTTTTAAATTTATATTACGGTGACAAGTCACCAGGGGGCGCTGCAGTAAAATATTGTTTGTGCAAAGATAAAATGACGAATTTGATTTGGATGCAGTTTCAATAATAAGCTCAAGTTTAATTAGTGCATGTTCTTGGATATGTTTTATCGTGTTAACTCACCAGGGGGCGCTGCAGTAAACATTTGTTTGTAATATTTAATGCAAAACCACAACTACTAGTCCGATTGGGCATAGTTTTTAGTATTAGAGTTACCTTTACTTGGTGTAAGTTTTTAGGTTTTTTTTACGTCAAGAACTCACCAGGGGGCGCTGCATTAAACATTTAATTATGCAAAGCTAAAACTACAAGTCCGATTTGGATGCAGTTATCAAAGATAGGATCAGGCTTAATTAGCGCGTGTTCTCGTATATGTGTCATGGTGACACCTCACCAAGGGGCGCTGCAGTAAGCATTGGCTTTTATTTTTTGTGTGAAACCTATTTAGATGCGGTTTTCTGTGATAGGTTCTGGTTTAATTGCTGCGTGTTTTTATATGCCATATCTACCATGAACTACCGCAGGGCGCTCCAGTATAAATTAGTTTGTTCAAAATCAAAACTACTAGTGGGTTTTGTGATTTTCACTGATTTGGTTAGATTTAAGTTTCGTGGAAATGTTACGGTGACAATCTGCCAGGCGCTGCAATAAGCATTTGATAACCAGAAAGCATTGGGTTTATAATTTCTTTTGGATTTGCATGAAGATTAATATAAAGTATTTCAATATTATGTAATAATATATAATGTATATCTATTCACTTTAAAAAGTTTAAAATAAAAAACAAAATTAAAAATTTTGAAAAAACCCACGACGGTTTAATTGTAATTGTAAAAGGATAAAATAACTATAAATCCCCCGCCTAAAAGAATATATGTAACGAGATGATGGGGACGACTTCGTCGGGGGCTGCCAGTTGCAACCTCTATTTTAAATATAGTAGCTATCAGTATAGATTTCGTTTTAAAGTCTTTAAAATACCAGTTATCAAAACTGTAAATTCATTTTAATATTTAATTTTTTTGCCAAAACTGTTTTAACAGCAAGAAAACCTATGAGAAGGCTTGTGCAAACTTAAAGTAATGACAGCCCCCGACGAAGCCGTCCCCATCATCTCGTTACATATATTCTTTTAGGCGGGGGATTTATAGTTATTTTATCCTTTTACAATTACAATTAAACCGTCGTGGGTATTTTTCAAAATTTTTAATTTTGTTTTTTTTATTACTTACATTCGTCTTTTTGACTTTCAAATTGGCACAAAAGGTTTAAATTGTTGCTTTACAAATTCTTATTTTTAAATTTACAAGGTTAGGCGCAGTTCTTAGTGTGAAGATAGTCATTGTCCCGGCAAACTTGATGCGTGTTGAGTAGCAAGTAGAACTCAACACCAAGCTTTGTTTCGTCATTGAAGCGGAAAAGTTAATATAATCATTCCCGAGTCACCAAACCCACAACCGTTGTCTATATAGTCTGTCAGTCGCATTTAGATTTTCACACTGAGGAACTATTGCAGTGGCCAGTCGTGGCACAGTGGCATAACGTGTGACTGTAAAGCGACTGGTTGTGGGTTCGATTCCCGCTCGAGGAGTGGAAGTATTCAATATTTCCATTTTCTTCGACTTTGTGTCGCGACGCCTCCAAATTCGGCGGAAAATGGAGAACGGAGTGTTTTAACACTAGGTTCCATTTGCCTACCCTGCTGTGTGCGGGATACAGCGTGAAGCTAAAAAAATATATATCTCTAAAGGTCACAGCCTGTTCTGAATACAATATAACCGTCGATTGTCTTTCCAAGCTGATCAAGAACTTTAAGTTTAATTATGAAATGAGACCAAAAATTATTAAATCATTTTAACCACAGACAAATGAAGCTGAAATTTAGTATTTTCTCATTTCATCTACAAGTTTAAGAAATAGAAACTTACATTTCTAAACGGCACAATATGAGGTTGAATTAATTAAATTATTAATTAAAATATTTTAGTCTGTTATATTTTCAACTGATTTTTAGGAAAATTTTGTTAATGGAATATGAAATTTGGCGTGGCTAAAATTGATATAAAGAAAAAAATGTGAACATCAATTCAAAATTTTTATCCGTTTCTTAAAAAATATGTTTAAAACACCAATATTTTTATTATTAATACATTGGAAATACATAAATTTATTTTACGATATATTACATATCTTAGTTTTGCCTAAAGAGTATAGCGTTGTGACTTGTACAATAGCTTATTTTTTTATCAGCTTCACACTTTAAGGGAGTTGTCAGAGAGGACATAGTTTCAAGGCACTTCGTCTTCCACTTTCCTGTTGAAATTGAGACATTGCGAGTTAAGTGGCGGAACTTAACGCGCTTTGTCTTGGGTACCAGAGCGAAGAAACGAAAATTTAAATAAAATCATTTCCCAAACGTAGATAAAACCCCCAACCACTGCGTTTACAATCAGACCCTGTCCTACTACGCTACAACAGCCTTAGCTTTTTTTTTAGCTTCACGCTGTATCCCGGGATACAGCGGGGAATGCAGAGGGAACCTAGTACAATACTAAGACACTCCGTTCCCCACTTACCGCCGAATTCGGAGGCTTGCGTGTTAAGTGGCGGAACTTAACGCCGCGCTTTACCTCGACACCAGAACGAAGAAAATGGAAATATTAAATATTTCCACTCTTTGAGTGGGAATCGAACCCACAACCAGTCGTTTACAGTCACACGCTCATGACACTGGGCCACGACTGGCCACAGCTTCTTTTGCCTCTATAAATAAAACAAATTCCCATTTCATAAAATTTATTTGTTTTCGATTCAATAAAATAAAATATTATTATATTAATAGTAATAAAATCAATCACAAGCCGGTATTCTCGCTAATAAAGTCACGTATAGTTGGTGCGGCTATATCCGCGAACACGCTTGGTGAGAGGGCCTGTCCGCAACCCCTGCCGAAGGAAACTATGCCGACTGCCAACCCGTCTTGTATGGCCGCTCCTCCGGAATCACCCTGGATTATAAAGTAAATCTATTTTTTAACATTTAAAAATGTTATTCACACAGTTAGGATATATAAAACATTTTCAGAAAACTTTGAAACAAATTAAATTTGCGATATTCGAATCCGCACCTTTAGATAACCGCCCAAGCACTACATCCGGCTACATCTAAACTTATCGAAACGCTAAGTATCTTATACTTATATAAAAATAAGCTGCAATAAGAGACTCGTTCAAGACACGGACACGTATAAAGTTTATAACAAGACAAAATAACGTTTTATCAATATCACCTTCACGCTGTATCCCGCACACAGCAGTGTAGGCAGAGGGAAGCTAGTGTTAAGACACTCCGTTCCCCATTTTCCGCCGAAATCGGAGGCATTGTGTGTTAAGTGGCGGAACTTAACGCCGCAGACAAAATAACGTTTTATTTTTTTACATTAAAACGAATTGAAAGATGGCTTCATATTGTTTTCCGTAAAGCAGAAAAATCTGTGTCAAACCTAGTGTTAAAACACTCCTTCTCCAGTTTTCGCCCAAAATAGATAATTTACCGGCTGAATCGCGTGTCGTAATTAACGCCCCGCTCTATCTTATGGAGTAAGTAATCGAACTCAGAAACGAACGTAATTTCATACAAAAGCAGTTCCAATGTATCACTATAGCCTAAAAATGCTACTTTATTTTGAAAAATATCACATAAAGTAATCAGCTATAATGAGCGTAAGCGACTTTACCTGACAAGTACTTTTCCCTCCCAAAAAGAAATTGCCTCCACACCACATGTTCCTCGTCAACACTGTTGGGTAGACCAGGAAACACCGGAAGAAGTGTACGACGGGCAGCTCTACGTGCATCAGACGATCGGGAATTGATGAAGCTCCTTGCTAGAATAAAAAATCTTTGAAATAGTATGTACATGTGAGATGTAAAATTCGAAGGATAATTTGTTTTTGTAAATTTCCACCTATTTTAGGGATATTGTCTGTAGAGTGACGGAACTCAACGCTGTACCTTGTCTTTGACTAGACCGGATAAATGGAAATAATATAAATGTACTTGTATTGAGCATGGATCGGAACACACAACCGTCATGCGGTTTTGGGTATAATTCCGATCCAACGGCGAGCCTTGCTGGCACCCGCCGCCCAGGTCCGCGGACGATTGGGGCAGTGCCCGAGACCTGGGCTAGTGGCGGGTAAGGAGCACCGTCAGGTTTTTAGTGGGTAAAAGGAGGAACGAACCGGAGTCCCACATAACCGCGTCCGGGTCCCCACCCCGGGCGGGTATCCGTAACGGATTTTCCTGACGATAAAAAAAAAAAGGTTTAATTCCGATGCGCCATGATGGTCTAGGTTTCTTTCCACATTTTTTTTCACAACTTCAGTTAGCGCTAACGTTAAGCTAAATGTTTTGTGAGGTGAAAAATCAGCTTCACGCTTTTTTCTGCATAAGAAGGTAGTCAGGGAGAAATTAGTGTGAAAATATTCCTTTCTCCACTCTAAGTCGACATATTAAGTATTGAGTGGCAAAATTAATATCACATTTTTTCTTATTTACAGCGGATAAATGCAATTAATTTAAATATATTGATACCTCCTAATGGAAATCGAAGCTTCAACTAATCGTATTTACAGTCAAACTCTATAGTCAATGACATACATAATGAAAATTAGTCAATTCAAGCACGTATAAAAAAAATATACTTATATTCACATACGTACATTCATACATTTCATCAAAAAGCAACACCAAATAAAAATGTACGCTATAAGAAAAAATTACAAAGTTTCTCTCTAACAGCACATGCTCAAAGTGAAATATGTCTTGGTATTTCAGAACATTACTTGCTCTGTAAATGAATTGCCTTTTGAAAGCCTTTAAGCATTAAGTTGCTTTCTTATTGTTAGTTAAAGTATATGTTTTATATATGAAGTTTCAAGAGTACATCTGTATGATTTGAAAGAAGCTTTTGCCAAATTTTCTAGTACATTTTTATTGTGAATACAACAAGAGAATTTTATTGTTTAGGTTATTTGTTAGGAGAACAGTCGTTGTGATCTTTTATTACACTGTTTAGAGCGTTATAAAATAAATTTTGACTTTTTTTAAAAAGTTTAATAAAATTACATTGGCATGTCTCGAACGTTAACTTTAGCTCTTGGACGTTATTGAATACACTCAGGCTCATTCTCGCCTACTTTAAGCTTGTCTTTATATTTTTTTTTATGTATGTTACTCAGTTTAAAAAATAAACGATTTATTCAACATTTGTTACAGGCTCTAATTCAATTTAGATATAACTAGCGAGTGAATTGTTTTACTATAGTTGTTTCGTATTTTTAACGACATGTTTTCTTGCTTAACTCCTGCAATTTATATTTTTCATATAAATTTTCAACCATGTTTGATCTTGTGTCATGAACTGTCTCCCTGAGAAAAATCATCGTAATCGAGCCGGTAGTTTAGGAAGAGAAGCATAACAGACAAACACACAGAGAGACAGACTTTCCCATCTATAATATTAGAATGGATTGTTTCTTTCGATCTGGTCTGACCTCGATTAGCTCATAACGAACCTATTCTGCACTAAAAGTTGAGAAAGGACTCAGAGAGACCTCTCTCATCCTATATCAGAAATGGGCTTGGAAATGAATAATTTGAATAAAAAATACTTGAACAGTCTTCAAGTTTCGGAGTCTTCATATATGTATGTATATAATATTATTCTCATCAGGCTACTTAAGTCATACTTTAAGTCTTAATAAATTTATGAATTAATGATAAATACAGTTATTTATAACGAAAAACAATAAACAAACGAAAATCCTACAAAACCAATTTTATTTATAATTTCTTTTCTTAGTCTTGTTTTTAATAAAACGCGTGGGCGGCGTTATTATACTTTGCCATAAATAATTCTAATTCATTCAAGATTTCGTAAATATTGGTGCTCTTATAATACTTATTTTTGTCGCCATCTTGATCCAAAAAATAAACAAAATAAAGAAAACATTATTTTTTTCTTACAATTTAATTTATATCACTACGGATATAAGGTCTGAACCTTTTTTTAAAATAATCTTTTTTTATATATATATAAATTCCTTTTTTCATTAATAATATCAGAGCTTAAAACTAAGTAAACTTTAACTAACATTAATAATTTCCAAAAAATTACCTTAGTCCTGCCCCATCCGCTGACCATAATTTCCCCACTCAGCGGTCTATTCCTCGGCGGTAAATCGATAGGTCGCATTGTATCACTAAACTGTATAGGCTCAGCGGTTCTCATGTATGCCACGTCCTTGTCGAAGGGAGGATTGTCATATTCCGGATGTGGTTTTACTTCGGCTATGGGTATAATTGTTCCGTTCTTTCGGAATGAACTGCCAGCTCGCAGGACGACTGTTGAAGGGTCCACACTGAAAATTATATATTTTATTGTTATTTATATTATATTTTGCCACTAGCGATTTTGATCTTCTTTACGATTTTTTTCTCAATCGGGCCAGTAGATTACCCGTGAAAACATAACAGGGAGAGGAGATACAGATTTTTGCATTTTTATAATAATAATATGAATGAGTACGGATATATCTAATACAATGTCCACTATATAATAACAGATGACGCTACCCGTTCCAGAAAACGTAGTTACATCTGCTGTCATATAGATTATATAAAGTTTTATAGACCGCTCAAATGTATCTTTAATAAATGTTATGCTTATTTTGTTTTATAATTATTTTAATTAGTGATATTAAAACAAATTTAGCTTCACTCGTGAACTATGAACATAATTTGAATATTTTTTTTAAATTTCATTTTTCTGCGGGAGTTGTATTGAATACCAGGATGAAAACTATCCCATATATTGTTCTAACTTCTAAACTAACTTCATACAAAAATACATTAATTTCTACCCGGTAGATATCAGTATATAAATGATTTACTTATATCGGTTTTTTATTTTTTCCAAAAAAACTACATGGAAAACCGGGATAAAAATTATCCTATATGTACCTTTGGACTATAAGCTATCACTATACCAAAATTCGTTCATTTCTGTCCAGTAGTTTTTGCGTGATTAGCGAACAAATTAACAGACAGACAGACAGACAGACAAAAATTCTACTGAGTGGTTTTTTCGAGGTCGCAATGCCTCCGAATTCAGCGGAAAGTAGTGGACGGAATGTCTTAACACTAGGTCCCCTCTGCCTACTCTGTTGTGTGAGGGATACAGCGTGAAGCTTAAAAAAATGTGGTGGTGGTCAGCGTGGTTAATAGGGCGAGGTTGTGGGTTCGATTCTCACTAATTGGAATTATTATAAAAACAAGGAGCTTCAAGCTTTTTCGGTATACCGGAAAGGTAGAGAGAAGAGATTGATAAGACAATTCGTTCTCCACTTTTCACAGAATTTTGGAGGGATTACTTGTTAAGTGGCGGAATTCAACGCCGGGCTTTCGCGTCGAAACCAAAGCGAAGAAAATGAAAAATTAAATATTCCAACTCCTTCCTTAGTACTGACTACATACATTATTGTTATTTATATTAAGGTTGCGATTGATGTGCAGATGGACAACCCTGCGGAATTTAACGCCGCGCTTTGCCTCGATACCAGAGCAAAGAAAATAGAAATGCCAAATATCACTCCTCGAGTGGGAATGGAACCCCCAACCAGTCGTTTACAGTTACACGCTTGTGCCACTGGGCCACGACTGACCCCAGAATAAAAATAATTAAATTACAATAATTTCTCCAAGTAAAAATCGAACCCGAAACCATTCATAATTAAAATGACATAAGATCTCACTGCAGCACGGTAGTCCCACGTGCATAGTGTATATAATTAAAATAATGAATATATCTTTAATAATATTTTTTACAATAACAAAGCTCGAGCTCTTTGTGGCCAGTCGTGGCCCAGTGGCACAAGCGTGTAAACGACTGGTTGTGGGTTCGATTCCCACTCGAGGAGTGGAAATATTTAATATTTCCATTTTCTTCGCTCTGGTGCCGAGGTTAAGCGCGGCGTTAAGTTCCGCCACTTAAAACGCAAAGCCTCTGAATTCGGCGGAAAGTGGGGAACGGAGTGTCTTAACACTAGGTTCCCTCTGTCTACCCTGCTGTGTGCGGGATACAGCGTGAAGCTAAAAAAAAAAACAAAGCTCGAAATATTATTTATGTCATGCAAATGACTTTGATAAAAAAACTGACCTTTGAATTGGACGTGCATAATTTTAAATTACTTCCAAAATAATATAATATTATGTAAAGAAAACAAAATTATTCGTGTTTTAAATTTGCCATTTTAATTTTAATTATTATACTGTACGTCATTTAATAAATAATGTTATCGTGGCACAATGAGACAGCATCTGACGGGCTGACGGTTCGATTCTCTAGTGGTGAAAGTGTTATTTAAATTATTTTCACGTTCTTTCCCGCACAAGGAAGGGTCAGGAACCTAGTGTCAAGAAACTCCGTCTAATAATCGAAACATTACGTGCTTACGGAACTCAACACCGCACTTTGTCTTAGGTACTAGAGCAGAGAAATCAAGATAATAAATAATCATTCTTGCGAGTGGAAATCGAACCCACAACCATCGTTTTCACAGTCAGACGTTGTCCCACTGCGCCACAACTGCCTAAATTACTTTTTTTTTCCTTCAGGAACAAGACAAGCACGGCATTGAGTTTCGCCTCTTAGCACACCATGTATTTGAGCAATATATGGATGAATTGTCCCTACGGAATATAGAATATGGAGTGTCTTGTCACTAGATTCTCTGTAACTAAACACGATCGATTGTGGGTTCGATTTCCACTCTAAGTAACGATTATAGCTAAGTTCATTCTGATACATAAGATAAAGCGGAATAAAGTGTAAAGTGATAGATATTATCTATCACTTTATGCCCAAAAAATAGCAAGAACAGGCAAAATTAGACATTATAGACACTTACTTTTGAGCACAATGTCCCGCAGTTAAAATATAATTCTCGCTAACAATAAAACCTCCGCAGAAATACGAATTGTTCACTATAAACGATACTTGGTAAGGATGCTCTTCTATGTTCGCTTCTTCTCCACCCACTATTCTATCGTCAGCTTCGACCGTTTCAAGAACATTGTCCTCTTCGTTAACTGGAACTCTTTCTGATAATATTATTTCTGGAAAGAATTTAAGAAATTTTTAGCAGTATTTAGATGAAAATTTAAGCATTTTTTTTCAGTGTCATACTTTTTCTCATACAGTTAAGTAGGTAAAACTAACCTAGTGTTAGTGCTAATCAACTTTCTGCCCGAGAATTTGCGTGCCCCTCTTTCCGCCGAATTTTGGAGGCATTTTTTTTAATAAAAAACATTACTATACACTTAACGCGCGGCGTTAAGTTCCGCCACTTAACACATTGCGTGTTCGTTGTTGCGTTGCAAGTGGTGGAACTCAACGCCGCGCTTTGGTACCAGAGCGAAGAAAATGGAAATATTAAATATTTCCAATCCTCGAGTGGAAATCGAACCCACAACCAGTCGTTTGAAGTCACGCGTCTGTGCCACTGCGCCACGACTGGCTAAGGGGAATGACTATATTGCGATTAATATAATTGCAATATAGTCATTCCTCTGAGTGGGAATCGAAAGCACAACCAAATACTACAGTCAAACGCTGTGCCATTGAGGCGCAATGGTGTTAATATTAGTAGCCTATTATTATAAACCACGACTGAAAGTTGAAATTATAAAAATTGTATATAGTCAGTGGCCAGTCGTGGCCCAGTGGCACAAGTGTGTGACTGTAAACGACTGGTTGTGGGTTCGATTATCACTCGAGAAGTGTAAATTATATTTCCATTTTCTTCCCTCTGGGGTCGAGGTAAAGCGCGGTGTTAAGTTCCGCCACTTAACACGCAAGCCTCTGAATTCGGCGGAAAGTGGGAAACGGAGTGTCTTAACACTAGGTTCCGTCTGCCTACGCTGCTGTGTGCGGGATACAGCGTGAAGATAAAAAAAAAAAGATAAAAAAAAAGTATATAGTCAAGTTACTTCATAACAGCTTCTGATAAAGAAACTATATAAATAAGTATTTTTAATTAAAATGCAAAACAGTATCGCCACTATAACAAGAGGCTTATATCTTTTATATTCCAAAGACGATTTGTTTAGACCTTAGAACATCAATTTAGTAAACGATTTATCATTATTTTATGAGCATCGTAATGCAGTAGCAGGACTTTAAGTGGCCTTTGCGCTAGTTATGGGTTCAGTTCTCATTTAAAGTACCTTCATCTCATCTTAAGAGATTTGTACTAGGAACCGCCTCTTTACTCTGCATGGCGGGAAGAGCTAAGCGAAGTACATATTTAATTATATTTAAAATAAACTTTTAAAAGCAAACAACACTAACAACACATACAACACTAACAACACATAGCTTAACGTTCCACAGCCTAATGGTCTTATTCATAAAAAGTTATGGAACAGTTAAAGTGTTCTATAAGCCCACTATAAGAGAAACGTCAAAAAATGGTATTCATAACAGCATTTTAGCGCTAAACAGTACTATAAGCGTACTATAAAGTTATCGTGGCCAATACCCTACTATAGCGGCTCTATAAGATAAAAAATGGCCGATTCCTATCAGCTGATCATTTTAAATGACATTTGACGTGAGTGACTCGTCAATGTTAGCTAATCGAATTTGCATAACTTATTAATCCACTAATAATTATTGCTTTGTATCAATTTTCCACTTTTATATTTAAAATAAAAGCTTTACAAAGCATACATGCTTCCGAAATGATAGCAATAATGGAGAAGAGTTCGGAGCGAAGAAAAGTGTATAGAAGCAGGGGTTGACCCGTTTTCCTTATACGACGAAGAGTTTCGGATGCGTTACCGCTTTCATAAATATACTGCTTTTATGATAAACCTTGTGCGAGAATAACCATGGAGACATGCAATTAGACAATATTATTAATAAAGTGAAGTTTTAACTAGGAGAAATTTTAGTTAGTAAATTTTATAAAATAGTAAGTTTAACGCCGAGCTTTCCCTCAACACCAGAGCAAAGAAATGAAAATATAAATTGAAGTAAATATTTTATTGCCTGGAGTGAGGATCGAACCCACAACTAGTCTTGTTACAGCTTCACTTTGTGCCCGTGCACCATGGCTGACCTCAATTTGTTAGATTTTGGTTAATAAAAAACAGTTTATTTCTATAAATTTTATTCTTTAGATGTGTAATACAATAATTTACGTTTGAGTAATTCTTCCTTTAATAGTGAATTATTTAATTTTTGTTCTAAAATTTTTAATTTTTGCCTTTCTACGGCCATCTGGATCTCTCAGGTAGCTCCTTTCTGTAAGCAATTACATTTGCTGCTATTCTTGAGCTTATTGTCATGCTGTAACCAAAAATGTAATATATCTATTATCCTTTTAAATATGTTTTCCAAAGAAGTATGTATTATAAATTAATAAAACTTATTTTGTTGAAAGCTTAACACATTTTATTTATTATTTCAGTTCAATTTAAGTTTGTTAATCCAAATTTAATATTGCTTGTAAATATAAGATAGTACTGAATGATTTTAGTGAATCTAACTTAGTAATATATTATAGTAATAAAAATAAAGATAAGTTCATTCAACATACACATTTCTTTAATCTACCAAGATTGTGTGCTAGTGCTAGTACTTGGATGCACCATCTAAAAAGAATATAATCAGATTTCCTTGCTGAGCATTCTTTAGGTAGTATTAGCTATTTAATGTAATGGAAAATAAATTTTGTCGCTTCCCATCAAATTATTTGTTGAAAATAAAATTGAACTAAATTGACTAAAATAATAAAATTGAAATGACTTTCTGGGTATTGTGGTATTATCATTCATTTAATATTTCATGCACTACAATTAATTATACTTAACATGTCTTATTACTTATGTGACAGAGTGAGTGATTTGTGTGTTGCTGTTTATTTCATAATATTAATATATTACACATACTTTTTTCTTCTTTTATATTATTTTCTGTTCTATTCTTAAACAAGAATTGATAATAATTACATAAATATTTCTTTATTCAAAATGAAACACTAATTGGCCAAATGTTTGTATTTTTATATGTACCTGGTTATCTGAGTAAAATTAATTTGAGTGTACTGTGAACTCATGAGGGAGCCAAACTGAAATGTCATCACCAGTTGCTGGTTCTGTAGTAGGTGGTGAGCTACTAACTGTTTTTAGTATTTGTTTTTTTTTTCTATAAATATCAGCTTCTTAGCAGACATTTTTATAATACCCTGAGCTTCTTAGCTGACATTTTTATAATACCTTGAGCCTTAATTTGTTCTTTTTCTTCTTCAAGGGGTTTTTGCCATATTGTTAAAACTGAAACATTAAGTGCCGTGTTAATAAAATAACTACACAATTACTTTTCCTCAGCAATTCTTTCAAGATCATCTATGGAATAGAAGCATAAGAATTGAAACATAACATGCGTATGAATGTTTACAAAACAAAACTTACGTGTTCGAATTAACTGTATCAGTAAAACCAACCTTATCCTCCTCCAACCAATTCTCACTTCTCTGCCTTTTCTTGCTCTCTACAATTTTTGATTCCGATGCCATTTTATAAGTAATGGAGTAATATTTAAAATAAAATTAACACGTACGTACTACTAGTAAACAAATGTCAATAGCTTATCGCACCACAAACAACAAAATATGGTTTTTATCCTTAATAATGTCTATGATTAGTCGTATTTAGTAAAATTATACACATTATCTGTGGTCAATTGGCAAAGTTTCTTGCCAATTTCATCGTAGTGGCAACATTTTAGCTTATAAACAGTATATTAGTTATAGTAGGTTTATAGTACTGTTATGAATACGCATTTTTATGGAACGTTTCATAAGCTTATAGAGCATTTTAACTAATGAACGTTTTAAGCGTTCTATAAGCATTTTTTATGAATAAGGCCGTAAGTCTATAGGCACTTTTTTACCATTTATTCAATAACTACAATTACAATAGTCACCAAAAATAACCCAAGAAGAGTTAAGCCACAACGAAGCACACTTTTGACCAGTAAGAGCTTCGATTCGCTCAGCTCAATGAACGTAACTTTTAGAGAGATCAGTCGTAACTTGAGGGCATAAAGTGAGACTGTAAACGCAACTGGTTGCGGATTTAATAAACTTTCGAAAAATAATAATTTTTAATATTTCCATTTTCTTCTTTCTGGTGCTGAGTCAAAACGCGGCGTTAAATTCAGCCACTTAACACGAAATACCTCCAGAATTCAGCGGAAATTAGGGAACATGTACTACACAGCTAAAGTAAATTTTATGTACAATATTTGACTATAGACAAAAAACTGATCTAAAACTAGATTACCACCTAAAAGAAAATATTTGGGGCCACTCGTGGCCCAGTGGTACAGACGTGTGACTTAAAACGAATGGTTATGGGTTCGATTCCCACTCTCGAGGAGTGGAAATGTTTAATATTTCTATTTCGGAACTTATGTCGAGGCAAAGCGCGGCGTTAAGTTCCGCCACTTAACACGCAATGTCTCCGAATTTGGCTCAAAAGTGGGGAACGGAGTGTCTTAACACTAGGTTCCCTCTGCCTACCCTGCTGTGTGCGGGATACAGCGTAAAGCTATAAAAGAAAAAACTAAATATTTCTTTGAAAAAATACTCCAGTTATACTTCAGTTACTTAAGTACATAATAACATTGCCTCAAGTTAAATTAGAACGAAAACGCTTACCAAATTTACAAGTGTTTCAAAATTACCAAAGTTTGTGTGTCGTGTTTTTAAGTTGTATGTTTTCTGCGTACGCTTTAAGATTAAAATGCCGCCTATAGGTACAGTGGTTAGTGAATAAGTTTAAAAATGTATTATAGAGTTCCTAGGTTCAATATTTTTTTTCGCTTGAACTCAAGAGGGTTTCAATTTTTTTTGTATTATAAAAAGATTTTTAAAAAATAACAATTTTTTGTGCAATTTAAGGCTTTTTTCCTGCAAGTACTACCCTGGTAGTTAGAGAGAACCTAATCACATCAAGATGCTCTGTTCCCTACTCCTCAAATTCAAGCCATTGCCATTGAGAAATAAAAATAATTAAAAATCATAAAATGGTGAAAAAATAATAATATCTCTAAGTAATAGAAAACGCGGCATTAAATTACGCCACTTACAAATTTCGCTATTGCAACAACTTCAGATAATAAAAATATCACAACTTTTTTTGCCTCCTTTATCTTCACGCTGTAGCCCGCACACAGCCAGGTCGTCACCGCCGAATTCGGAGGCATTGCGTGTTAAGTGGCGGAACTTAACGCCGCACTATACCTCGACACCAGAGCGAAGAAAATAGAAAAATTAGATATTCTCACTCCTCGAGTGGGAATCGAACCCACAACCAGTCGCTTTACAGTCACACTTTGTGCCAATGCTCCACGACTGGTCCCAAAGATGTATCTTAAAATAAAATAATAAAAAAAATCATTTACTATTTATTTTTATTATTTTATTTTAAGACACATCTAGTTTTCCTATAGCAGTCTTATTATCCTGTTCACCTAATTGTTATTCTATACGCGACCAAACGAAAGTTGTCGCCGTCATTACTCATCGCCCGATCGAAACAATACTTATTTAAGTTAAACCATTTACAGAACGTGATAGGGCCGTAGCTAACAGAATTACAATTTAGAAAGCTTATTTTAGGTTAAAAACATATTTCCTTATGTTGAAGGGTTAATTAATATAGACCGTAGAAGCTCAGTGGGATAGCGTCTCAGTTTAAAATGGTGATTGTGGGTTTGATTCTCACTTGGGGGTGTCTTATTTTGAATTTCTCCATTCTTGTCAAAGACGAACCGCCAAATATCTGATGATGTGTTCCGGTTCGATGACATGTAAGCCAGCTCTCTCTCTCCCTATTCCCACCATCCCCATCCTTATTTCCTCCTTTCCTCCACCCCCCTTAAGGTCGGCAACGCATCCACAACATTTCTAATGTTGTGGATGTCCATGGGCGAAGGTAACTACTTACCATCAAGTAGTCCCTCTGTTCGTTAGCCCCACTTTCTTCAATAAAAAAAAACGATACAAAGTGGAGAATGGAATGTCTTAACGCTAGGTTTTTTCTATGACTCTTTCCCGTAGGAATTACCGGATCACCTCTTTTATAGCTCTTAAAGTAACGTCTGACCATCTACGCGTTGGTTGAGGATTGGATTCATATTCGGGGGAATGAATTTTCGAGTTCAGCGAAAAATAAAGAACGAAGTGCCTTGATACTAGATTATCTCTGACTACTCTTCTATGCAGAAAAAAATGTAAAGCTCAACAACAATACATAAGTGTTAATGTATATGTAATATATCTAAATATATAGAATACAGAATTATATCTGCCTAGTCTTATAAAATATTTATTTAACTACTGCACTATTTTTAAACATTTTTAAACTGTTATTCCACACTTAGGAAAATTGAAAAGACATTTACAAATATAAGTTGTAATAGAGCGTATAAAAATTTCTACGCAGCTGGTAGTAGAACGCATGGCTCAGTGGTGAGAGCGCCTGGACAGTATTCAGAAGGCGCGGGTTCGAATCCCGCTGCGTTCAAATTTTTATACGTTTTCTTTAAATGTCTAATGCACTATTATTTTACTAAAATATTTTTTATTATAATTTAACTATTTATGCAGTTAACAAAGCGATAAAAATTTTTAAACTTATAGTTGCCAAGTCCAGTGTAAGTTACACTATAATGAGTTTGTAACGTTGAGATAAAAGTTGTAAAGTGTCATTTTATAGTAGAGAAATGTTTCTTTTCAGCTTTACGCTTTACTAGTATAGTAGGGTAGTTAGAGATAAGACACTTTGTTCTCCATTTTTTATGTTGAGTGACAGAACTCATGGCCTCATTTCTTTTTTTTTGGTTATATACAAAGATTATATATTATCCGCCACTTAACACGCAAGCCTCCGAATTCGGCGGAAAGTGGGAACGGAGTGTCTTAACACTAGGTTCCCTCTGCCTACCCTGCTGTGTGCGGGATATAGCGTGAAGCTATTTTTTTAATATATTATCGAAAGACCATCATGGTATACCTAATGGAACAACATACTGACTATACGTAATGATTGATGGTTCAATTCCCTCTAGGTGAGATGACCTTTACTTAGTTATTTTTTTTATTTTCGTTAGTAAACAAAACAAATTCGCTCTAGAAAAAAACAAAGTCTCTAATTCGGGCGAAAATTGGAAAACGGAGTGTTTTGCCACTATTCTCTCTTACTACTCTGCTATGAGGAAAGAAATGTGAAGCTAAGAAAAAAAATCGCAAGGTCAGGCATCGAACCCACAGCCATTGCGTTACAGTCCTTCACAATCATACCATAATGGCCTCAGTCTTTTCCTACGAAACGATTATAACCAATTTATAGCGACTCCAAAGGTCATATCGTATGCAAATAATATGGTAAATGTGTATATACGTCAAATCAAATTATATAGTTAGTTGTAGTTTATACTTATTATTACACGAGAAGAGCGATTCGCGTAATCTCAACTAATGTCAAATGATACCGATGCATGTTTAATTTCCACGTAATGTTAAAAATAAGGTTTTTCTTATAAATATATTTAAAATATAATGTAATACTAATTATTAATTGGTGTGTCCAGTGAGTGGCCAGTCGTGGCCCAGTGGCACAAGCGTGTGACTGTAAAACGACTGGTTGTGGGTTCGATTCCCGCTCGAGGAGTGGAAATATTTAATATTTCCATTTTCTTCGCTCTGGTGTCGAGGTAAAGCGCGGCGTTAAGTTCCGCCACTTAACACGCAATGCCTCCGAATTCGGCGGAAAGTGGGAAACGGAGTATCTTAATACTAGGTTCCGTCTGCCTACCCTGCTAGCGGGATACAGCGTGGAGCAAAAAAAAGGACATTAATTTATATAGCAAGATAGCAAGAGAGAGCTGATATCCAATTTCCGCCAGAAAATAAGACCATGCTTGTTGAGTGGTGGAACTCATATTCTTTCTTCTTTCTTCTCGATTATATAAAAACATTATGTCATGTTATTCACAAACTTAAAATTTGAAGCCGTAAAATTTGAAGCCGTCCACGCGCTCTGACCACTAAACCATTCGTTTATCTTGTCTTTTTAAAGTACCCTCAGGGCGTTAAACTCCGCCACTGAGCACACGATAACTTGAAAATGAGCAGAACAGAGAGAATTAAGAACAGAACAGAGAGAATTAAGAATACTCATTTTTACTTTCTATTACTTTGCCATATAATTTTGGAACATACGATATCAACATGGTACAACTATAACAAATATAAAAGTAACATTTTGGGGGAATGAATACATTTAAGCTCTTTTTATGTTGATGTTAGTCTTAGGTACAAAAACAATTAAAAAATAGTAATTTAAATAAGATGATTCTTCCAACTTTTCTGTTTTGCTTATTATTTTCATTTTTTTAGCTTCAAGCTCCGTTCCCGAATTTTGGAGGCATTGCATGTTAAGTGGCGGAACTTAACGGCGTGCTTTGTCTCGGTACCAGAGTGAACACAATGGAAATATTAAATATTTCCACTCCTCGAGTGGAAATCAAACTCATGACTAGTAGTTTGAAGTCACACGTCTGTGCCACTGCGCATATTTTCATGCCAGACAAAATGCCTCAATTCCATATACAACATGGAGAATGGAGTGTCTTGACACTAAGTTCTCTCTATCTACCCTATTATGCTATAAAAAGCGTAAATCTGAAAAAAATATATAATTTAAAAGAATACTTTTACTTTTAAAACTTACCTCCCACCACAAACGGCGCGAACCACAAACAAACTAACGTAAAGGACCACATGCCAGTAGAAAGTAACTAAACTAATTGAGTTAGTACAAAGTCGAACCTCTAGTAACTATATAGGCACTCATTTACATAACTATGCGATACCCACATCACGTATATGAATACGAGAAATTAACCTTAGGAGTAACTAATTATTATTAATTTTGTAACTTTTTAATGTTTTCATTAAGTCGTCTTGGTTATGTATAGTCTTGTTGGTGCCTTGAAAAGTCAATTACTTTGTAATATGGGTAATATTTTCTTTTTTATTTATTTAATATATGTTTTATGCATTATTATAAATATATTGATTTCTTGCACTATTTTATATAAATATACCAAATTTCGTACTCCTCCGCCTGCGTAGGTTTCATAAAAAGGGATCCAAAGTTTTTCATTCAAAGCAGGAGGGATATTCGATATTTTCACAAAAACATTAATATACTCGATCAGAATTATGACCCATAGATCACAACGAAACGCTAACTTTCTTCATTCTCTACGTAGTATTGATCTACGTAGCTGTTTCGGTATATTGCAACCCTGGGTGGTGGATTTTTGTAAAATAAAGTAGCCTATGTTTAACCTTGGATTATCAACAACAAGCGGTGTAGATTTTTCATATAAACTTTCATCCCATATTTCAACCCTTTAGAGGTTGATTTTTCAGTTGAGAAACTAAGTAGCCTATGTGAGACCCAGTCATTTTTACTACTTTCGCTCTTAATTTCATCCATATCGGACTAGTAGATTAGCCGTGAAAGCGTGACAGACACACACACAGACATTCGCATTTATAATATAAGTACGGATTATTGGAAAAAACAAGTTGAATGATAATAACACTTTCATATTACCTATGTTTTTTACGAAAACTGCGTCATAATTTGATTTATCTGAATTAACACCTTAGCATCCGGGGACAGTGCTTGCGACTTGTGACCCAAGTATTGACCTAAGGAGCCTCCTTTAAAATATAAATAACTTTTCGCCATCACGCGCTCCTCCCCAACCCCATCGAGCAATGCTCTCCCCAACCAAATTTGTAACGATCCTACTAATGCCTTCGATATATGTATGTACTCGTACATGCTAGAAATGAACTGATGATAGTTCTAGATAGACCGAGATCATTTAGTAGATTAATATACAAATTATTCTATAATGGTTATTATAGATCTAATACTAGTCCTTGATAGTCATTAATGGGTTAGATTAAATTAGTGAACAGTAATTATAACGTG
The DNA here is from genome assembly GCA_019049465.1 of Dryas iulia moderata. NCBI lineage: Eukaryota > Metazoa > Arthropoda > Insecta > Lepidoptera > Nymphalidae > Dryas > Dryas iulia. The sequence continues at coordinate 14,180,829 of CM032429.1, forward strand.
GGGCCTGTCGTGGTGCAGTGGTACAAGTGTGTGACTGTAAACGACTGGTTGTGGGTTCGATTCCCACTCGAGGAGTGGAAATATTTAATATTTTTTTCGCTCTGGTGTCGAAGCGAAGCGCGGCGTTAGGTTCCGCCTCTTAACACACGATGCCTCCGAATTCGGCAGAAAGTGGGGGACGGAGTGTCTTGACATTAGGTTCCCCCTCCTTACCCTGCTGTGAGCGGGATACAGCGTGAAACTAATTATAATGTCAATTAAATAGAATCCGTTTCCTACGATACTTAATTTCTTTTTCATTCACTTTATAAAATTAAAAACATTTGAAGTTAAATACGTTTTGGACCTTCCTTCGAGTACCTACTTCTTAAATTACCCTAAAAAATTACATTTCTATACAAAAATCTTCAAGAATTTTTCTTATATCATATTTAACATATCATTATATAATATTTTATATGAAGTTTTGTTAGAGGTGTAAGCATTTTACAAATCATATCAATGAAATATTTAACAGTTTTAAACATTTTTAAAGTGTTATTCCACACTTAGGTAAATTGAAAAAGACTACTGTGCAATGCTCGCATGAACGCATTGAACGCATGCTCAGAGAGTGAGAGTGCCGGAACGGTATTCAAGAGGCGCGGGTTTGAATTCCGCTGCGTTCAAATTTTTATACGTTTTCTTTAAATGTCTTTTTGAAATACTTAACAGTGCCAATTTCGCACTCGAGTGTTGGCATAATTTTCATAATGTTTTCATGACATATCAATATAATGTCAATAAAAAATCTCAACCATAAAAAACATAATATTGATTTATAAAAATGTTATTCGTTATATATTTTTAATGAGCCCAGACTAATTTGTTCCGCGTAAATATAAAATATTCTAAAATATATAATTACGTTAAATTGACCAAAACGGGAAAAATGAAGCATAATAATAATCCAATGACGTTCGTCAAATTGCCGTTACATTATGTTACGAGCATCACGGATGTGATGTATGTACATCACGAACCATTCTTTTAAATCAGATTATGATATAGACTTGAATGATTATTCCAATGTCCTGTCGTTCAGAAATAGTAAACCAACTGTTTTTTTGTATGTTTCTTTTTTGTTGCTAAATTTATGAAGAAAAATAGCTTTTAGACTTGAAAAAGACATCTAAAGAAAACGTATAAAAATTTGAACGCAGCGGGATTCAAGCCCGCGCCTCCTGAATACCGTTCAGGCGCTCTGAGCCATGCGTTCTACTATCAAATGCTGCGTTCAAATTTTTATACGTTTTCTTTAAATGTCTTTTTCAATTTTCCTAAGTGTGGAATAACACTTTAAAAATGTTTAAAAGCTTTTAGACTTGCATGGACTTTGGAACTCTTGCCTTAGAATTCGCATTTCTACTTTTTTATCTTTTGAAAATGTTTTAATTTAGAAAAATTGGAAAATACTAGCCAAAACTTGGTGAAATCTCAAGGGTTTTGAGTTCCAGTAGAAATTTCGTGAAATCCTCTGTTTGGAATGTCGAGAAATCCTCAGGGGTGCACCTCTGTACTACCCTTACTGAGTACAGTATAATTTTAGCTTTATACGGCTTTTAATCTAGGTTATGCGTAGTTTATCGGTTACTTCACTGAGCCAAGTAACCGAAGAATTTAACACATGATTTAACAAAATTAAGTTTTATAAGACTAATAAATGAATTCATGAATCAATATTACATGTAAAAAACTGTATTCAAAATTTCCCATTTAAACGTTTAAAAAATCTAGTAAAAAAGACCTTGCTAAGGTCTTTTTTTACTAGATTTTTTTTTAATTTACCTAAAGATATATGCAATTACTGATAGCCGATGTTTGGTCAATAACGTAACTTCGTAATCACTTCCTAAATATACAAACTTGGTCCAATCAAAGGATTATATCAGACGTAACGTCTGACCAACAAATGGGATGTGATCCAAATCACAGAGCAATTACAAACCAAATAGTATTCGGACTTGGTCCTGGCCTTATGTGGTATAATATATAAACTTCTTTGAAATAAAACTATTTTTAATCGGATTAGTCGTGTATATTTTTGATATTTGGTCCGTAATTACAGGAAGACTCACTTTATCTGTGTTCAAGGACTACTATAAAGTGTTCGAAATGACGGGAATTCAAAAAACATAGGGTTTATTTCAAAAGCAAATGTGTATCCCAAACAATACGCAATTAATCCGGTTAAATATCATTTTAATTCAAAATGTATATATGCCCGAAAACAAAATATCTTATTAATATAAACCTTGCTTAAAAAGTAGTCTACAATATAAATGGGTGAAAATAAAGAGGAATGGTAAATCAAATTGCTCTCGTCGTCAGTAGCTCAAAATAAACAATTTTAGAAAACGTAGAAAAATATTGAACTCAGCGGGATTCGAACCCGCATCTCCTGGAAACCGTCCAAGCGCTCTGACCGCTAAGCCATACGTTTTATATTTTTCTTTAAATGGAATAAATCATATATTTCCTAATAATAAACGTTTTTCCCTTTATATCCTTATTTTAAATACCAAATAGAAGAATCCAAAGTAAATGTTAGTATAGACAGATGTAAGATTAAACACAAATGGGCTAAATGGCCTCAACAACGCCACAGTAGATAAGACAACACGACACTCGCATTAACATCTCAGCGTGATATTAGATTTCAAGTAATGCGGGCAAGTTCGTTTGAAAATATTGTAGGAAAAAATATTATTTAACCTAATTTATTTACATACTAAGTTGCAAAGGCCATGTGGTGCGGTGGGACATATTACTGTAAACGTGATTGGTTGTGGCCAGTCGTGGCCCACCGGCACAAGCGTGTGACTGTAAACGACTGGTTGTGGGTTCGATTCCCACTCGAGGAGTGGAAATTATATTTCCATTTTCTTCGCTCTGGTGTAGAGGTAAAGCGCGGCGTTAAGTTCCGCCACTTAACACGCAAGCCTCCGAATTCGGCGGAAAGTGGGGAACGGAGTGTCTTAACACTAGGTTCTCTCTGCCTACCCTTCTGTGTGCGGGATACAGCGTGAAGCTACCGCGTAATTGGTTGTAATTTGTAATTGTTCGATTCTTACTCGAGGGAAAGAGAATATTTAAATTATTATCATCACTCCGTTATGGTATTTAAAACAGTAAATTGCTTTAATTTTGAAGTCAAGCTCTACTCTTTAAGATAAGTATGGTGTTGATTTCCGCTACTCAAACGCGATGTCTCGATTTGCGCAGAAAGTGAAGAACGGAATATTTTGACACTAAGCTCTCTTTGACTACCCTAGGGTTGTTCGTTTGACCTTCGAATATGAAAATTCACCTATAGATCTTCAAGAATCATTTAATTATTTTTTATTGACTATCTTATTATTTACTTAACAACATTCAACATTATTAACAATATTTTCATTACCATTTAACAAGAATAGAGAGCAACAAGTGTTAGTCTATAACAGACGTTTCTTTCCTTTTTGCTTATTTCATACATGCGTGTTGATTGGTTTGACCACTTCAAAAGTCAAGATTTGTTTTGAAATACAAATATCGAAATCACGGGTATTTTTTTTCTTATTGAGTAAAGGAGGCCAACGAGCAAAAGGACCACCTTCTTGGTTGTCCTTCGCCTATGGACATCCACAACGCCACAGGAGTCGTGGATGTGTTGCCGAGCTTGGGGATGAAGGAGGGAAGGAGGGAGCTAGGATGGGGATGGTAGAAATAGGGAGGGCTGGCACATGCCATCGAACCGGAACACATCATCAAATATTTGGCGGTTCGTCTCTGACATGATAGTAGTCGAACGAATCTCCTACCACTAAGCTACTAGGTAACCCACCTTCTACGGGACGCTACCCAGCGACGAAGAGGAATGGTATTCTTAACCCGTCCCTCGGGTAAAAAACCCACCATCGGAAATACAAAATGCACCACAAACGCGTCAATTTTGTTACTTTTATATGCAAATCAAGAGAAACGCCATAATACACACGTATGAGTAATTCAATGTCACTCCCATCTGGCATACTTTTTTGCAAGCAACGAACGATCATTTCAAAATCCGCAACACATTTTAAAGTACTAAATTATGATAATTTAATATCTACTTGCGTAAACCAAACCTTTTTTGGTATTTTCAATGAAATTTAATAACTGTTTTTTTTTTGTTTTGCCCGAATTTCCTATATTTTGGCCAGTTATTTAGAAAGAGCCTAGTGACTAATCACTCTGTTATGAAAATTATGTATATTTTTCATATTATATCCTAAAAATATAAATCAGAACAAACGAATCGGAATAACAAAATATCGTAATAACAGAGGAAAAACGAAAAAAAATGCAATGTAAATATATTAAAATAATTATCAAATCGTTTAAATTACTAACACAATTATAAGTATATGCTATCCTGGTTCTCCTAGCAAAGACATCAGGGTCATGCTGTGAATATATTGTATTGCCATGGAATCCGGACACACGTGTCCAAATTTTCAGTTAAGGAATATTATCCATACTTATATTATAAATGCGAAAGTCTGTGAGTTTGTCTGTCACGCTTTCATGGCTAATCTACCGGTCCGATTTGGATGAAATTTAGAATAAAAGTAGTAAAAGTGATTGGCTCTAACATAGGCTATTTATTTTTTCAAAAAACATCCGCTAAGCGGTTGAAATAGGGGATGAAAGTTTATATGAAAAATCTAAACCACTTGACCGATTATAATGAATTTTGGTATAACTTTATTTTTCAAAAACCCACACGTATTTTTCAAAAACCCAAAACATAACGAAGCAGTTGTGTAGTTCACCCAGCGAGGAACCTCATTAGTACTTTATATAAAAACAAACATTTGATGGATTCATTTATTTAAACGTAGGTAAAGTGTACCCTTAACAGAAATTGATACTTATTTCAATGATGTAATCAATATTATCGTAGTAAATTTTACCCTTGCTGGTGTAATTTAATACTATTACGTATACAGTATTTAGGTCAAATTCAAGGAGATAATTGTATTAGATTTCTTTAGTAATGGAAACTTATGAGTCATTAGTGGCTTAAACCTGATGTAATAAGAAAAAAGTTTAATTTTTTTCCGTATAGCGGACTAGTCAAAGAGAATGTAATGACAAGACACTATGTCTCCCACTTTCCCCCAGTATTTAAAATATTGCGTATTAAAAAGTAGAATTAACACCGCACATTGCCATGCCGAAAACAGGAACGGAAAATATGCACATGTCTTTTTCCACATGGCCAGCATAGTCAGAGAGAACCAAGTTGCTGACATTTCGTTCGCCGCTTTCAGCCTGTAATAAAACATGACTATTAAGTAATGCAATTTAACGCCACACTTTGTCTTAGGAGTGGAGGAATGAAAATAATACTCGTATATAATTATTCCACTTATGAATTTAGCCCACTACTATCGCGTTATCAGTTAGACTCTGCCTAATTGCAACACGATGGCATCAATGACGGAAACAAAAGTAATTTATAACTTTCACGAGAGGAAATCGATCTTACGACCAACCACGTTTACAGTCAAACGCTGCCTACTATACCACGATAACCTCGGAAGTACGTTCGTAAGTAATTTATATAATACTGTCATTTACATTTCTACGCTACATTGAAGGGTTAATCGTGCTTAAGTGGCGCGCTTAAAGGCCACGTAGAAATTAAATTTAATAAACTATAATCTATGACGCAAGTGTATCAATTAAAATCAACTGCTATATATAGAAATGTACACGCAACAATATTACTAATGGTAAATGAAAAAATATATCATAATAGCGCAGTTTGAAGCGTCTGACTATGTTTATGTATATAGTTGGGGGTTCGATTTCTGCTGGGGAAAATAATCATAAGACATAATATATGGCGTTAGGTACCGCTATATAACAGGCACAACATGCAATGTTTCTAAGCATGACACCCAAAGCCTATTTTGGCTTTTACAGTCACTGATATACCATTGACGCCGTCGTGACGTAGCTAGACCAGTTCTGACTGTTAACGCGATAGTCGTGAGTTTGATCCCTCATCCTTATACTTCAATAATGATTGAAGGTTTTTAAATAACACAGAAATCGGGGAACGGAGTGTCTTAACACTACGTTCTCACTGTTAACACCGCCATGCGAAAAGTAGATGCTGAACCTTACTTCTTTATTTGAATTTAAGATTAAGAATAGATTTTTTAGCTTCTCACTATGTCAGCAGGTTATACAGTCCTTTTGTATACCTAAAGTTAAGAGACTCCGGAACTCAACGCCGCGCTTGGCCTTGATGCCAGAGTGAAGAAGAGGAAATATTTAATATTTCAATTCTTCCTTGAATGGTAGTGGAACCCACAACTCGTCTCGACAACGGTTACACTTTGTGCCCCTACGCCACGACTAAGAATAGGTAAACAATAACACTTTTTACCCATTTGAGACTACTACTATGATACATTACCAAATAATTGAAAAATATTCAAAAGCATTTTTATAATTCACACTCACTCACATAACAAATATAGATATTGTTACGAAAATATCACAATTCAAACGTATGAGTTAACAATTTTGTTAAAAGCCAATCTCTTCAATGAAGCCGGCCATTTCTTTTTTGAATTCTTTTATGAATAGAATTCAGAAAACTGTTATTCAATGTAATAGCAAATTTGCGAATTGTTATTCAATATTTTTCCGATACACATTATATAACGTTAAATCGAAAAAAGTATGTGGAAAAACTATTTTTAGCAATTTTATCTTTTAGCAATCATAGAGAATCTATTGATAAACACTGTTTCGCGTTCTATATAGTAACAAGACATTCTTTGAAGTTCTTCGTTTATTTGTTGCCTGAAATTGAGAATTGAAACTGAACTGCTTCGTCTAACGGAAATAAAAAATAATATTTTACATATTTTCGTGGCTCGAGCCAGTTTGGGGCCAGTCGTGGCGCAGAGGCACAACGTGTGCCTGTAAAGCGACTGGTTGTAGGTTCGATTCCCACTCGAGGAGTGGGAATATTTGTAATTTCCATTTTCATCGCTCTGCTGTTGGGGCAAAGCGCGGCGTTAAGTTTCGCCACTTGACACGCAATGCCTCTTAATTTCGGCGGAAAGTGGGTAACGGAGTGTCTTAGCACTAAAAAAAAAGGCAATCCAATATAATAATGCAGTTTAAAATATATTTTTAAATTAAAAATAAATTTTAAGTATTTTAGAGAATATTACATCTTCACTTTCTATTTGAAATTGAGACATTGCGTGGTGATTGGCGGAACTTAACGCCGCGAGACAATATCGACACTCAGTAATAAATTTATAGACATGTAGATATTTTTATCACAATATTATGTATTTAGATAAGCCACAAAATAAAAAAAAAATATTTTAAAAAAGTGCTCCCTATAGAATAACAAGTAATAAAAGAATAATTTAAATTTTAAAACTGACTTCAATTTAGTTTAATAGTACATAATGATTTGGGTAATGCCATCTCTTGTGTATTGCTTTATCTGATCGGTTTTTGATAGGTCATAGTCCATATTCCACGTGGACTATTAAATACATGAGTTTTGTTAGTAATTTTTGTGTTATTAAAATCAAAAATGATCATACAAATTTTTTATTTTATATGAAATATTTATTTTTATATTGCATATTTTCCTTAGAGGCAATTTTGGCATAGAGCGACCACGTCTTATTGTGAACACAGTTGTTTTTGGTACGATCTTCCCTTGATGGAATTATAAGTTTAAGTTTAAAGCATTCGCTTACATAGATGTAACATATGTTTTTTTTCAACTTAATACTTTTGCACACTTTGTAGGTTAGACCGAGTAAAGCTAGTATCAAAACTGTTCTCCATTTCAACCTGCCCGCGATTTTTGTTACCGCATACATAGAAATATACATAGAAATGAAAATAATTTAAACATAATAATCATAAAATTGGGGCCAGTCGTGGCGCAGTGGCACAGACGTGTGACTTTTTTTTTTTTTTTTTTTTTTTTTTTTTTTTCTTTCACCTCCATTATTAAGAATATGGAGACCTTATTTTCTATGGATTACAACTATTTTATATTTAACAAAGGAAATCAAACTTATAATATTACTGTCTATCCTACGTGCTTATCTACTTTTATTTTATACCTAATTCTTATTGCTATCCCTATATGATCCTGCAGAATAACTTTTATGTTATGCTGGGATCATATAACTAATTACTATTTTTACTATTTACTATTTTAACTATTTTTACACAATATTTCAAAAATTTCTCCCTATTACTCATAATTAGCCTATTCAAATTATCTACAGTTATCCTATCCTCCAACTCGAACTCCGCATCCAGTCTCAGTCGCGCGTACAAGGGGCACTCCGCGATGACGTGCGGGACAGTTTCTGCAACGTTTAGGTCGCAAGGGCATGCTGGGTTCTCTTTGCATTTGAACCTGTTCAAATACTGGGAGAACCCACCATGCCCGGTGAACAGTTGGGTTGTATACTTACATGGTATGATACATTTAATCGCTCTGTACGCTTCCCTCGCGTCGGGAAAGAAGAGCTTTGTGACCGAAGCGGTCCCTCCGGCTTGGTACCTCCGGTTCCACTCGTCAAGGGAGTCCATTCGGATTCTTCTCTTGACGAATGACACCGGGCAGTAGTCGTAGTCGGGAGCCCGCTTCAGTCTCAAAGCTGCCTCTTTGGCCAGGTGATCGGCCCGTTCATTCCCCTCCATCCCTGCATGCGCCTTTAAGCAAACAATAACAAAGCGATCCGCTTTTTCTGGTTGGAAACGGTTTTAATATTTTTCCTCGCTTGAACTGCTAAGGGATGGAGGTGATTAGGATTTGCAATTGTCTGCAATGCTGCCCTTGAGTCGCTATATATACCCAGCGAGTCTGCCCTGTGCCGAAGCGCCAGCTCCGCGGCCCTACATACAGCCAGAAGTTCCGCTTGGTAGACGGTGCAAAAGGACGGCAAGGTAAGCTTAAGGGCACGGGTTTCTGACCCACTGCTCCATATGGACAGTGCGGCGCCCACTCTGCCCTCAATCTTACTGCCATCCGTGACGTGTGACTTCAAACGACTGGTTGTGGGTTCGATTCCGAATCGAGGAGTGGAAATATTCAATATTTCCATTTTCTTCGCTCTGGTACTGAGGCAAAGCGCGGCGTTAAGTTCCGCCACTTAAAACGCAATGCCCCCGAATTCGGCGGAAAGTGGGGAACGGAATGTCTTAACACTATGCTCCCTTTGCCTACCCTGCTTGTGCGGGATACAGCGGAAAGCTATAAAAAAAAAATAGAAATCGAACCCAGAACCATTGCGTATACAGTCACTGTCCCACTGAACCGAAATCGAATCAAGCCTAGCACATATTCAATTAGACATTATAATCGCCACAGCACCTTAAACATGTAATATACTCTCCTTTCATTTCGTAGAAAAATTATGTTTTCTTTACAAATATTTATTTTATCATTTAATATAGTAATTTTCTATACAAAAGCATTATTCAATTCAGAGGCCAATAAATTCTGAATGTTTTCACCTGAGCTGAGCGGCCATATCCAAAACGTCACGTGAAATCTTGACAAATTGTAAGTTTTTCATATATCTTTTACAAAGGGCCTTTTATTTTTTTATAGTCTATTCATATAAAGTATTATAGATGTGAAAGTCTGTCTGCCTGTCTGTCTACGTGTGTGCCTATTACGCTATTAAGACTAGACAGATCATATTATCGATTTGAATGTAATCAATGGTGGATATAGTTAAAGACTCAGCTTTAGAAATAGCTACATATTCAAAATTAACTCTTAAACTGTTTAAATAAATTATAAAATAGAGTACGAGAGTTAACATTTGTTTAAAAAAGCTAAACTGTTTGACCGATTTATGAATTTTGAAGATCAAACATTGGCTACTTGTTTTTCAAATTGCCACCAAAATTTGTATGAAAAGTATAAACAGCTTAACTTAAACGAGCGCCGTCGTACTTACGAAGTATCTATAATCATGTATTTCAGTCGCAAAAAACCGCGAGCTGGTCGCTAATAAGCTAATTAAACAGTAACAGTTTGTACACTAAACGCTTGAAAGCCCGCAAATCTTTGCACTCAGCGAAAACCACAGGAGAAAGGATCTTTGCTGGGGAAAATGCGACTAGATGTTGTAAATGAGGTATAGTTATTATAAAAATAATTGTAATATGTGTTTATATGTATGAGTACGAATGCTGTTTGATCTTCTACTAAAAGAAATTATGATTTCTTAATTATGATTAAATATGTTTAATGAACGCTTTTTCGTGCATAGCATGGTAGTCAGAGATAACCCAGTGTCAAGACATTCCGTTCTCTCTACACCTGACTTTGTCATAGGTACCAGGGCGGAGATATGACAATAATTGAACTATAATCATTCCCCCAAATAAGAATCGAAGCAACAATTAATGGCGTTTACAGTCATACTATGACCCACTGCGTCACGACCGAAAGTAAAAGTATATTGTTTAATTATTTCTTGATGTAGGGTAATAGGTAAATAACCTTGATCCTACATTTATGTTTAACCTTTATTTTCATTTTCTTAGTTTGTTATAAAGCCCACCGCTTTTGCCACTTTATACGTGATTTGACGTCGTCGTAAGCGTGACGCAGTGTGTGTATCTGATATTAGGCGATTGTTCGATCGTTGTGGGTTCGATGCCCACTAGGGAAAATCATTATTTATTATTTTTATTTCTTCGCTGTGTCATCTAAGACAACGTTAAGAGAATGGACATCGGAGTGTCTTGACACTACGTTGTCTCTGACTTCCTTGTTGTGTGGGAAAGTGTGGGAAGCTAATAGAAAAATACGCGATTCCTCACAACTGGACGGAGAATCTTTGCTTAATAAATAAATAATACTAATTTTAAACACAGGGCAAGAAATATTTAATTTCACATTAATTATTGTAATCAAAAGAGTATATTCATAAAAGTCATTTACTCAATTATTCATCGTAGGCGTCTATATATCATTATATAATTTAGCTAATAATTATTCACCATTTGTACGAGCGTGACTTAAAATTACGTTAGCCTTGGACCTGGTTCAATGCAGGTCCAACGTTTTCAGTGTCTATAGAATTACGGTGTTTAGTGGTCAGTGATTGTGAACAGAAAATATTTAGTGATTTGTTATATTTATATATATTTCTTTCATTTTTTTATAATGTTCTATTCTATTTTATTCTTCTATTCTATTCTATTTCTCAAGTATTTTTCACACACTTAAGTAGTCGTGGCCCAGTGGTACAAGCGTGTGATTGTAAACGACTGGTTGTGGGTTCGATTCCCACTCGAGGAGTGGAAATTATATTTCCATTTTCTTCGCTCTGGTGTCGAGGTAATGCGTGGCATTAAGTTCCGCCACTCAACACGCAAGCCTCCGAAAAGTAGTTGAAATTTAATTGAACGCAGTGGGATTCGAATCCGCGCCTCTTGGAGATTCACTTAGTGCTCTGACTGCTAAGCTATGCGTTCTACAACCGGCTGAGTCGATTTTTTTTATAGTCATAACAATTTATTATTTGTTATTAGCATTTATATTGTTGTTAGTTACTTATTGTATTTAGATATTAATTAGTGGCTCTTACGAACAGGTCCTAGGTTTGATTTTAAATTAGAACAGATAAATTTGTGATGATGATGATTTTAAATATTTGTTTTTTATTTGGTAAAATAGTTATAACGTCATACATTTTCTGTATGTAGATATAAGTTAGTAAGGTAAAGAAAAAAGGCAGCTTGTAGCGCTTTGCAGGGTAGGTATTAAACTTAGTGCTGAAGGCACTCCGATCTCTTCTTTCCAAATTTGTGACTTAGCAATTTGAGATTATCGATTATCAATTACTAATTATTGCAATTAGTGGTGGAACCTGGCGCCATTTGTTTTATCACAGTAAGAAAAGAATAAAAGAAGTGAAAATAATGAGAAAATAATCAATTCCTTGAATGAGCATTGAATCTACGTCTATCGTGTTATCGTGTTTACAAACAGACGCTGTTCTACTATGCCACCGTTGATAGAAGGCCATCAAGGTGTGTCATGGCGTGGCATGGCGTGGCGTGTCATAGTGCGGTGTTAGGTTTTACCACTCAGATTAGCTTAGAGTTGACAAAAAGTTAATAAGAGAATAATATTACACATTCTTCTCCGTATACCAAAATAATTCAAAGAAAATAAATGTGTAGTAGGTATATAACTTTTTCAAATTTATTATATTATCCAACTTAATCAGGCTAAGAAACTGTAATAATGCTATGTGAATTAACCACTTCTTATAATCCCATACAATACAATATTTTCATAGCAGAAACCTGATGACCTTGAATTTATATTCTGGCGGTCTCCAAATATAAATATAAATAAAATGTAAATTCCGCTTTGGGCGCAAAATGGAAAACGGAGTGAGTCGATACTAGGTTTTATCTGCCTGCGATGAATGAATCTCTGCTATGCGAGAAAAAGCTGTTAAGCAGATAATGATTTCCTTTCATTAAATATTTTTCTATATTTTGTACAAGATAGATATATAAGATCTTTTTGGCAGATGTCAATTTTTCTAATATACGACATAACTTTGCAATGACGAATATGTTATTTTCTTAATTTAATAATTTTAAAAATTGTAACAATATTTAAAAGAAACTTAATACACAAAAGTCCCGTTTAAAAAAAAAATTCAAGCGTTATGCGAAAATTTTAAGAAGTTTTATTGCTTCGATGTAAAATTTAAATACGAACATTGAAATGTAATAGACGCATGTACAATGTTATACCGGATGACGGTTAATGATGTGCTATGTCCACTTCGACAATTTTATTGAACACGAAATAATAATTAAAGTTCGAGATGGTCACATAAGCTATGACGACTCTGGTTATGATGATCTTGGCTGTACTCCTTTTCCTATATTAGAACTATTTATAAGCTAAAGAAACATGCTTTAAAAAGTGTACATATCATCACTGTTGAAAGTATTTTAAAATGTTTTTTTTTGTACTACTAGATAATTTTTGTTTCCCGTCATTAGTATTTTTGTCAAAAAGATAAAGCTATTTTGTACATTATTTTTCAAAGACACATATGTGACCTAGTGGCAAATCACTTCCTTATTATAACAGAAACCGTTGCTTTTCCAAATTAAACTTATAAAAGGTTTATATATTAACGTAACAGAGTATCAAGTTACACAACCTTGACAATTATATTTTTTTCCAAAAAAAAAACGAAATGTCCGTATTACTTAAAACAATATAAAAATAATTTGTTTTCTTACTGTTAAGATAATTAGCGGAAAATCTCATTAACAAACAATTAATATATTAAAATAAAAATTCATTTTAACTTAATAAAATGCAAAGTCTAAGGATACTTCTATGGAGGTAAATTAACATACAATAACTTTACTACAGTAATTATCGTACTATTCACTGTCATAATACAAGTAAACTATAGTGTCGATCGTGGCTTTACTTACGTTAATTTGTACTCCTTTCATTATTATTACTATTGTAAAAATATAAATTGTTTATAAATAAAAAAATATAAATTATGGGGCCAGTCGTGGCTCAATGGCACAGACGTGTAAACGACTGGTTGTGGATTCGATTCCCACTCGAGGGATGGAAATATTTCATATTTCCATTTCTTTTGCTCTGGTATTAGAGGCAAAGCGCAGTGTTAAGTTCCACCACTTAACACGCAACGCCTCCGAAATCGGTGGAAAGTGGGGAACGGAGCGTCTTAACATTAGGTTCCCTCTGCCTACCCTGCTGTGTGAGGGAAGACAGGGTGAAGCTAGAAAGAAAAAAATATATAAGATATTACTTGAAAGTTTACGTTTCAAATATAAATATTTAAATAGTCAGACTCTAAGATGGCCCGTGACACAATAAGAACAACCTGTAGCTGCAAGAATTGTAAATTCAGTCCATATTCAAGGGAATAATTGTTTTTAAATTATTTTCATTTCTCCGCATTTTCCAGATTTTAATTGTACAATATTATATATTACCATTCAATATGCAATAAGAAGAGAGTCTTGACACTAAGATCTCTTTGCCTATCTATTCCTCTATCCAAGAATGAGAATGCTTTTTTTCTATCTTTTTTTAATTTGTGTGTAAACCTTTTTATATCAGAAACAACCGAAATCTTTAATTATCTTGTAAGTACTAACCACATAATATCCGTAGTACATTAATAGCTTTCCCATACAAAAATTACATTTAATTAAACATGTGCTAATTTAATAAAAGTTTAGATACATATGTACGTAAAAGTTTAGACTTTTTTTGTAGGTTCACGCTGTATCCCGCTCACAGCAGGGTAGGCAGAGAGAACTTAGTGTTAAGCCACTCCGTTCCTCATTTTCCGCCAAATTAGGAGACATTGCGTGTTAAGTAGCGGAATTCATCGCCGCGCTTTGCTTCGATATCAGAGCGAAGAAAATGGAAATATTAAATATTTCCACTAATCGAGAGGAAATCAAACCAGTCCAAGTCCAGTCAACCACAACCGGTCATTTACAGTTACACGCTTGTGCCACTACGCCACGACTGGCCCCAAGACGTGAATAACTTTAGATATACTGTAATATTATTTAAAAAACAAAAAAAACGTAAATCAGACACTGCCTATACTACTATGCCCTCAAATTAGAATCTGCTGCAGAAATATAAACTAAAATGTCCAAAATATATGTAATAAATGATATGGTAAAAAAAACTTTATATATAAAAATCTTAAGGCGAAATACTAATAATTTATACAATCAAGTCAATCAAGTGGCCAGTCGTGGCCCAGTGGCACAAGCGTGTGACTGTAAACGACTGGTTGTGGGTTCGATTCCCACTCGAGGAGTGAAAATATTTAATATTTCCATTTTCTTCGCTCTGGTGTCGAGGTAAAGCGCGGCGTTAAGTTCCGCCACTTAACACGCAATGCCTCCGAATTCGGCGGAAAGTGGGGAACGGAGTGTCTTAACACTAGGTTTCCTCTGCCTACCCTGCTGTGTGCGGGATATAGCGTGAAGCTATTTATTTTTTTTTTTATACAATCAACCATCAAAAGCAGTTTATTTTATGTCCAGTGACATTGAAATAACTACTAGCAAAAAGGACTTAGATCTTCCTCCATACTGACGTACACACGAACGTCATCACTTTTTGCTCACTTTAATTACATCGTCTATTGTTGTTCGAAGAATAGATGAGTTAAACTTAATTAGCATTATTTTTGTATATGTAATTAGCCCCTGTTTACCAAAATTTTCTTTAATTTTGGAAATTATTCATGTTATATTGAATAATTTCCAAAATTTAATGAGGGTAAAGTTTACTTTTGGATATAAATAATAATTTTGAAGGATGTTTATTGTGTGCATTTATGAATTCACATGTGTTTTTTTTTTAATTTGAAATTGAACATTTTGAACATTGGAATTCGAACCCGCGCGTGTTGAAATCGTTTCCACGCGCTTTGACCGCTAAGCCATACGTACTCTTTGTTTTAGTTCCTGTAGCGAGATTTTTACAAATTTCTGCTACCCAAAGATTATTTTTAAGAACAATCGTTTGGCAAGAGGAAATGCTATTATTTTTGCTATGTATTTTTTTACAGTATTATTCATAACCTTAAGACGTGAAAAACATTTTGGAAAAGCATATCAAAATACCAAGAAGTGTAGTTTCAAATTATTCGTTTTTTCTAAAAATGTTATTCTTATCTTAAGTGTGTGAATAACATTTAATAAAAAATAACACTTTACAGTAGTTTGAAATAAAGTAGCTACTTGAGTGCTTGTCAAGATGAATTCAAAAATGCTAACAACTAAATATTGTAAAAGTCTAAGTATTTCACATGTACCTCGAGAAGAACGTATAGCTTATTGAACTTAAACGCTTGGACGCTTTCCGAGCAGCGCAGGTACGAAAACTGCTGCTTATTTTTTTAAAAAAGGTAGGGAATTTCGCATGAATATATAAAATAATGCAAATGATTAAATAAGTGACAATTTTTTTTTATTGACGGCATAATTATACACTGATTCGCGTTTTTTAACATAATTATAAAAAACCTCTGACTTTACAATCCTATCTATTCAATTCTTTCATTCATTCCTAATTCCATACGTTTATGACTTTAGTTAAAGTAAATATTTTTTTTTGCATTTTAATTTGAAGTTCGAAATAATGAATATAATATGATTTTATTTAATGTCTAAAGTCTCATCTCAAAGTCCTGCGTTTTTTATTTGGCATTGTTTTTTTTTTATTCGCGGGAAAATAGTATATCTTACAAATAAAACTAAATTATTCAATATTAAATATGTTTAGTTTAAGCTATTCTCGCTCATTTTAAATGGAACTAATTCTACTGGATTAATCGCATATATTTTAGCGTTAGAAAATGTTTTTAAAATTGTTCACAGGAATCTTCCTCGAAAAAGTCTACCAAAAATACTGTCTAAAATAGTTTCATAAGTTATTCAAATTGCATTTGTTTTTTCACTTGTTACAAATGTCAGTCGAAATATATCTGTAAAGTTTAAATCTAAACTATTTTCTTTATTTTTTACAAAAGTCAATATATTTTTTTCTAAAGCTATCTATTCTAATTTAAAATTTTATCAAAATTGGTTCAACAAAAAACATCAAACAATTATCGTATTTTTTAAATTAACCACATTCGTGTTCATACAAATGAAGCTTTAACTACACTAATACACTTATGGTAATCTATTAAATTTGATATACCATTTAGTACTTAGTAGTTGATTGTGTTTAGTCAGACTTTAGCACTTCTATTCTATAGTTGTTTATGTAGTTGAAAATTATAAAGTGTAGTATATAATTGTTTTTAAAATTTCTCAAAAATTAAAAAAATATATTAAACCAGTTTTACTTGCATTTGTCAAATTCAACGTATTAATTTCATTTACAAATCAAAACATAAATTAAAAAGTGCGGTTTTTCAATATTGCCTTAGAGTGCCTCACTAATGATTAAGGAGGGACTCAGTTCACTTTTGCGTGTCCCTTATTTTTTTTTTTAGCTTCACGCTGTATCCCGCAAACAGCAGTAGGCAGTGCGAACCTAATGTTAAGACACTCCGTTGCCCGCTTTCCGCCAAATTCGGAGGCATTGCGTGTTATGTGGCAGAACTAAACGCCGCGCGGC
This sequence comes from Dryas iulia moderata, assembly GCA_019049465.1. Lineage (NCBI taxonomy): Eukaryota > Metazoa > Arthropoda > Insecta > Lepidoptera > Nymphalidae > Dryas > Dryas iulia. The sequence continues at coordinate 14,198,101 of CM032429.1, forward strand.
TTGCCTTTAATTCCTACATTGTTCTCTGTAAATTGAAAATTTATTTATACCAATATTTTCATTTATTTAATTTTTATTTTTTCTTGAATTAAAACTACTTTAACAGCGTTTAATCGCGTACATTTTATAAATGTTTGAACTTTAGAAACGAGAATTTTTTGTACCCTTTACAGTAACATATGATCAGAAATACGACCTATCCAATCTAAAATGTATTCTTCAACGATAAAATTCAAAAATCTAACTTTTCACCCCCAAATAACACTTGCGAAACGACGAACGAAATGCAAAATGCATTCAGTAATTTGCATTAGATTTTTAGTTTATTCTGTGGTAGTAGTCGTATAAACCAGGATGTAAACACAGCTTAATTGGCTCTAAGAGGCACGTACAAACATTTCAACTTCTAGATGGGATTTCCATGTTTACAAACTTCAATGTATGAATAACACATAGATAATATAAAAAAGTATAACAAAAAAATAGTTCAATTTTAATTTTACTTATAATATTTTTTTACGATTTTTTGCTGTAAGATCTTTGTGACAAGTCTCTTCATTATTCCGAGATCGATTTTGTCATATAGAACAAAAAACAAGTCCAAGTTCCAAGGTTAAAATCATGCTTCTTTCTAAAAATAATATTCCTATCTTAAGTCTTTGAATAACACTACACAACAAGGCGGGGGACCCAATAGCTTGGTGATAGGAAATTAGTTTTCCGACTAGCTCCCGACCACTATCGTATCAAAGACGAACCGCCAAAGATCTGATGAAGTTTTCCGGTTCAATAGTATGTAAGCCAGCTCTCCCTATTCCCATCATTCCCATCCTTCCTCCCTCCTGTCCTACATCTCCGAGGTTGGCAACGCATCCATAACTCTAATGTTGTGGATGTCTATGGGCGAAGGTAACGACTTAACACCAGGTGGGCTTTCTGCTCGTATGCCTCCTTTTTGGATAAAAAAAACGCAAATGTTAAAACAATTAACAGTAGTTTCCAATAAAGTAGCTACTTGAGTGGTCGTCAAGTTGAATTCAGAAACGCTATCAACAATATATTATGAAAAAGTATTTCAATGCAGCTCGAGAAGAACGTATACAATAAAATTTTGTAAAACGTTTACGCGTGCACGTATATTTGCGTGTTGACTGTTACTATACAGGGCGCGTTCGAGTCAAGCTTTGTTCAATTTTTTATACGTTTTTAAGTATTGTTTCATATTGTATGTTTGTAAAGAAAATGTTATAATTAATGTTAGAATATTTAATTAATAACATTTTCTTCTTTTGTTAAAAAATATCCTAGAGTAGCACAAAAATGGACCACTGCAAAGTTGCTAATATAAGTTGTACCAAGTGTTTGAGAATCTCTATGTAAAATTGGACATAAGGCTTAGCGGACATAATGCTTGGTTGTTTTACCAGAGGCGCGGATTCGAGTCCCAACTACGTTTAGAAATTGGCATTAAACACTTTACACTACGCAGATAAAAACCATAGCAGTTTCTAATACACTATTTTAAACTTCAAATATTGTTAATCCACTTCGACTAATGAAATTCACTTTAAAAAAACAGAATTTCATTGATAAAAAAAATATAGACTTCTAAAGCCCATAATATATATTTCGAATTATACTCAATGTTTAGGATAACATCTCAAATATGAAACAATGATCATCTCTTAGTACATCAAAACAAACAAACAACTTCAATTCTATTCAGCAAATACACGATAAAGTACTTAAACTATACACATTAACACTAATTATTTCAAGGATGTCTCTAAGAAACTTTTTCATTCAAATTGGTTAGGTATTGTTATAATATTATTTATTATATAAATGCTTATTGAAGTCCGTTTTAGCATAGTGGGATAGCGTCTAAGTGTATGCAATGGTCAAGAGTTAAATTCACCTTCGGGGAAATGATAATGTTTAAAATATATTTATACCTCAACGCTAGTACTTAAGAGAAAGCGCGGTGTTTACTTCCGCTATTTGACACCCTATGAATCGATTTTGGACGGAAAGTGGTTGTCGGAGTTTCGTGACACTAGGTGCTCCCTGATTAGTTCGCAAAGTATGAAAAAAGCATGAAGCTGCAAAAGAAATATTTACTATAAACTTAGGAATAACAATTGTAATGTTTATATTCATCTAAATATTGCTTTTTATAAAATCCAATGCAATTTTAATTAACTGTACAATTTGTGGTAGTAGATGTAAATTTCAGTTGTGAACATATATTTTGTATGCCATAAATTTTTAATTATTCATTTTTCATGAAAGATTTTTTAAAAAACGTAAATAAAATGTAAAGTGAACTCTACAAGAGTTTTTACACCATGCGGTATTTATCTGGTTACGTCAAAATTCTTATCCACTTATTATATTTTTTTAATAAGACAAATTAAATTAGCATTGGCTTCCGACTAGACGATAAATCAAAACTAGAGTGACATATCACTATTTTTTTAGAATAGATTAAATATAGAATTTTCCAGACTTAGAGAAAAGATACCACTAGAGATAAAAATGTTTTGTCTGTAAAGGTTAAGGTTAACATTAAACAAATCATTGTTGATATTTTCTTTGCAAATAAGTGCAAGAGATTTTATTATTTGCTTGAAAAGTTTATTTATATAGACTAGACATTTTAATATTACTATGAAAAATTATTACAGTAAAATAAAAATATATATCGTATTTTGTGACAATCACGTAACGTTTGATCATTTTGTGGTGCACTGGGACAGTGTCTAACTGGTTGTGAATTCGATTCCCAACCAATGTATGATTTTACTCGTATTTCTCCACTCTGGTGATTAGACTCTGGTGAGTTCTACCAAGAAAACAATGGTAATAGTAATGGTAAATTCATATAGAACTTAAAAGTGGAGAATGGAGTGACAGACACTAAGTCCTTTCCGCTTGCCATAAAGAGAGGAGAATTTGAAAAATTTACAAAAATACTTATATAGTTATGTAACATATATAACTATATATTTTTTTTTATATTATTGAGGCTAGTCGTGGCGCATTAGGACAAACGTGTTACTGTAAACGACTGGTTGTGGGTTCGATTCCCACTCGAGAAGTGGAAATATTTAGTATTTCCATTTTCTTCGCTCTGGTTTTAGGTAAAGCGCGGCGTTAAGTTCCGTCACTCAATACGTAATGCCTCCGAATTCGGCGGAAAGTGGGGAACGGAGTGTCTTAACACTAGGTTCCCTCTGCCTACCCTGCTGTATGCGGGATACAGAGTGGAGGTAAAAAATATATATGTTATAGATATATAATCCTTCCCTCTACTTGTTCTTCTGTTCTTTAACCGCCTCTCTAACTAGTCAAGATAGACCGATCCTCATATTTAGTCCATTTCTTTGCATCTAATATTAAAAATAAAGCCTATACAAACAAAATCACAATTAAAAGCTATATAATTATGCATTCATAACCGACTAACCTAAGAAAATATTTACATAATAATTATTTAAATAATCTAAATCCCAACTCATTGTAGTGAGAGCTGTTTGTATACACTTGTTAAACGTTACTTAGAATGTATTATTATGTACAGATAGGTATATAACGCTACTAATGACCTACATTATAAAACCTGTTGCGTATTATAATTTTATTTTAGTATTCTTGTTTTATTTGAACATATGCTTTAGGCAAAAAATGTCAATAGTTGTAATTTATAAGAAGTTGAGGATAGCTAAAGAATTTTAAGATTTTTAAAGTAGTATGTAGGAAATTGAAAAATTGATAATAATATTTAGAACATTTCTGGGATGTTTTCCGCGAAAAGCGTAGGTTCAATTATAAAACATTTTCTGAAAGTCGAGTCAAAAAAATGTTTAAACTGCGCTCGTCTTTGGTAAAAACCTAAAATTATTTTCTATTCTAATCCCGTTAAAATGAGTCTTGATCCTTCTATTTCCTTACACCTCTTTACGACATTTTAGCTTTATACGCCCAATATTAACGGCAGTGCTTAATATATTAGGCACTCGATAACGGACCATTTTTAATATATTAATAATTGATTAGTATTCATACTCTAATTTTTATTCGGTTTTTTGCTTACATATAACAATGTAAACAACGTGAACCTAGTGTCTAAACATTCCGTTCTTCATTTTCTGCCAGAGACACAACGCCACCTTAGTTTTTGAAAGCAGAGAAATGAAAATAACATAAATATGATCATTTCTTTGAGTAAGAATAGAACCCGCAACCAATTCCCTTTAAATTGATACAGTCAAAAGTTATTATTGTACCAACGATTTCTTTTGACACCCAATATATAAAAAAAAACATACATAATGTAATCTCATTATTTCAATAGACTTTGACCCTTTATTATGATATTACTATAATATAACTAAGCGTCATAATTTTAAAATAACATCTAACCAAATAATGGGCGTAATAAACATTATTTCACGTTGTTATTATTATATATTTTGATTTGGAAGTCAAACAAGCTTTTCAATACTATGTTAATAGTAAAGATTATTGTAATTTAATACTTTTTTCTTCTTTTTTTACCTTCAAGGTTTTTCCTGCAGGGTAGTCAGAGAGCTAACCTAGCACCAAAACACCTCGTTCTTCACATTTGCTAAGTTGTTACATGGTGGAACTTAATGCCGCGCTTGTCTTAGGTATCAGAGCTGAGAAATAAAAAGAACATATACTAATTAAACCCTCTCTCTCAAATGGGAATTGAACCCACAATAATTATGTTTACACTGCGCTCCCACTCCCACTGCGCCACGAAGACCTTAATCGTCATTAAATATTAATGACAATTATGATGATAATGAGGGCCATAAATTATATACTAATTATATTAATTAGATAATAATAAACCTAGTGACAATTCAATTAACTACTACTACTAACTATATGCGTGAGACATTGTGTTGCGGAATTAAACGCCGCGTTTCCTAAATAGACTGAAAAATATATATTTTAATGTCTTCTTTTACTTCCTTTTTTTAGCTTTACGCTGTATTCCGTACACAACGGGGTAGGCAGAGGGAACCTAGTGTTGAGACACTCTGTTCCCCACTTTCTTTTACCTGGTATTAATATAATAATTGTTAGTAGCCTTAGCTTTAGTGTTTATTCCCAGGGTATTTTTTACTTAAGTAGGAAAGTAAGTATAGAATGTTTAAACATTACCACGGCAATATTTCTTATCCCAATTCAATTTCTCATATTATTTTTCATGATATTCCAACTATCGCTTCTTTGAGCACCCCAAAGTTATTTCAGTACGTATTTATTATCATTTTTTGATGTAGGAATCGAATCCACAACTATGGCGTTAACAGGCAATCTTTGCGCCATCAGCTGTTAATGTTCTCATCAGGATTTTTTGCAATTAGCAAATAATAACATTGTTATTTACTTGAATTAAAATTTGAATAAAATATACATATGTCTATGAAGAAGAAAAAATATTCCCACTAATTAACACAGCAATTACCTTTGCTTAATATCCAAGTATTAATGAAGGTCGCAGGTTCATTCTCACATGTAAAAAAATGTTTATTTACAATATGCAAAGGGCATATCGTTGTAAATAAGTTTTATTATGATTTAATTATTGAGACCATTCATGGCGCAGTGGTACGAACGTGTAAAAGACTGGTTGTGGGTTCGATTCCCACTCGAGGAGTGGAAATATTTAATATTTCCATTTCCTTCGCTCTGGTACCCGAGGCAAAGCGCGGCGTTAAGTTACGCCACTTAAAACGCAATGCCACCGAATTCGGTTGAAAGTGGGGAACGGAGTGTGTTAACACTAGGTTCCCTCAGCCTACCCTGCTGTGTGCTGGATACAGCGTAAACCTATAAAAAAAAATAAGCGTTGAGATTCGTCTCAACACGCAAGGTCATAAACCCGAGCAAAAAGGTTTGATAATTGTAATTTAACAAAAAAAATTAACACAATCAGTTTTTAAAATTGAAAATAATTGAGTATTAAAATAAATAACCATAATCAAAGCCATTATAAACATAAAAACTAAACGATAGTCCTTAACGTAGAGACACTCCGCAAAACAGGCTTTAAGTCGGCCATTTGCTTATTGAAAAAAATACGAGGTGTAGAACAACGTGTGTAGTAAACTTTATAATTGTTTACGATCTGAACGCAAGCGGTCATATCTTCGATTTTGTTGCAATTATTTTATTTTATTTATTTTATTTTATTAATGTGTGAATTAAATATTTTAAATTTATAATTTTATTTTATTTATTATTTATTTAATAAAAGCAAGTGGAATAATATAATGTTGGGTAAAAATGCAAAGTTATTTTTTGGTGTATCTGTGGGTGTATTGATTGCGGCCGTTGTACTGGCTGCGTGGGGATTCCCGAAAATCGTCCAGGATCAAATACATAAGGTAAGATTGTTGTTTTATATTATTTATTAGTATTAAATAATGAAATGTGTTTAATAAATAAATAGCTATTATTACTAAGTAAAATAAATTTTTAGAACTTTTAACAATTGAGGAAATTTAAAGGATATATTGAAAATAATAAGATTTTTCTTTAAATATATTTTTGTGTTATGAAAAATTAATGAACAAACTTAATAGTTTTAAGTTTGTAAGTAAGAAAGTATTTTTTTTCACCGAACATTTAATTTATTAATACAATAGAATAACAGCCCATCGTAGAATAGTAGAACAGCGTCTGACTGTAATCGCAATTGGTTGTCGGTTCGATTCTCACTCGGGGGAATTATTATAATTTATTTATTTACATTTCTCGCAGTTTTTAGTTCCGCCTATATTGTCTCGACACTTATCTTACAATATATTCTTAAGAACAATATAATAAATTAAGAAGATAATAAATAAGTTATGTTAATAGCTTGGTGGTAGGAGATTCGCTCTCCGACTGGCTCGCGACCACTATCGTGTCAAAGACGAACCGCCAAACATCTGATGATGTGTTCCGGTTCGATGGCATGTAAGCCAGCTCTCCCTATGCCCACCATTCCCATCCTTCCTCCTTCCTTTTTGTCCTACATCCCCGAGGCTGGCAACGCATCCACTAACTCTTTATGTTGTGGATGTCTATGGGCGAAGGTGACCACTTAACACCAGGTGGACCTTCTGCTCGTTTGCCTCCTTTATCCCATAAAATAAATAAGTTATGTTCATTTCCCCGCCTGGTACCTACCACAAGGTGCACCGTTGGCCTCCACCAGTCAATATGCAATGTCTCGAAATTAGGTAGAAAATGGAAAACGGAGTATCTTAACACTAGAATCTCTCTAACTAGCATGCTATGTAGAAAAAGCTTGACGCTACAAAAAAAAGTAAATGATTGATCCTTGTCAGCTAGTTAAGTAATTAACTAGTCAGGTAGTCCTTTAACGTATCACAGTTTTTTTAGTATTATTATTGATAACATCCTATGGACTTAATAGTCCAAAAAGTCAAGGTCAAAGTCAAATAAACTTATTCAAAATAAGAAGTTACATGCATCACTTTTAAAACGTCTGATAATTTATCACGGGTCACTAAAATTAATACTTGAGATTTAATATAAGACCTGCATAAAAAGCTCGTCGAAACCTTTTTTATAAATCAATAATTTACAAATTTACAATTATGTATTAATGTTAATGATACTTTGGGAATAGATTGTAGCGAGAATTTCATTCCCAAGGCGTGTTATCATTTATAAAATCAATGATTAGGTAATAACTTTTAATAAAGTATTTTCAGAACTTTTTAAAATTATTTCTATATGTCTAATACTTACGACTAAATCTACTACTTAACACTTTTGTTATTCAAGTATGGGAATAAGATATGAATTTTGTAGGAGCCTATTGACATAGGTTTCCCATTGTCTGTTCTCCATACTTTTAGTGAAGAAAAAAAAATCTAGTGACAAGACAATCCGTTCTCCACTTTCAGCCTGGATTCGAGAGGCATGTTAAATATTTGTAAATTAGCCAAAAAACATTCTTATATTTTTAAATAAAATATTTTAATCCCATGCCATATCTACTTGTATGACCTATAGATAAACCAAATTTAATATGAAAATCGGTATAATGATCTCAATTTAAATATTGATAAAGTGCTGAGTTAAATTCCGAAAATCAAAACAAAACGTCCCAAATAGTGGCTAAAAGCAGAAAAAGGAGTATCTTGACACTTACTGCTCTCTGACTACTCTGCTATTTCACATTTATATATTGAAACAAAAACAGTAGCAGTCGTGGGACTGCCGATAGAAGTGAAAACGGAACTATTAAGTTGAGTGTAATTAAAACTATATGCAAAAATTATATGATTTTTTTTATGTTTTATTTATTAGTTACATATGATGGGTTAAACAAATCATGAACAAAATATAAATACAAAGTGGTTGAAAAAATAATTAATATACAATTATCTTAATTATACATAGTATTTATATTTACATGAATTTCAATTTCAATACTATTATCATTAGCATGTCGGTGACGCGAACCGAGGATTTTACCCTTTACCAAAACGCTTAACGCGCCTAAAGAAGTTTTCACTTCAACAAGACTTCGAAAATAAACTGATTATTTTATTAGAGTCAGAAAATAAATAGTATAAATATAGTCACACCCCTTCTGAAATAGAACCCACGACTATTGTATTTACAGTCATACATTATCCCACTGTGCCACGATGGACTCGGAATTTATGTATTAAGCTCTTCAATATCCTTTTAAACGTCAGATCCACGTTAAGATCAAAGCTACTTACAAACACAGAAATAGCGTGTTGGATAGCGGAAACTAATCAAGAACGGGAAAACGTTTATATTTTTATTTTTATTATATTATTTCTGTTGGTCATAAGTGGTCTTCGTTGTGATTAAACTCTTCCTGGGCAAATATGTAGTAGACCTCTGAAATTTGGCAGGGATATCGAGCACAGTATCTTGTGTGCTGTAAATTTTTTTGGTGACAATTGTAATTGTAGTTTTTGAATAAATGGTTATTAAATGGTCAAAAAGTATCCATATAGACTTAGGCTGTGGAACGTTAAGTTTTATGATATTAAATATGTACTTCGCTCACCTTTTTCCGCCATGCAGAGCAAAGAGGCGGTTCCTAGTTTTTATTAAGCGTTTATATATTCATTTATATTTTTTATAATGCTTGTTCCCATATACAACCTATAGTTATAACAAATATAACTATATAAAATGGGGAACGGAGTGTCTTTACACTAGGTTCCCTCTGCCTACCCTGCTGTGTGCGGGATACAGCGTGAAGTTATAACACTCTGATCTCCACTTTGCATATTGAGTTGCTATTTGGGGAAAAGTGTGTACTGTGAAGATAAAGTGTATATACATAGGAGTCAAAGTAACATCAAAAAATGTCTTATCTCCAAGTTTTTATTCTAGCAAATGTATAATACAAAGATAACAAGTAAAAAGAAAACTATACTTACATTGTAAAAAATATTAGTGTAAACATAAATGTTGTTCATTTTATTTATTTATTTTTATAACATTATTTTTCTATATTTCTTTCGTAGTACTTATGTGTTTGTATTTTATTTCCTTTTATCAAATTATTTTTATGTATATTATTTATAGTTCTTATGGATATGGATATGAAATTTAAATTTTAGAAGAGTTTTTATATGTACTCGTGTGCACTATGAAATATGACATAAGCAGTTACCCGTATTTTTTATCTTAGCGCCATTTTTTTTAGCTCCGTTCCCGCCGAATTCGGAGGAATTGCGTGTTAAGTGGTGGAACTTAACGCCGCGCTTTGCCTCGACACCAGAGCGAAGAAAATGGAAATATTAAATATTTCCACTCCTCGAGTGGAAATCGGACCCACAACCAGTCGCTTTACAGGCACACTCTGTGCGTCTGCGCCACGACTGCCCCCTTTTTATAACGAATATAATTTATTTATAATTAATAATGAAACAGTATTAAATTCTGCAAAAATAGATTCCCTGTCGTAAAAAGAACAACAATAATTATTACAACAAATCATAAGTTGTCATAAATAAAATAGCACAGTATTGCTTATACCTGTAACTATCATTAACAAGGTATTAAAAATAAATTATATTAAAAGATATTATCCCATAATATAAATAAGTAATAAATTTTAACTAATAATAATATTTTATTATTCATATATTATTAATTACTCTAACCTTTTATTTTTATTTAAATCCTTATATGTGAGGGAAACAACGCTAAGACCGTCAATTATCATTGATGATTTACTACAGTAATTAAATATATACCTACTAACGAGTTAGCAGCCAACTCGCGGCTTTGCCTGTGTGAATTACACTACTATAGCTGGTTCGTATTAAATTAACTGTTTAAGTTAAGTCGTTTAAAATTTTTTGTCCCATAAGAGGCGTTATTTTTTAAAAAATAGATAGCGTGTGTTGATATTATGTCATATCTTCTTGAGAAAGTTTATTGAAATCGGTCTAAGGGTCAAATATTTCATGTAAGCTTTCATATCTTATATCAATATTTTAGGGGTTGATTTTCGAAAAAAGTAGTCACGTTTGACCCTGAGTCTTCAATTATCTTCATTCCAAATTCCATCAAAATCAGGCAGGTGGTTTAGGAAAAGCCACCTGGACTTAGCCATGAAAGCATAATAAACAGACAGACAGACTGGTAGTAGCAATAATAGTGTAGATAGTTATAGCCCGCAATAGAATAGTATTCTACGATATACATACATATATATACTCTGCGCAAATTAATTTGCGTGGAGTATATATCGCCAAATACTATGTATTTTTATCTTTCCGCAGAAATTTTGAAAAATCCTCAATTAGTGCTTTTCCACTCTTCCCAAAAAACATACATGCTACGTCCTTCCTACGTCCAGCAGTTTAGTCTAGGTCTGTCAATCAGTCAGTAATCTAAGAATTGTCTATATATGTATTAGTAATTAACATATACCTATTTCCTATTAACTTATAAAAACTTAGTTGTTCGTGTAACAAAGCGAGAAAATACTAGAAATTAAACATACTTTTATAGTCATCTAAGTACTGTTATTATGTAATTAAATTTATTTCTTTGCAGTAAATATATTGTAATAATTATAAATAAATAATAAAAAGTAACAATTACTAGTTATATTATTTTACAATACTGGTTATATAATTATGAAAAGTTTTATGATTACCTATAATTTAAATTTTCAAACAAAAGCTAAGAATTTCATAAGGTGTGGCGTTTAGAAAGCGTATAAAAATTTGAACGCAGCGGGATTCGAACCCGCGCCGCTTCAATCCCGTCCAGGCGCTCTTACAGCTGAGCCATACGTTCTACTACCAGCTGCGTCGAAATTCTTATACACTTTATTAGAACTTATTTTTGTTGTTTGCATCTCAGATTTTTACAAATTTCTGCTAAACAAAGATAATCGTTATACGCTACGAATAATCGTTTGGCAAGAGGGAATGCTATTTATTAAATACTATGAAACATTAAGAAAATTGAAAAATACATTTAGAAAACCTATTTTCCTAAGTGTGGAATAACACTTTAAAAATGTTAAAAGTAAAGTATGACGTAATAAGTCACCCGGGCATAGATCAGTGACTCTCAAACTTTTTTATATCGACGCTCACGCTTAAGGATTAAATATTTTGCACCACAAAAAAAAAAGCTTAGCTAAAATTATTCGTACTACAAAAATTAATATAATTAATTTACATTCTCTTATTAATAACTTTAATACTTTAATTAACTATAATAACTTTAATAGTGATATTAGTTTCATTATTTTAATATTTCATAAATTTCCGATACATTACCTCTTTCATTAAGCCGCATACTGAAAACCATCATTCAATAATTTATTGTCAACTTTAATTACGCGAGCGGTCGCTAGTACAAAATAATTAAAAGAAATGTTAGCACTAAGCGAGATATCTACTTTACAGATCGTGAATATTAATTTCCTTTCAAAATGCAAAGATAAGAAGATAACTGGATATCAATATTTGAACGAATTGTAAATTTAATCAAAAGTTACTGAAGCTAGCAAACAAAGTTACGATTGACGTTAGCTGATAATCAAGTCAATATTTTTAATAATAATAATGCTTTACATTTGGGGAACAGAGTGTCTTAACACTAGGTTCCTTCTGCCTACCCTGCTGTGTGCGGGATACAGCGTGAAGCTGAAGAAGAAGAAGAAGCTTTACATTTTTTATAATAAATATATCTAAGTTTATGTGCAATGGCGATCTTATCTAAAACGTAAACAAAATACACTGATATCTACAATACGTAGATCCAATCGTGGCACTCACACAAATTCGCTTTACAGTCGCACAAATTGAGACTGTAAAGCGACTGGTTATGGGTTCGATTCCCACTTCAGGAGTGAAAAAAATTATTAATTCCATTTTTTTCGGCCTGGTGTCGAGGCAAAGCGTGGCGTTAAGATCCGCCACTTAACGCGCATATATATATATGAAAGCAATCAAAGCTGTTATTTGGTATTTAATTTTTGTAATAAGTTGTCATAGCATAGTAAGATAGAATTACTGTAAACGTGATTGATTATAGGAATATAGGTTCGAACCCCTCTCGGGGGAATGATTACATACAAAACTGTTTTAATTTATACGCTCCTTTAAGGCAGAAGCTTGCATTTAGTTCCACTACTAGATACAAAAATTCCCAAATTTAGGCGGAAAGTAGAAAACTGAGTGTCTTGACGTAAAGTTCTCTTTAATTACCACGTTATGAGGGAAAAAATAATGTAAATGTTTTCTCCAAATTTCATAAGCTAAAAGATAATAATACGCATAGCTAAATATAATAAAGTTCTAACTTACTCAATTGTATTATGTGGAATAGGCCATTTAGCTATGATCTAGTCACATTTTTTTCTATTTTTCAATATATTTAATATAAATTATTACACTCAAAGTCTACAATAGTCCCATCCCCCCTCCGGGAACCTCCAATTCGTGGCCTTCCAAGGCCACCCCAAAGACGCGAGGCGAGATGACACACTACAATAGTGTTACCAGTTTTAGCAATTTTTACGCTTCGTTAAATATACAAGAAAAATTATAATATATGCGTGGAAAAGTCAAAATATTGTTACAAGCTCAAAGGTCAAATCATAGAAGTCAAAACATAGGTTTTTTAGAAGAAAAATACTTACATCACCCAATCTATAAGCTATAGAAAATATTTTTAGAAATAAGCTTCTAAGAAAAAAGTCCGTGGAAAACGTGATCACGTTGTATTCGCATGTCGAATATTATAATACAACATAATCTTTTTTTTTTGCTTCACGCTGTATCCCGCATACAGCAGGCTAGGGAGAGGGAACCTAGTTGTAAGACACTCCATTCCTCACTTTCCGCTGAATTCGGAGGCATTACGTGCTACGTTTGCCTCGACACCAGAGTGAAGAAAATGGAAATATTAAATATTTCCACTCCTCGAGTGGGAATCGAACCCACAACCAGTCGCTTACAGTCACACGTTCATGCCACTGCGCCACGCCTGGCCCTAACAACATAATTTCATATAAAAACACAATATATGCAAAAGTTACAAGACACTAGTAATCAGTGAAGAATATGCGCAAACACGAGAATATTAACATTTTCATTTTTATTGTATTATACCTATATACCTGCATACTATATAAGGTAATTTACGTAATCGTAAAAAATAAATTATAAATATTGTATTATTTATTTGTTTTTCTCAAGTTTTTATATTTAGTTTTTCGTTTTATGAACACTTGGACACGTTCTAATGTATGTTTTATTATTAAAATGGTAATAAATATACACATAGAGGCATAATATTATGGATGTATAAAAATGAATGTATTTATTTTTCTATAAATATATATTTATTTATTCTACTAAACCAGCCAATACTAAAGTGGGTTCCACTAGGCGTATTTTTTTAGCTTCACGCTGTATCCCGCTGGATAGGCAGAAGGATTCTAAAGTCAAAACACCCTTTTTCCCTATTTTCCGCCGAGTTCTGGAGGCATTGCGTGCTAAGTCAAAGCTTTGTTTACCTCGACACGAGAGCCAAGAAAGTATTGCGTGTTAAGTGTCGGAATTTAACGCCGCACTTTGCCTCTGCACCAGAGCGAAGAAAATAATGATAATAATTAAAATTGAGAGTAAAATTTCATTATATTTCTAACAAAAGTCCTTAATATGTAGTTACTTAATATGGAGCTTTAAAAAACAAAGATATCTGATGGATATTCTGTTATGTTAAAAGTTTGATAATCACTGTACTATGCATTAAGAAACATGGGAATATATTTTTAACTTTTTTTAAAATATACAAAAGTGTTTATATTAAAATTTGTCGTGGGTTCGAGTCTCGCTACATTTATTTCTTTTTACGTTTCTAATATTAAGTATTTATTAAGTTAATATTTTCGCCTAAAACAAATTCAAAATAAATTAAGAAATTTCAAAATAAATGTATAAATAAACTATATAAATCAATTTGTTTAAAGATTGTCCATATTAAAACTATAGATCCATATCGGGACCAGTTGTGATGCAGAGACACAAAGTGTCACTGTCAAGCGACTGGTTGTGGGTTCGATTCCCACTCGAGGTGTGAAAAAAATTAAATATTTTCAATTTCTTCGCTCTGGTGCCGAGGCAAAGCGCGGTGTTAAGTTCCGCTACTTGACACGCAATGCCTCCGAATTCGGCGGAAAGTAAGAAACGGAGTGTAGGTTCCCTCTGCCTACCCTGCTGTGTGCGGGATACAGCGTAAAGCTAAAAAAAAAAATTGCGAAAACAAAACACAAAACACTCAAATGTCTCACTTAAAAATTCAAATTATGTCTAAAACTAATTTAATATTAAGTAAAAAATCGAAATTAATAAAAAAAATCACACTTAAATCCATGAGAATGATTTAGCAACTTTTTAAACATTTTTAAAGTGTTATTCCACACTTAGGAAAATAAAAAATTTTCACGTTCAAATTTTTATACGTTTTCTTTAAATGTCTTTTTCGATTTAGCAACTCTTTCATAATAACCCAAACCTTAAAGCTTTTTCATCATAAACAAAAATTAAGTGGAACTTTATGGTTATTATTAATTAGTAATCCTAAAACTCGTATTTTTTAATAAATGTAATTGTTTTACAGACGTGTTAATTTTTTTTATATATTTTAAATCATATTTACTAAAATTTATATCTTGATGCCCAATATCAAAAAATCTCTCTACAGAGATGCTAACAACAAAAATAAGTTGTAATAAAACATATAAGAATTTCGATGCATCGTGTAGTAGAACGCATGGCTCAGTGGTGAGAGCGCCTGAACGGTATCATGAGGCGCGGGTTCTAATCCCGCTACGTTCAAATTTTTATACGTTTTCTAAAATGTCTTCTTCAATTTTCCTAAGTGTGGAATAACACTTTCAAAATATTTAAAATGCCCAATATCAATATTACGTTCCAATCTAAAAACTGCAACCTTAGATTAATCTACTGGTAGCAATCAATTTTTTGAGTTAAGTAAATTTAAAATATGCAATTTTCGTTATTGGCAATAAACAATTATATTCATTGCATATTCAACCTTTAGTTTAGTCAAAAAATTGATGGCTAGATCTATCTGAGGTTGATTCTTTTGGATTATGATCGATTATTGATGTTATTGGACGTTAGTGAGTATGCAAAAAATATTACTATGAATACATTTTCATGAGTTAATACCATTAGATGCATATTTTCCCGCAAGCAGGGTAAGCAAAAAAATCTAGTTTCAAGATACTCCGTTCTATACTTCCTCACTCACAAACATGTCGTCACACACACAGACTGCGTCACAATGATCCAAATAAATATTAATAATTTATTTGTTTTTAATTTTCTTTCGAACTAACATTGCCAATTCGCAGTGTTGAGTTCCGCAATACACATGCCATATATCTAAATTTGACATGACAAACACTAACTTTTCTCTTTATTTATTCTTAAAAAAGAAAAGAAAAAGATATAAAAGATACGCAAAGATATAAAAAAAATCTTTCTTTGTGTTTGTTACTAGAATAGAGAATACAATACAATAAAGAAATTTATTTATCTATCTATCTTTCTTTTACGAAACAATAAGATGTTACTTAACGCCAGATGACCTAAATTATTGACACGAAGGCTCTTTTATGATATCTGATAGTCATATTGTATACACATCTATAGAATATGATATGTACGTTATATTAGTATGAAGGTCAATTGCTCTTCTTGTTCACGTATAATGACACCTTAGTGACGTAACTAAAATAGGTAGCACGAATTGAAAGAGGTAGTAAGGCAGATAGTCAGAGAGGATATTAAGAAATTGCGTGTTAAGTGGCGGAACTTAACGCCACGCTTTGTCTTAGGTGCAAGAGCGAAAAAATGTCAATTTTTTTTTTTCCTTTTTTTTTAGCTCCGCACACCGCAGAGTAGGCAGAGGGATCCTAGTGTTAAGACACTCCGTTCTCCACTTTCCGCCGAATTCGGATGCATTGCGTGTTACATGCAGGAACTTAACGCCGCGCTTTGCCTCGATACCAGAACGAAAATACTTGCACTCCTCGAGTGGGAATCGAACCCACAACCAGTCGCTTTACAGTCAGACGCTGTCACACTACAGCCCTAATTTGATCTTCTTATTTACTTACATACACAATGCAAACAGGTCTTACATAGTTAAGAATCTGGTAGTCAATGAGATTGTGTGGGTTAGTTTCCCATTTGATGGAATGATTGTATTATTTTTTATTTCTTTTTACTTTTTAAACATTTTTAAAGTGTTATTCCACACTTAGGAAAATTGAAAAAGACATTTAAAGAAAACGTATAAAAATTTGAACGCAGCGGTATTCGAACCCGCGCCTCCTGAATGCCGTCCAGGCGCTCTCACCACTGAGCCATGCGTTCAAATTAAAATTTTGTTCATTTCTTCGTCCTGGCGAGACAAAACATGGCGTTGACTTTTACCAAAACCCTATTCCTGATTTGATGTATGAATTTGATCGGATAGTGAAAAACGGAATATCTTGTCACTCAGCTTTATTTGACCACTGATTTGCGGAATAAAGGGTGAAGCTGCAAATAATTTACAATAATAACAAATGCTTTTTCATAATAATTTCGCCTCATTTCAAACGTATTATATATTTTCTTATGTATGACAATATAATGTAATATGTACATAAAATAAAACACTTGTATTTACTTGGTATATAATAGTCAAGGACAAAGTATAATTTCTCTATATATTGTTTTAAAAGTAATATAATGTTGTTCCATTTACTTACATAATATATATGGTGGAGAGATAAGTTATTGAAAAAAACGAACCTAGTGGAAAATCAATCTGTTATGGTTTTTTTAAAGTAAAGAGTTTTTCTTAACTGATCAGAACAAAAATAATTTAAAATTAGAACTATTATAATAATTATCGTCTGTCGTAATTTAAACAATAGCAAAATATGAAAATAAAAATATCTTTCCACTTTTTTTCGTTTAGCTTTGATAGTCAGAAATCTAATGTCAAGACACTCCGTTCTCCGCTTTTCACCCGAATTCGACATCTTGCGTATTGAGCCCTGAATCTCTCAATTTACCTGGTTTAGCACAGCAGAGAATTAAAAATAATTAAATAATCATAGGGGCCAGTCGTGCTGCAGAGGCACAAAATGTGACTATAAAGCGACTGGTTGTGGGTTCGATTCCCAATTGAGGAGTGGAAATATATATTATTTCCATTTTCTTCGCTCTTGTATCAAGATAAAGAGCGGCGTTAAGTTCCACCACACGCAAAGCCTCCGAATTCGGCGGAAAGTGAAGGACTGAGTGTCTTACCACTAGGTCTCCTCTGCCTGCTGTGTGCGGAATATAGCGTGAAGCTAAAAAAAAAGATCATTCTATCGCGTCATCGACATTACATGGTTATTCACGTCTTAACATTAGAATTAATTCATTACGTAAATTATTACAATATATCCTTTGTCCTCTTGTTATTTCTATTACCTTATCACTTACCATACGTTCTCATTGCCAAAAAAGAAGTTCAGCAGCCTTTGAGGGAAATAAACCCTTATTTTAGTTCACAATGTTTCCAGCAATTAGATATTGTTTATAATACTATACTAGAAAATTCTGTTAATTATTTTAAATAAATAGTTGGGTAGTTACAATAAATAGGAAAATTATTAATTTGCTTAATACCCTTTTTTTAAAGCAATCTTTATATTTATTTCCCCGCCCTGATAAGAAAAAGGACCGTGATGAGTTCCGGCTGACTCAACAAGTAGTATCTCGAATCACAGCAAAAACTGTCTTAACACTAAGTTCCATTCCTATGCTACCCATAGGAGCATATAACACCATGCATTTCATTTCAGAAGCAAAGTGTGAATCTGAAAAAAAAATCTTGTATTATTTTAAAATAAAAGTAAATGAAAATTAAATAGTTTAAGTTGTTTAAATTAATAAAGACATATTCTACATATTAATTTTAATGTAACAATATTTACATATCTTTACAGAAATTGCAACTGTCAAACACATCATTAATGTTCAGCAAATGGCGGGAGCTGCCAATGCCGCTAACTTTCAAAATATACATATTCAATGTTACCAACACAGAAGATGTCAATGAAGGATTTAAGCCTGTGTTAAAAGAAATAGGACCTTATGTTTACAAGTAAGTGTTTGCAACTAAGAGAAACAAACGATTAATTCTTTAAAAACTTTAAAAACACTTCAAGTTATTTCAAGATATAAGATTTGAGATCATCGTTGTGGGTTCGATTCCCACCCGAGATGATTATATTATTTTTTTTTCGTTTCCCTGCTTTGGTGACAAGACAAAGCAAAACATTGTATTCCACCATTGTTAATACCACAGATTCTGGCGGAATCTGGTGGGTAATAGCGTGAATGTGTTTTTTTATATGTTTGCTATTGTCATATATTTGATAATTTGACATATTTGGGCCAGTCGTAGCTTGTAGGCCTACAAGCAAAGTGTAAAGTGACTATAAACTCGACTGGTTATAGGTTCGATACCCACTCAAAGAATGAAAATATTTAATATTTCCATTTTCTTCGCTCTGGTGTCGAAACAAAGCGCGGCGCTAAGTTCCCCCACATAACACGTAATGCCTTCAGAATTCCCTACCCTAGTACTAGATTCCCTCTGCCTATCGTATTGTGTGTTTACCAGTTTACTTTACTAGATACGGTTTCTAGACTTGAGGAGCCCTGACTAATAACACTAATGTTGTAATATTTATAATGTTAATGTTATTACTAAATAATATTCAATATATTTATATTCTTTTAAAGTTTATATTTATTTTTAAATTACACTAATCCACTGCCGTTTTTATACAGATCTTCGTAATAATTCATACCTTATGACAGCTGTAACAAACATTCAAGAATAAATAAAAAAGTGTAAAAGCATATACTTATACATAATATGTTAATTATATACAATAAATTAATGTTTTTCACGTTCCCCGTGAATTATGTTTTTATAATTTTGATCATAAAAGTTATATTTATTTCTGTTTAAAATTGAGTTTCCTTGGCTGAATGTCGTCATACATTTGCGAGTGGACAGTTAGTAAAAAAGTTAAACAAAAACATTTTGGCGCGGGCTTAGAAATGTCAAAAGTTTGACATGTGAAGCGAAATATAAACAGAATAATTTTCATGCTAATAATGAATTAATAATTTATAATATAGTTTAAAGCCCAAATTAGGTTTCTACCACAGATTAATGAACTTTAATAATGCTTATTTTATTTTAACGTAACTTTATATCACGTATGACAGTATAGGCATATCAATACTTATATTATAAATGCGAAAGTCTGTGTGTTTGTCTGTCACGCTTTCACGGCTAATCTACCGGTCCGATTTGGATGAAATTTAGAATGAAAGTAGTAAAAGTGACTGGGTCTAACATAGGCTAATTAGTTTTTCAAAAATCAACCTCTAAAGGGTTGAAATAGGGGATGAAAGTTTATATGAAAAATCTACACCGCTTGACCTATTGTAACGAATTTTGGCATATATATAGTTGGCAATCCAAGCTTAAACATAGGCTACTTTACTTTTTAAAAATGCGCCCCCGAGGGTTGCAATATAATGCAATAGTTCACGCGGCGAAGCCGCGAGCGGGCCGCTAGTAGTATATATGTATATAATATAGGCAGAGAGAATCTAGTGACAGGACACTCCAATCTTCTCCATTTTCGGATTTGATTCGAAACCGTTAATTGTTCAGTAACGGAAATAAACATTTATTATGTGATTATATCCCACTATGAGGATCAATCCCACAACTATCGAGTCAGACACGCTGTTACTGCGACTAAAAGGCATCTATTGTAATATGAACATTATAATAGTGCGAATATGATTTACATACTTAAATAAATTATTGTTCGATATAACTAATACATATTGACGCCAATCGTGACGCAGAGGCACAAAGTGTGACTGTAAACGTAACAGTTGTTCGTGGGTTCGATTCCCACTCGTGGATTGTAAATATTTAATATTTCCTTATGTTCAATCTGGTGTCGAGGCAAATCGCGGTGTTAGGTTCCGTCACTTAACACGCAATGCCTCTAGAACTCGGCGCAAAATGGGGAACGGAGTGTCGTAACACTGGGTTCTCTCTGCCTGCCCTACTGTGTGCAGTATACAAAGTGACTTTAAAAAAAAAAAATCTACACTACTTAAGTCCCGAATATTTTATAACAAACCCCCTCCATTCATACGATACAATAACTTAAGTGAATAACATACGTTAATATTTTTATTTTGCAGAGAGTATAGAGTGAAACGAATACTGGAATACGGAGAGAATGACACTATAAAGTATATGTTGAAGAAAACCTTCCACTTCGATCAAGAAGCGTCGGGAGGTCTCAGGGAAGATGACGAAATTACTGTGATCAATTATTCTTATTTGGTAAGACTTTATTTATTTTTTTACGCCCGTAACATAATCTGCCAGGGATTTAACAAAAAATAAAAGTAGCCTAAGTTATTCCTTATTAGAATACACATTAGATATCTGCCAGTGAAAGTTTCGTCAAAATCGGTACAGCCAGTTAAGTTACAGAGATTATCTGGAACAAACAAACAAATAAATACATAAAAATAGTGAAAAATGTTATGTGATATACATACGTAATTGTAGTACATGTGTACATACTTTATGCCAAAAACAGTAGTAGTAGTTTATGTAAAAAGCGATTATTTTAATAGTACAAATAGATACTCCAATTTTGTTTATTTATATAGATATATTTTTTGAATTATAACTTATGATTACTTCAAAGTTAACTATAGATACCTGAAAATATGTTCTTATATCTATAATATCAGAAAAATTATAAGTTAACACTATTTAGTGGCGGCTAATCAGTACATAGTTTGTTATAACTAGAAACCTCCTTCACGCGTTATAGTTTGTTTAAGCTTAAACATATTGTAGTAATATTTTTTTTAGCTTCACGCTGTATCCCGCACACAGCAGGGTAGGCTCTCTGCCTACCTAGTGTTAGGACACTCCGTTCACCACTTTCTCCCGAATTCGGAGGCATTGCGAGTTAAATGGCGGAACTTTTGCCTCGACACCAGAGCGAAGAAATGGAAACATTATATATTTACACTCCTCTAGTAGGAATCGAACCCACAACAAGTCGCGTCCAGTCCAGTCACACTTACGTGCCCCTCGCCACGACTGGCACTTATATAATTTAAAATATATTTTATATTTTTTTACTAAATGTATAAAAACATATTAACATAACATATGTTTTTATGATCTAGTAAAAACTATTTACAATCAACATATGTATTAACATAGACGAAATAAATGAAAATTATAATAAATTTTTCACACAAATAAGGATGTACAACTACTGCTTTTGTTAGATAATTCATTTACATATTTTAAAATTTTAACTATTTTATAGTAAAAACAATTAACTAATATGAATTTGAGATTACAATGGTTGTTTTTTTAGAGTCAAAAAGCTTCCGTATTGTAATATAACTAGTTTTAACCTTAGCCAAGTAAGAATTTAGTCACTCTGTTCTATGATTTCCATACTTTAATTTATTTATTAAAGCCATTATGGGGGTGTAGAACAGCGTCTTACTGTAAATGTGATTGGTTGTGGGTTTGATTCCCACTCGGAGGAAATATTATATTTATACTAGCGGTCCGCTCGCGGCTTCACCGCTTGAACTACGTGACTGTTTCGTTATATTGCAAGCCTCGAAGAAGATTTTTTGAAAAAAAATAATAAAGCCTACGCTTAGCCTAGGATTAACATATATATTAAAAATTTCAAATTTGGATTTTTCATATAAACTTTCATCCCCTATTTCAACCCTGTAGAGGTTGATTTTTGAAGAAATAAGTAGCCTATGTTTAACCCTGGACTATTTACTACCTTCACTCTTTCAATATTTTAATATCACAATGTTTCATATTCTCTCCAACAATAATTCAAGCAATTTTATTTTTGTGTTGTCTCTCATGCTCTCCTACCTGCCTGGTCTTTGCCTGCTATGAGTTCATGATTATCCGATAAACCGTTATCGGACAGTCATGAAGTAGTCATATAGATCTTTCTCTCTTAGCTGCATTCAAATTTCTAAATGTCTTTTTCAACTTCCATAAGCTCATAAATTGAATATCACACTTTAACAAGTGTTTAACATACACTTTTGTATGAAGTGACATATTAGTTGCTATGGCAACACATATATTACGCGACAACGGGTCCACTAGTAATAATATTTAATACAAACCTAGTAGGTTAGGTGTGTTTAGATGTAAGATAACACCGTGAGAACAAATACTCTAAAAGCGACAATGACGAAGTTTCTATACAAAAAAAATCTTTTATCCGCAATAATGGCATTCTTTTATCAATATAATTATCATTGTTAGTTGACACGCAACTTCATTGTGGTAGGAAAAATGGAAAGTTATTATATATAGTTTTAGGTATATTAGAATTTATGTCGCTGGATTTGAACCTGTATCTTGTGGCCATCATTGTGCAGTAACAACGTTGCATTATAAGCTCGAATGGTTGTGGGTTCGATTCCCACTCGGGGTACTATATTTATATTATTTTTATTTATTGTCTTGGGAAGACAAAGCTCTGCGTTTGTTCCGCCACTCTCGAAATTGGATATTAGATAGAACAAAGTGTTTTTGGCTATGTGGGAAATTTTACTTTTTCGTTCGTTCGAGAAATAATTTTATTTGTACACTACGTTCTCGGGGTCCAAAATGGCGTATCTTAACGCCGCGCTTTGTTCACCACATAGTAAAAATGAAAACGAATTACGTTTTATCTTTCCCCTACAACTTTTTGAAAATTGAACCCAGAATCATCGCGAAATTAGTCAAACGCCCTTTAAGCTCTGAATGTGTAAATGATACCTTGTATGTCATAAATACTTATTTAAATAAAAAGCATGTTCTTTGATTAAGAACCTAGAACTTGGAGAGTTAAGAGACATATTTCTCCACTTTTCGCTTAAATTTCAACATTTTACTAACGCCCAATATTAATAATTGACCTTTGACCAATACCTAAACGAAGGATTGAATATTTAACCTTTACTTTATTCAAAATATTGATTTTCTCAAAAAAATGATTGCTAGATCAATCTAAGAATCTAGACTAGGATCAACTATTGATATTCATCATAAGGCAACGTATTTTACACATTCTACTGTTACATTAAAATAAAAATCTGTAAAATATTAAAAAAAATAATAATAAATATAAAATAGATGGCAAAAAATTGACAATTTCCTGTAAGATGTCAATTTTTTGCTCTCTTTCTGTCTGATTTCCTGTCGGTATTTTAAATGTATTAGTTACTTTATACCAAGGAAGGAAAAGTAATAAATATAATATGGCAGTAATAATACAATATACATACATATTTAATAGGCATTCAATATATAATACAGATTATTGGCTATATTATTGATATTGGCTGTCGTGGCGCAGTGGGGCAGTGTCTGACTGTAAACACAATGGTTGACGGTTCGATTTCCATTCGGGGGAATATTGAAATTATTTCTTTCTTGTAGTGCCAAAGACAAAGGGCCGCGTTAAGTTCCGCCACATACTAAATTCTATAATATCTCTAGTGTCGAATTTAAGATTTTTTGAAGTTTTCTCTACACTTAACAAAAACAGCTTCAAGCTTTTTGCCGCATAACGGGGTAGCCAGAAACAACTTAGTGTCAAGAGACGTCCTCTACTTTCCGCCCGAAATTGAGACATTTTGCGCTTATTCCTCCAAGCGGAAAAAAATATTCATATAATATTAATTATTACGGACGACCAGATTTGGCCAGACTATTGTGGCCAGTCGTGGCCCAGTGGCACAAGCGTTTAACTGTAAACTACTGGTTGGGGGTTCCATTCCCACTCGAAGAGTGGAAATATTTAATATTTCCATTTTCTTTGCTCTGGTGTCGAGGTAAAGCGCGGCGTTAAGTTCCGCCACTTAACACGCAATGCCTCCGAATTCGGCAGAAAGTGGGGAACGGAGTGTCTTAACGCTAGGTTCCCTCTGCCTACCCTGCTGTGTGCGGGATACAGTGAAGCTAAAAAAAAAATTATAGACGAAGTGAGGCCACCTGAGGAAACTATCATACAAATTCAATTCTTCCCATATTAACATAAAAAAATAAGTAAAAAACCATTCACAATGATATTCAAACTGTATCACATCTGTGAAATTCCCATACCTAATGTATATATTTAATATTTTCGTATTTCTGTAAGACCTTTTTGCCCTTTGATGGTTCTTATTTTCACAGCAATGTGAGGTCTAATGAATCGACTATTGTATTTGAAATTATATTTTTACACACGAATTAACATTTACGTTGGTAATTCAGCAATTGCTTATGTGAATAATGTGGAAATATTTTATTTCCTTTCATTGAGATAGAGTAATATAATATATGTATGTTTCATCTTTTAAATATTATCTAAATTTATAAGATATGTACCTACTATTTAATACTACTCCATTTCGTTTTAGCGGCTTTTAATATTAAGTTAATGAATATTTAGTTCCCGAAATTATAATTTGATTATAATTGCGAGTAGTTCGACCCACTATTCTCGTTCTTCACTCTCGTACCAAAATGTAACGCGGCGCTGAGTTCTGCTACTTAACGTCTGAATTTAAGGTGAAAAAAGAAGAAACGAGTGTCCTGACAGAAGGTTCTTTCTGGCTACTCTGCTGTTAAAATTTACGTATTGAAACAAAAACAGGACAGTTAGTTTCCCACTTCCTGTCGAAAATAAACTGACTATTTTATTAGAGCGAGAAAATGAATATTACAATGAAAAAAATATAAAATATTAATAGTCGAGGCAAAGCGCGGCGTTAAGTTCCGCCGGCGTTAAGTTGGCAACGGCGTGTCTTGACACTAGATTCCCTCTGCCTACCCTGCCGTGTACGGGATACAGCATGAAGGTAAAAAAAACAGTAATCATTTACCTACTGGAATAGAATCCACAGCCATTGTATTTACAGCCATTCATTATCCCACTGCGCCACGATGGACTCGGAATTTATGTATTAAATTGTTCAATATCCTTTTAAACGTCAGATCCACGTTAAGATCAAAGATCTACTTACAAACACAGAAATAGCGTGTTGGATAGCGGAAACTAATCAAGAACGGGAAAACGTTTATATTTTTCATATAAAACAGCTATACACAGTTCATTTCTGAATGACAGTATAATGTAATATTTATTTAGATTTTTTATTATGCTTGTTCCCATATAGCAGAATAGATAAAGGGGGACTAGTGTTATAATACTCTGTTCTCCCTGCTAACAACAAAAATAAGTTGTAATAAATCGTATTGTATAAGAATTTCGACGCAGCGGGTAGTAGAACGCATGGCTCAGTGGTGAGAGCGCCTGGACGGTATTCAGGAGGCGCGGGTTCGAATCCCGCTGCGTTCAAATATACCTTTTCTTTAAAAGTCTTTTTCAATTTTCCTAAGTGTGGAATAACACTTTCAAAATGTTTAAAAGTAGTATGTTCCCCACTTCGGCGGAAATCAACGCCATGCTTTGTCTTACTAAGGTGAAAAAACGGATTTATATTAAATATCATTCATTCGCGTAAATTAATAAACCTACCTGCGTTTCCAATCAGACGTTATCTCACTGAGCCACGACGGCTTCTGTAATTTAGAGGTGAAATGTACATTTTTTTGTAATAACTGTTTTTACATTTACTTAAAATCTTTGTTTATATACCATTTTCGAATATTAGCAGTTATATATAGAACTGCTAATATTCGAAAATGGTACACCATATTCACCTTTATTGCAATGTCACATTTTTTATTTCTATAGTTTTAATATTTTTTTCTATACTTTAACAGTATTATGTGTATACTTTTACAATATATAATATTTTTATTATTTTTTTTATTTTATTTTCATATGCTATTATTATTCTATCTATATTACATATAAAAGCTACCTTCATGGCCCATTGTGATAGCGTCTGCCTGTAAACGTGATGTTTGTGGGTTCGATTCTCACTTAGGGCAATGATATTACTCAAGACAAAGCGTAACGTTGAGTTCCGCTACTTAACACTAACTTAATTTGAGCCAAAAGTTGAAAACGAAATGGCTTGACTCTCCTACTACCTAAAAGCGTAAAACTGATATTTTGTTTAATAAAAGCAACAGATTATATACTTTTTTACTCATTATGTACCCACTATTGAAATCGCTTCATAAACAAACATCAAATTTGGCAGAGAAATAGTTGATAGTCAGGAGTAGATAAACATAAAAAATTTTGAAACTTGTTCTTGCAAGCCTTCTTCAAGCTTAAAAAGCCTTCATTTTTAAAACTTTAAATTGCAAAAACAAGCTTTACTTTATAACAACTCAAACCAATATTAATAGGCGCCAGGATAGAATGTGTATATTAAATAATAATATAATAAATTAGCGATGTTAGACGTCTAGGCCAACTTGTCCGCCGAGGTCGGTTAGTTATTAAATAATACGTGTCGGTCTTTATAGATGACTGCACTGTAATTGATTAATAATTGTATAGATCGAATTTACTTATAGCATATACCTATAATATATATATTTTATATAACATATTATATATTTTTTTTAGCTTCACGCTATATCCCGCACACAGCACCGTAGGCAGAGTGAACCTAGGTGTTAAAACACCCTCTACCCCACTTTTAAAGGTATTGCGTGTTAAGTGGAGAAAGAAACAGGAAATATGACATATTTTCTCTCCACGAGTGGTATTCGAACCCACAACCAGTTGCGTTTATAGTATGTGCCCCTGTGTCATGTCCGGCCTCTATATTTATCTAATACATATAAGCCAACGATGCCAATGACATTATAAGCCAATAATAATCACACTAAGTCTAGAGAATGTAGTGTCATTGTCTCTGCCGGTTGCATAGAAAATATAACTACGAAGTGGCCTGTCTTGATTCTTTGGAACTAAATATTTTAAAATAGTAGAACCTTAGTACTTTCTATTCTTTTTCACAGTTAACCTTTTTTCCGCATAGTAGAGCATTCAGACAGAATCTAGACTACGGACTGGACTACCTAGTCAACTTTTTAAATAAATAATAAATAAATAGCTTCACGCTATATCCCGCACACAGCAGGGTAGGCAGAGGGAACCTAGTGTTAAGACACTCCGTTCCCCACTTTCCGCCGAATTCGGAGGCTTGCGTGTTAAGTGGCGGAACTTAACGCCGCGCTTTACCTCGACACCAGAGCGAAGAAAATGGAAATATAATTTCCACTCCTCGAGTGGGAATCGAACCCACAACCAGTCGTTTACAGTCACACGCTTGTGCCACTGGGCGACGACTGGCCACTTTTTACCCGATTTTAATATTGCATATTAAATGACGAACCTCTAACTATAACCATTCCACTAAGGGAGTATCGTGTAGCAACCTCTAGTGTTACCAGGGGTGTTGGGCGGGCAGTGTTCATCTACTAACAAGTGACCTAAACGCTTGTTTGTCTTGCCCACATCATAAAAACACTCGTATAGTATTTTGTTCTGATATGAATATTACTGATCATATCAGTCAGACAATTAATGAATCACAACAAGTAATCTAATAAATTAATTTATAATAGAATAATTGACTTTGTTCTAGTTCATAAATTAATAAAAACAATACATAATAAATACTATTAATATAAATGGGATATTCTGTTTGTATGTCTGCCTGTCTGTCTGTCTGTTACGCTTTCACGGCTAAACCACCGGTCCGATTTGAATTAAATTCAGAAAGAAAATAGTGCAAGATCTAGAGTCAATAGCTGGCTCGAAACCAACGTCTAAAGGATAGATACAGGAGATAAAAGTTTATGTGCTATACTCTTGACCGATTTCTATAATTTTTTGAGGAAGATAGTTTACGACGAAAAAGAAAGGAAACCCTATTTTTTGTCAACGCCTAAGGGACTGAAATAGAGAATAAAAATTTATTACAAAAATATAAACCACTAAACTTAATTCGAAAATATGAAGATTTTGAAATGAAACTATTTTTAACCGGGACTCTACGGGAAATATTCAGTCTACCTGTGACCACGGACTACTGTAAAGTGTTCGAAACGTCGGGTTTCTAAAAATGAATTTTCGAATACCAAAAATATACGCGATTAATCCGGTTAAAAATAGTTTCATTTCAAAATGTGTAATAATCGCGAAAACAAAAGATCATATTAATATGAAGATTCTTTAGTTATGTAGATCAAGCAGGCAAAGACGCTAGTCCGTCTCTAGTATATTGTATAAATACTTATAAATACTCATAAATGATTCATATATTAGACATGACATAGTTTACTTCAAATTACAATTTTCTCTTGTAACATAAAGTGAATATGTCATCATCTTATCATCATAATAGTGTCATTGTAAATGTATGAATGTATTTATGTCCATTTATATGTAACAAGTTAATGCCTTTTACAAGACCATGGAGACGACCTTATAGTGCAACGACTTCCGTGAAAATAGTCGTCCGTTGTAACTTATTTTTATAAATAAATATTTTTTTTATTATTTTTCTATATTATAAAATATAATATTTTACTCCACGAAGCCAGGTTGTGGTTGCGATTTTTACTAGAGGGAATAGTTATTTTTAAATAATTTTCATATTTACTCTGGTGCCTAATATATTGCGTGGCGTTGAGTTCCACCACTGAGCTCACAATTTCTCGATTTTAAGTGGAAAATAATTTACAAAGTGTTTTGATAATACGTTCTCTTTGAATATTCGTTCATACGAAGAAATTTGAAACTGAGAGAAAAAATATACATCCATTATTTACTTTCCTTGTATTTTATATAATCAGATGAAATATTTTAGTCTTAACTCAATTTCTGAGCAACAAGGAACTCGAAAAGGCAATTGATGCATTTCAACATAATTATGGTTTAGATTAATTTATTATTTACCAGCGGCCCGCTCGCGGCTTCGCCGCGTGGACGTGCCGTGCCGTTTCTTTGTTTCGTTATGTTGCAACCCTCGGGGGTGGATTTTTGAAAAATAAAGTAGCCTATCTTTGACCTTCGATTATCAACTATTATTCTTAATACTTCGATTATTCCTAAATTAATTACAATCGGTCAAGCGGTTTAGCTTTTTCATATAAACTTTCATCCCCTATTTCAACCCTTTAGCGGTTTATTTTTGAAAAAATAAGTAGCCTATGTTAGAACCATAGTTATTTACTACTTTCATTCTAAATTTCATCCAAATCGGGCCGGTAGATTAGCCGTGAAAGCGTGACAGACAAACACACAGACATTCGCATTTATAATATAAGTATGGATTCATTTAAAAGAAGGTCGGGAACTCCATTTGCATGCAATGACATGCCTAAAAATCAAATCAGACATTAAATTTTGTAATAAACTTGTTTAATGAAATAGGTATATAATTTAAATTATGTTTTAATTTTTCACATTTTTAATAAATATTAGGATGTTTAATATAGTAGGGTATGATTAGTATACGTATTTATGCGGTTTTCGTTGACGTAATTATCATATTATTAAAGCGAATGTGTTTCTAAGAGGTCCGGCTTTGAATCCCGTTGCGTTCAAGTTTGTACACATTTTCAAAAAAAATCCTACATAATATTTATTAGATAAGTAAACTTAACATTTAACTTAACTTGGAAATATATTATTTTAAGAAAACATTAATTGTATTCTTCTCCATTTCAGGCAGCAATGTTGTCAGTCCAAGAATTAATGCCATCTGCATCCAGCCTTATAAATAAAGCTTTAGGATCTTTCTTCCCCAACTTGAACGACCCTTTCTTAAGAGTTAAAGCAAAGGATCTGTTCTTCGATGGCGTGTTCTTGAATTGCACTGGAGAAGAAGCCGCTTTAAGTAAGTAATTGTTTATATATTATATTGATGATATTGTACTGCGAATAAGTATCTTAATGGGCCAGAGAAGTTGGTAGTTTTGTTATAGTAGGTTCAATTCCTACTCGAGGGACTTAAATAATAAACTGAATTATTTAATATTTCATATTCGGTCTGGTGTTGAGGCAAAATTCGTGCAAAGGCGTCGTTAAGTTCCGCCACTTAACACTTAATGCCTCAAGTGTTCGGAGGAAAATGTGTGGGGTTTTCTAACATTAGGTTCTCTGAGCCTACCCTGTTTTGTGCGGGATACATAGTGACGCTAAAAAGTAGGTACATAATATATACCCTATATATTATATACCTACTTTTATTTTATTTTTAGTTGTGATTTCAAATGTTATTCAGGGAATTAAAAAAGTTTTATAAAATATTTTAATTACCCTTGTCAGGTTGAATAAAGCACACTTTTAAATTTTGCCAAACGGGCCATTAAAAGTTTGAAATTTTTTAACGATGTATTTCTGTTTCGAAATTTTAACATACTCATTTAGGATAAAAAAACATTTTTAGAAAGCTTGCAATTAGTTTAATGAACCTATGGTTTAGCAGTGAGAGTGCTTAGTTTCTAAGAGACGTAAGTTTGAATTCAGCTGCGTTAAAGTTTTTATACGTTTTCTAAAAATGATTTTTATATTTTTGTTTCTGCCTAGGGTAACTTGAAAAGCTTTTTTTAGGCTTTATGACTTTTCGTACATAGCAGGGTAGCCAGATAGAGCTAGGTGTAGTAACAATTCATTCTCCACTTTCCGCGAAAATCAGAAATATTGAGTGCCTTACTTTCTTACTAGAGCGAAGAAACGAAAATATAATCATTCCCCCGTCTGGGAATGGAATCCGAAACCATTGTATTTATAATCAGACGGTGTCACACTGCGCTATGATAGCCTCAATTAAGTTCTAATTCCACATGTATTCCTTAATAAACTTAATTTAAATAAAAAATAGCAATTTTTACTTAAAAATAAGAAAAAATATAACCTAGCATTTATAACTGTATTAAAAAGCAAAAAATAACATCTGTGTCACTTCTATAATGAAATTCCAAACATTACTATTCTATACAACAAGTTACAAATTAATACGTACTTGGCTAAAAGTTTTGATGTCTCAAAACTTGTTTTCGCAAAGACTACTTATTGTGAGGGCAATGATCTCGATATGAAATTTTGCTCGGACCTGTTTATTTACTTTGTACATCAGAGATATGTACGTACGTACAATATTGAATTGTTATGTTGATAATTATTTTTATTTTTTTATTTAAAACTTTCTTTAATATGATTAAATGTTATAAGCTTCTGCTTAACTTCGAGTGTGTGTGATTAGTAGTAGGTTCCTAACTTAGAGAATTTTTCATAATTTTTAACATTTTTAAAGTGTTATTCACAAACTTAGGAAATTAAAAAGGTCTGTCTTGCACAAAACAGGGTAGACAAGAAACCATTAATTTTAATTTATATTTTACTCTGGTATAATAGACAAACGCAGCGTTGAGTTCCGCCACTCAACATGCATTTCGAATTTGGGTGGAAAGAGGAAAGCGGTCTAGGTTATCTTTAAACTGTCTCACTATAAAGATATACCTATGATACGCTTTATACCTATGAAGACATAATTTTTGGTCAGTCGTGACGCAGTGACACAAAGTGTGACTGTAAGCGATTGGTTGTGGGTTCGATTCCCACTCGAGGAGTGGAAATATTTAATGTTTCCATTTTCTTCGCTCTGGTGTCGAGGTAAAGCGCGGAATTAAGTTCCGCCACTTAACACGCAATGTCTCCGAATTCGGCGGAAAGTGGGGAACGGAGTGTTTTAACACTACGTTCCTCCTTTCTACCCTGCTGTGTGCGGGATACAGCGTGAAGCAAAAAAAAAAAGGCATAAAAGGTATAAAGCATGAAGCTGTGTTTGTTTCATTATTTTGCCGTGTTATTTATAGTATACCAAATCTTATAAGTCAATTTTGTCACATTTCAGTTTAATCAGACATTGAGTTAAAGTTTAGAACTCTACATAGTTCTCATGACAATGTAGTAATAATTGTTAAACAAAATCCTCACTTAAATCAAATTATCATGGTAGAAAGGCTTCACTTTTGTCTATAATTGATTTTTTAAATGAGGAACACCTGATATAGAACCATAATAGACCAATTAAAGTATAAAATATAAGGAAATTGCGGCTAAACAAAAGTTGCTCAAATTATATTGGTGAAAAGAATCATTAAGCCCACACAAACGCCATGCGGGCTACATATAATCTATCTATAAATATAATATCGCTGTATCCCGCACACAGCCAGGTAGGAGGAAACCTAGTGTTAAGACACTCCGTTCCCCACTTTTGAAGACATTGCCTGTCAAGTGGCGGAACTCAACGCTGCGCTTTGCCTCGGCACCAGAGCGAAGAAAATGGAAATATTAAATATTTCCACTCTTCGAGTGGGAATGGAGCCCACAACCAGTCGTTTACAGTCACACGCTTGTGCCACTGGGCCACGACTGGCCACAATTCTAATATGAATAAAAGTATCTTAAAATATGCGCTTATTTCCCGCAGCAGGATAGGCAGAGGGAACATAGTGCTAAGACACTTCATTTCCCACTTTCCGCCGAATTTGAAGTCATTGCGTGTTAAGTGGTGGAACTTAACGCCGCGCTTTAACCTCGGCACCAGAGCGAAGAAAATAGAAATATTAAATATTACTCCTCCAGTGGAATCGAACCCACAACCAGTTGCTTTACAGTCACTTTGTGCCTCTATTCCACGACTGGCCCCACATTTTGTGGTAAAAGAACCAGGTATTTATAAAAACTTTTTCTAATAGCCCATTAGTGGATCGAACTTTTGAATCAAAACTCCTGATACAGTTATATGTCCCGTTGCTAAATATAACGGCTTATCTTAACACCGCTATAGCACAGTTTAATTGTTTCTGAATACATGTGATGATTTTGGGTTCAAATATTTATATTTAATATTTTTATGCGGTAGTTTGACATAACAGTCTGTCAACTGACAGACGAATGCCATCTCAGTATACGTGTGATCACGGACTACTGTAAAGTGTTCGAAGCGTCGGGTTTTCTAAAAATGTATTTTTTTTAGTTTCACACTGTATTCCGCACACAGCAGAGGGAACCTAGTGTTAAGACACTCCGTTCCCCACTTTCCGCCGAATTTTGGAGGCATTGCGTGTTAAGTACAAGAGCAAAGAAAATGAAAATATTAAATATATCCACTCCTCGAGTGGGAATCGAACCCACAACCAGTCGTTTGAAGTCACACGTCTCTGCCACTGAGCCACGACTGGCCCCTAAAATGTATTTTGAAATACCAAAAATATACAGGATTAGTCCTGTTAAAAATAGTTTCACTTCAAAAAGAAGTATTCTGACAATAGTATTATCTTTTTATACCACTACGCGAGGAATAAGAAGCTTTATTTAATATATATTAAGCAGATACAAAAAATATAATAATACATAATATTTTATTACTTTCCAGGGCTAGTTTGCGGGAAGATAAAGTTGGAAAAGACACCGGTCATGCGACCTTCGGAGGACGGCACTGGATTTTTCTTCTCAATGTTTGCTCACGTAAGTTTATAGCAATACTCGATTCAAAATTTTTGCTATTATTATTTCTTACATGCAATATGAACGTATCATAACGCATTGGGAGAAAATTCAACTGTAAATTGCCTTGTGGTGATTAGTATATTAGGGTTCGATCCCCACTCAGAGCTTCTGGTTCATTTCCCAGATTTCTTAAGGTAAGGGACTGCCTTTCAACGCTCAACATGCAATTTTAAGGGAAACAGAACCAAGTGTCAAACAACAGATATTAGTT
Organism: Dryas iulia moderata; assembly: GCA_019049465.1. Lineage (NCBI taxonomy): Eukaryota > Metazoa > Arthropoda > Insecta > Lepidoptera > Nymphalidae > Dryas > Dryas iulia. Next base: position 14,232,582 of record CM032429.1, read on the forward strand.
AGTTATTATAAAAAAAAACATTGTATCTACAATATGCAGCTTCACACTGTTTTCCGCATAGCGGAGTAATCAGAGAGAATCGAATCTCCACTTTCCACTGGAAATCGAAAAATTAAGTGTTGAATGGTGGAACTCAAAACATCATTTTTTCTTATCAAAGCGGTAAAATGAAGATAATTTTAAGAAAATCATTCATCTAGATGGGAATAGAATTCGCTACAATGGCGTTTACAATCACTGAACTTTTGCAATCGCCTTTTGTTTTTTTTACATTTTCCCGCTTTATCCCGGAGAGAAGCTAATGTCAAGATACTCCGTTCTCCACTTTCATATTAGGTTGTCTAGCATACTGGAACAGAGAAATTGAAAATACTTTGAATTTAATTACTTTCTGAATAAGCTCAAATCTACAACTGATTGCATACATAAAGCTGAGTCACTTCGCCACGACAGCTTCTGTATAATAATATCAAATGTGATACAGACATATATAAAAGAGCTGTTTTCTTTATATTTTATATTTAAACTTCAATTTCCAGCTAAATTCATCAGAATCAGGGCCATACGAAGTGAATAGAGGTATTGAAGACGTATCGAAGCTCGGCGACATAGTCACATACAAAGGAAGTCCTTCTAACAAACAATGGGGTAACGAATACTGTGGTAAAATAAATGGCTCAGACAGCACTATATTCCCACCGTTCAATGGAAATCCACCGGATAAGATTTATATATTCGAACCAGAGGTATGCAGGTATGTACAATGAAATAAAAGTATTATTTATTTACTAGTTCTGTCAGCAATGTGTATGTAGTAAAAGATACAAAATATATGAAATTACAAATATTTAATTGTGGCCAGTCGTGGCCCAGTGGCACAAGAGTGTGACTGTAAACGACTGGTTGTGGGTTCGATTCCCACTCGAGGAGTGGAAATTATATTTCCATTTTCTTGGCTCTGGTGTCGAGGTAAAGCGCGGTGTTAAGTTCCGCCACTTAACACACAAGCCTCCAAATTCGGCGGAAAGTGGGGAACGGAGTGTCTTAACACTAGGTTCCCTCTGCCTACCCTGCTGTGTGCGGGAATTAGCGTGAAGCTATTTAATTTTATTTAATTTAATTACACATCTTGACTCCATACCATTTTAAAATTGACATGTGTCACGATCTAATCGTCGAGTAAATTAAAAAGACGTGGTGGCGCATAAAAATGACCAGTACTGGCACCAAAATATAGGTGTTGCCAACAGTAGTTGCTTCTAACTTTGTTTACGTGGACTTTATTACCGTTTCGATTCTGATTCGAGGGAATGATTATTATATATTGTTTTTAAAATGAAACTATTTTTAACCGGATTAATCGTGTATAATCGTAATCTATTAAAAAAATTGTTCGGATATAAATAATTTCATTTCAAAATGTGTAATAATCGCGAAAGCCTAAGGTCTTACTATATTGTTTTATTTTTACACTCTGCTACTTAGACCAAGGCGCGGCGTTAAGTTCCGTCACTTACCGTACACACGATGTCTTGATTCCCGGTGGAAAGTAGGGAACAGTTTGTTATGAAATCAGAAAAGGCTGTATGATCCTTTCCATTAAAATACCTATCACGTTAAACAACTTTTATTAAAGTAAAATTTCTTTGTATCTTATATCTTGCTGACTGAGTACATAGCATAATCTAGACTTACTCTTAAAAGCTTGCTTACTTAGACTTAAGTTTAAAAGCTATACAAAAAAAAAATCATTTAAATGCATCTAGGAACTCCGAAGATGCACAGCTTCGGACGTACAAGCAGTCTGTTTTTACTGTTGTATTACAGTATAGATAAATGTTGCATTACTTTTTATTTTATAATGTATAAAATAAAAAGTAATGCAACCAGTGGCCAGTCGTGGCCCAGTGGCACAAGCGTGTGACTGTAAACGACTGGTTGTGGGTTCGATTCCCACTCGAGGAGTGGAAACTATATTTCCATTTTCTTCGCTCTGGTGTCGAGGTAAAGCGCGGCGTTAAATTCCGCCACTTAACACGCAAGCCTCCAAATTCGGCGGAAAGTGGGGAACGGAGTGTCTTAACACTAGGTTCCCTCTGCCTACCCTGCTGTGTGCGGAATACAGCGTGAAGTTAAAAAAAAAAATTAAGACATTTCAAATATAATTGAATAGCAAAGAATCTAGTGCTAAGACACTTCTTTCTTCACTTTCCAATCAAAGTTGAAACGTTGCTTTTGTAGTGACGAATCTCAGCGCCAAATATTAAAGTTAAATAGCTTATATGAAATCGCTATACGTTTAATAAAATATTCAAAGAGTATTTCTTCTCCTCTGTAATCTTGCTCATCGTGGTGTAGTGGAACAAAGTCTATCTACGGGAATGTTTGTGGATGTCAATAGTCAATTCCTACTCGGAGGATCTTTTTTTCATTTCCTCGCTCTGGTAAGATAAAAGTGCGGCATCTAGTTACGCCACTCGAAATATCTCGATAATAAACAGAAAATTAAGAAAGTGTATTGACATTTATTCTGCTATGCGGGGAAAAGTTCAAAATTAAAAAGCTATGAAACTATTTCAAATATCCCTAAAATTGAATTGAACTCACGACCACTGCGTTCAGTTAAATACGAGTATACTAAAACTGTGCCTCAGTGACATTAAAATAAAACTTAAAACTTCACATAATTTTATATTAATAAAAATTTAATCAATTTATAAATTATATTTCCATTTTCTTCGCTCTGGTGTCGAGGTAAAGCGCGGCGTTAAGTACCGCCACTTAACACGCAAGCCTCCGAATTCGGCGGAAAGTGGGGAACGGAGTGTCTTAACCCTAGGTTCCCTCTGTCTACCCTGCTGTGTGCGGGATACAGCGTGAAGCTATAATCAATTTTAAATGCTTTTTCACTCGCCATTAAAACGATGTTGTAACAAATTTTCCAATATAAAATTACACTTTCGTCCGCGAGATTGTGATTTTAATTAATTTTAATATTTTCCAATTACATGATAAAACATTTATAAATTATACTCAATTAAAAATTCATTACCCGTCCAATAATAAGGATTTTAAGGAAGGCAAATTAAAATTTAAACAAAACAAAACAATGTTGCCGTGTCGATCTGTCAAAAATATCAACCTATCCTGTACAAGGTATAGTGGCTAGACCAGTGATGGGCAAAATACGGGACGCCATCCCGTGGGGCATCTCTGGCCCACGACAGTATTTTTCATTATTTTTTTTGAATAAAATATGGCTCGCTTGAGTAGTAGTTGCTAAAAATGAGCTCCAAAATATTCGAGTGGTAGCTGCAAAAATACGACAGCTATTTACCAACGACATAAGCCTAGTGAGTAAAAAAGGCTGCGTCGAAAATCCAATAAGATTGTTACTTGTAAAAGTTCTAAAAGTGTTTTTCACTTAATATCACCAAGGTATCTCATTTTTTTCTTCTTTCTTCAGCTCCATGTTTTTTTTCCCAGAAGGCGAGGTAGTCAGGGAGTACCTAGTGTAAGACACTCCGTTTCCCACTTTCTACCTAAATTCGAAAGCTTGCGCTTTGTGTTGTACACCAGAGTGAAAAAATGAAAATAATTAAATTATAGGGCAGACCTCGAGACTCTTTCCCAAAGATTATTCTACGAACAATCGTTTGGCAAGAGAGAATGCTATTTATTAAATACTTTCAACATTTTTTAAAGTATTGTTCGCACCCTTAGGAAATTGAAAAAGACGTTTTTATAACACGTGTAAAAGTTTGAAAAATTATTTAATTCGGTGGCGTAGTGACGTGCGCAGGTTACAGTTAGATTTTTTTTTTAGCTTCACGCTGTATCCCGCACACAGCAGGGTAGGCAGAGGGAACCTATTGTTAAGACACTCCGTTCCCCACTTTCCGCCCAATTCGGAGGCTTGCGTGCTAAGTAGTGGAACTTAACGCCGCGCTTTACCTCGACATCAGAGCGAAGAAAATGGAAATATAATTTCCACTCCTCGAGTGGGAAACAGTTAGATATAGATTAAAATGTAATTTATTATACAAACGTTATTTACAGGTCGCTTTATGTCACTTCAAGAGGGGAACGGGAAATATTCAACATGAGTACGTATTACTACGAAATAGACGAGTTGCTGTTCGCGTCAAAGAACGCTAATCCGGATAACAAGTGCTTTTGTAAGAAGTAAGTAATTTTATACTTTTAAACATTTTTAAAGTGTTATTCCACACTTAGTCAGTTGAAAAAGACATTTAAAGAAAACGTATTAAAATTTCAACGCAGCAGGATTCGAACCCGCGCCTCCTGATTACCGTTTTTGTTGTTAGCAACAATAATAAGTTGTAATAAAGCGTATAAGAATTTCTACGCAGCGGATAGTAGAACGCATGGCTCAGTGGTGAGAGCGCCTGATCGGTATTCAGAAGGCGCTGGTTCGAATCCCGATGCGTTCAAATTTTTATACGTTTTCTTTAAATGTCTTTTTCAAGTAATTTTATGTTATTTTAAATTACCCTTTTATCTCCTTGTATTGTTTTGTAACATTTTTGGCTTCCTTTTTTGAATATTATTTAAGCGTGTATATAAAAAAAATTGCGAAGATAAAGTTTATTAATACAAACGTACATTAGAAATACCTTAAGAAAATTTTAGGGCAATGAGACAGGACGTCTGACTGTAAACACGATTTTGGATTCGATTACAACTCGGAACAATTATTATATTATATTTAAATTATTTTCATTTCTCCGCTCTAATAATAACACAAAGCGCGTCGTTGAATTCCGACACTCAATGTCAAAGTCAAATAAGATCAAAATAAGAAATTACATGCTTCATTTTTTCAATACGCAATGTCTCAATTTCAGACATTATATGGAGAACGGAGTGTCTTAACACTAAGTTCCCTCCGACTATCCTGCTATGCAGGAAAAAAGCGTGGATCTGAAAGAAAAATACAAAATAAACCTGTAAAATTTTATAAAATTAAAGTTGATATTGAGATGTACAGGAAGGCAATATTTTTAAATCAATAATAATATGTGTAATAATAACTTGAGAAACGTAAATAAATCGAACGACGGGTTCGATTCTCATTCGAGGAGTGGAAATATTTAATATTTCCATTTTCTTCGCTCTGGTGCCGAGGCAGAGCGCGGTGTTAAATTCTGCCACTTAACACGCAATGCCTCCGAATTCGGGTGAAAAGTGGGGAACGGAGTGTCTTAACACTAGGTTCCCTCTGCCCACCCTACTATATGCGGGGTACAGCGTGAAGCTAAAAAAATGTTATTATTATTTTTTTATTTATTTTATGTTTTTTTTATTTTATTTAATTATTATCTTATTATTTTTTAACATTTAATTAATATAACAAGTATTACACATACTACCACGTATTTTACATACACTTTTGTATAGAAGCAACACATTTTATACGTCAAAGGGTATTAGAATTCTGTTATATTTAGTTACAAAAAGCTTTTGCTTAACAAATTTTGTTCTAACTTGTTAACTATAATAGCCTCAGTGTCACTGCCACAGTCACTTCATGGAAAGTTGAGTAGAAGTTAGACTATTTAATGTATTCTAGTATCTTACATTTTAAAATTTAAACTATTTTTAACCAGATTAACCGCTTATATTTTTGGTATTCGAAAATACAATTTTAGTAAACCCGATGCTTCGAATACTTTACAGTAGTCCGTCACAGGTAGATCTGTAGTTAAAAATTGTTTTATTTCTAAATGTATAATAATTTAAATATTTTAAGGCAAAAATATATTAATGTACGCTAATATCCATAAAGAAAATCAAATAGCTTCACATTTTTCCACTCATAGCAGGATATCAGAGAGAATCTAGTGTCACGACACTCTGTTCTCTACATTCTTCAGGAGAAATTACGTGTTCAGTGGCTTCATTCAACGCCGTGCTTTGTCTTAAATATCAGAAGGAAGAAATGAAAATAATATATAATAATTGCCCCAAAATGGAAATCGAACCCACAACGTTAGCGCTTACAGTCAGTCGTTGTTCTACGACGCTAGTGCTTAAAAATTTGTATTATAAATTATAAAAGTATGTATATTTTATTTCACTACATTAATACGTGAAAGCAAAACTTTGGAACTCTTTTACGTAGTAAATACAATTACAATATGCCCATCGTGGCGCAGTGGGATAGTGTCTGACTGTAAAGCGGTTGTTGTCGATTCGATTCCCACGCAGGAGAGTCATTATCAAAGACAAATCGCGGTGTTTAGTTCCACTTCTCAGAATACACAGGCCCTCTCAGAATTTTAAGCTATTACGGGGAAAAGCGTGAAGCTGTATTATGTCAGATAAACGTTGCTAAGGCAACGAAGATAAATAAAAATACCACGGACAAACTCAGCAGTTACTCTTTTCAAATATAAAAATTACAATTTAATTATTTAATACAATAACAGCTAACCTGCTTTACACTCAATTCATATTACTTTCGTGGTTTTTTATTCTTTAAATATTTTCATATCCCTTATAACGAAATTGCATTATTAGATCGTAGAAATTATATTTTAGTGCTTCCTTACAATCCCTAAGAAGGAAAAGGTAAAAAATTTAATTTTTTATGCATATCTTTAAATGGAAATCAAACCTAAAACTATTGCATTTTTTCGGATACTTTTTAACTGTGCCACCATGGCTATAACTTGACAGTAATAAATTATTTCTTATACTTTCGTATCCGACGGAGCGGTTTCAAATAAAAACAAACTGTAACGACCTTTTCTTATAGCTCATTAAACTCCCAAATTAAAATATTTCAAAAATATGAATAACATTCAGCGTAATCTAAAGTGGCTTTTACATTACCTGCAGAAAATTTTAATGGATGTATTTAACTCCTTTAAAAGAAGAATATACATTACTTTTGAATTTTTAAAACTTTAAAATTAAATTCTGCCACTCAATACGCAATATCCATAATTTGGTCGGAAAGTGGTGAACAGAGTGTCTTGACACTATCTCTCTACCTATTTCGAATAAAATATTATATAAGTTAATGATGCTCTAAAACGGAAAATAATTACCAGATATTATGTGAAAATTTATTAGTTCTTTCTGTGATCTTATCATGTTTATTTTGCAGCTTCACGCTTTATTCCGCACTGCAAGTCAAAAATAACATAATGTTAGAACACTCCGTTCTCCACTTTGCAATCAACATAGGATATTGCGTGCAGAGTAGTAGAACTCAACGCCACGCTTTGTCTTAGATATCAGAGCGGAGAAATGAAAACAATTTGAATATATAACTAAAATGGGAACGGATCTGTAAATCCAGTCTGTTTGTTTGTCTGTCACGCTTTTGCGGCTAATGTACTGCTCCGATTTGGATGAAACCTTGAATGAAAGTAGTAAAAAACTCAGGGCTAAACATAGGCTACTTAATTTTCCAAAAATCCCCCTCGGAGTGGTTAAAATAGGGGATGAAAATTTATATGAAAAATCTAAACCACTTGACTGATTGTATTGAATTTTGTCATAAATATGGTTGATAATTCAAGGTTAAGCATAGGCTACTTTAGTTTTCAAAAATCCACCCCCCCCAAGGTTGCAATATAACGAAACAGTTATAAATTTTACAGTAGTATAATATATTTTACATAATTGAACCTGTAACCATCGTGTACACTTAATTACTACTTAATTTCGTCGTCGTTCTTAATGGGGTCGCAACTATCGTCATATTTTTCACCAATTATGTTCAGTTAAATGTAAAAGTCTCTTAACATCTATCAAGTCGTTATATGTAAATCACGTTGGAAGTTTGACAAAATTTTGGCAAAGTAAGAAATTGATTTATTACTCATTATTCAATTGAACTCAGTTGAGATGTTCAAATTATAGAGAGATATTATTATATTGTTATTTCGTTATTAAGATTTTGATTTTGACGTTATATATATATATATATATATATATATATATATATATATTCTATATATATATATATTTTGAGTGGCAAAGTTATAAATGCAGAGGTGATGGAATGTCATGTATATTTTACTGAACAAATGAAACAAATGGATTGTAATAAACTAAAAGAGAAAATAAATTAGTATAGAAAAATTACGACACAAAGATTCAAATTGTTATTGTCACAAGAAATAATTATTAATAAATAATATGCAAAAAAACATTTATTTTGTTGTATATTATTAGGGACATAACTTGGTTGATGTTTGGCATTAGTGTCAAAACATTGTTTCTTCATTTTTTGTCCGATATTAAAACAATGCATGTTCAGCGCCGTATTTCAACAAAAAGCGGTAACTTAAAAATATTTTTTTAACAAAAATAATTTCCGGAGTTGGAAGAAAACCCATAACAAATCATGTTTACTGTCAAACCTGGGCACTGCGCTACGATGGTCTTTTTTCTTATACTTACATAGCTTCACGCTCTATCCCTTGGGGTAGTCATAGAGAAAAAAACGCCCAACGCTACAGTCCCTGCATACTTCTTTCGCCTCGTCCACTGTTATCAACCTCTTCATACACGCCCTCCGAGGGGTCTTCATGCTTTTTACGCGACCTTCCTCCAGTATCTTCGATACTGTGTTTTCGAAGGTCAACCGAGGTCTCGCCCTGCCTCTCTTATCACTCACCTTTGCTCCATATATTTTTATTACCGTTCTTCCACTCATCCTCTCGACGTGCCCAAACCACCTGAACACGCCCTTCTTCATTCTTATTATAACATTCTCGCTAACACCTGTCATTTTGCATTTATTTCAGAAATTGGAGCGCTAATCACGACGGTTGTCTTCTCATGGGCGTATTTAACTTAAATCCTTGTAAAGGAGCTCCGGCTATCGTCTCTTTACCACATTTCTACCTTGGATCGGAGGAACTGTTAGAATATATAGAGGAAGGCGTTAAACCTGACCCGGAAAAACATAGCAGCTATGTTTATCTTGAATCTGTAAGTCTTATTGTTTTTTGTATTTGCGTGAGTTTACAGGTTCAAATTAAATATTGCTTTACAGGTTATTTTTATACCAAAGGTTTTACTTTATTACCAGAGCAAAAAAAAATATATCATTCTCTCGAGTGGGAGCTGAACCCACGAAAATTAACAATAAAAAAACTTGGATATAACATTAAAGACTCGTCCAACTTTTAATAATCATATTATTACATCTAACAAGTTTGTATGCGTTAGTTTAAAATGTCACGAAGAACACTATTTGCGAATATTCTTAACTTAAGTTAAAATTGATATTAAATTTCTCTATAGTCTAGTACAGGGCTTCTCAAACTATGGGTCGCGACCCTAAATGGGGTCACGTAGCAAAATTTTGGGGTCGAGAGATTTTAATGTCAAATATTTATATATAACATTTATAACATCACTAGAGTTGGCGGAATACAGTGGACTTCTAGATACGCGCATTTTAAAGGTTTTGAGCTATCTTCACCTACAGCAGTAAACGATCGATGATCGCTATTATTATATTGAAATTTTGATTTATATTTGTATGGGGTCGTCAAGAAACTTGCAATAGTAAATGGGGTAGTCAATAACAAAAGTTTAAGAAGCCCTGGTCTAGTAGAATTATCTTGCAAGTAAGGTCATATCCACATATGCAAGAATCTCTAATTAAAATAAGAGTCTAGTAGCATTCTAATGAAATCAACCATGTTTCAAATATGCCTTATATAAACTTTTTTTGAATTTTATTTATATGCTTCGTTTTTTTCGCATATAAAACGGAAATTAAAAAAGATTATATTCAATTATTTGAATGGAGATTGAACTCAAAACCATCCGTGTCTTTCTAACTTATCCTATACTTTAAAAGGAATTTGATATAGCCTAAGAAAGAAATGTTCAAGATTATGTCAAATAAAAAATAATTTATATATTTTATTTACAGAAAACAAGCGCAGTACTAAAAGGTGTACAGCGATTGCAGTTCAACATAGAGTTACGTAAAATAAAGGATGTGCCGCAATTGGAAAATGTAATGACTGGTGTCTTTCCCTTGCTTTGGATTGAAGAGGTAATATTAACATTCTTATAAAGATATTCACACACTTAGAATATGTTTAGCATTTTTGCATAGGTAGGTATAAGGATGTGAACGCAGCGGGATTTGAACGGTTTCCGAAAGGCGCCGCGCCTTTCGGAAACCGTCCAAAAATTTTAACCGCTAAGTAATGCATTTGTATTTGCATCCATACTTATATTATAAATGCGAAAGTCTGTGTGTTTGTCTGTCACGCTTTCACGGCTAATCTACCGGTCCGATTTGGATGAAATTTAGAACGAAAGTAGAAAAAGTTACTGGGACTAACATAGGCTACTTATTTTTTCAAAAATCAACCGCTAAAGGGTTGAAATAGGGGATGAAAGTTTATATGAAAAATCTAAACCGCTTGACCGATTGTAATGAATCAACTATATTTATTATAGTTGATAATCTAAGCTTAAACATAGGCTACTTTATTGTTCAAAAACCCACCCGCGAGGGTTGCAATATAATGAAGCAGTCATGTAGTTCACGCGGCGAAGCCGCGAGCGGGCCGCTAGTTTTTATATATTTTCTACAAATGAAAAAGTAAGACTTTGAGAATTATTAAAATATTATATATATGAAACTTGTATACTTATAATTAAATTAATATACTCGTAGATGTATAACGTGTCCGCTATACACTAATAATAGTAAACTATGTAAACTTAGACTTTACAATCAGGCCCTGTGTCCATATTCTGTATAAAAAACCCTTCTTAAAAAATGCTTTTTCCAGATTTTACTTGTTTTAAAGTGTTTAGTAAAAATACCAGAGATTTCTCCGAAAATACCTCACCTCTCACCAAAATCTCTCTACTAACGAAATGCTAACAACAAAAATAAGTTATAATAAGAATATATAAGAATTTCGACGCAGCTGGTAGTAGAAACGCACGGCTTAGCGGTCAGAACACATGGACGGTTTCCAGGAAGCGCGCTTTTGAATCCCGCTGCGTCCAATTTATTGTTTTTATTAACTAAAATATTTAGTGTTTTTATAAACGACTTTTACACGATATTGCACTTCAATATGACATATTATCCATTAAGATAATAATTATAGCGGTTCAATACTCTCTAAATGAAATTACATAATAAATCTCAATTCCAGGGCGCAGAAATAACAAAAGAACTGCGAGAAGAATTAGAAGAAGGACGTTCTTTACTCGCATCTGTAGAAATAGTGAGATGGGCGATATTGGGCATAGCTTTAGTATTATGGGTGACGAGTCTCCTTTGTTTACGCAAGTCGCTGGGCGCGTGGCCGAGCTCGCGGAACAGTGTTAGTTTTATACTACGACCGGGTACCACTATGAGTAGCAATAAACATTGATTGTTGAATGTGTGTTTTATTTACTTACTTAGTGTTTAGGAGAGAGGAGTGTTTTGACACTATGTCATTTTAAACTTGATCTTAGCAGCGCTGAATGGGTAGCCAAGCTTGCCAAAGCCGAAATCAAATAATTTTATTGAAAATAAGAAATAATTCGTTTTTTTTTTAACGTCAAACAATTTGCTTAGTTTATTATATTTAGATTGGATGAGAGGAGACTTTTAGCACTAGATTATCTCTGTCTAGAGAAGAGGCTAATAAAACTATCAGTAAAGAATGCATAAAAATATAGCAAAATCGTGATCCTACATATATGTACTACAGTGTTCGCGGAACAGTGTTAGATTTAAATTACGATCGGGGAACAATAATAAAGTACATTGATTGGTGTATGTGTGTTTTATTTGGATAATAAATTGTATTTGTATATATCTGTATGAAAAGAAGAGAATAGATACTCTTGAAATGTGGTGCTGGAGAATGATGTTAGGAATATCCTGAAATGAAACAGAGGCTATCGAGCATTGTACAGTCTCGTATCCTCACCTTCTTCGGACACGTCACAAGGCGTGGTGACGTGTCAATTGAACGCCTAGTAGTGCAGGGTAGAGTCGAGGGTACAAGGCCTCGTGGCAGATCACCAATGCGATAGACAGATCAAATTAAATCCACAATTGACGTCCCGCTACATGAGTGCACGAGACGAGCCAGTGTCAGAGAGGAATGGCGTCGTATAGTACAGCGAGCCACAAGACCAGCGTGATGACCACGACCGCTCTGACAAGAGTGAACGCCTGAGAAAATATCTATAATTAGGAATTGGAATGAAAAATGCATGAAAGTGGTTTTTTGCAAAAATGCGTGAATCTATAAATACGTGGAAAAGTAAAAATGCGTGAATCTATAAATACGTGGAAATAAGTGGAAATCGTATACATACTCTAATTTTATCATAATGGTCACCTTAAAAATTGAACAGAATAATGTAGAACTGATAGTAGATCTACGAAAATCAAACTCATTCACCAGATTCTATGAACTTACTTCCGTTATAATAAGTTCTCCTATACAACTAGTTAGGGAAATTCTTCGAACACTCTTTGTTCGAGATGTAAACAAAAGTGAGGAACTTTTCAAGATTCAAGGGTGCTTGTTATATGTAACGAACATAAGTAAATAGAATTTATGTTCTAACTTGGAGAGCTATAAATAATGTGTTATTGAAAAGATACTTTTAGAAAACGTATAAAAATTAGGGGGCCAGTCGTGGCGCAGTGGCACAACCGTGTGACTGTAAACGACTGGTTGTGGGTTCCATTCCCACTCGGGGAGTGGAAATATTAAATATTTCCATTTTCTTCACTCTGGTGTCGAGGGAAAGCGCGACGTTAAGTTCCGCCACTTAACACGCAATGCGAATTTTAATCCGAATTTGGCGAAAAGTAGGAAACGCATTCGACGACCGAGGACCAGTTCCTTCTGCCTACCCTGCTGTATGCGGGATAAAGCGTGAAGCTAAAAAAAAAATGAACGCAACGTGATTCTAACCCGCGCTTTTTGGAAACTGTCTAAGTGCTGTGACCACTAAGCTATGCGTTCTACTAGCAGCTGCGTAACAGTATTTTTTTCCCGTTTAACGTAATGTCCACATAGAAATAGTGTGAAAATAATAATATTCTAATTTTCTAGTAAAAAATGTAAGCTTTCATTAAGTAGAAACAAGCCCTCATCAGTCTATTGTAATAATAATAATAATAAAGCCTTTATTTCAGATTTAAGCACTTAATTTACATGTACATTTTTTTTTATAAAGATATTTTTAGGTAATTGAATCTGTTTGTCCAATTTTGACAAAGGCCTCTTCCAACTTTTTCCACTCCTTCCTGTCTTTTGCGGTTCTCGACCATAACGGACCTGCTACCGCTTTTATTTCTTCTTCCCATCTTTTAAACTGTCTTCCACGTTTTCTCTTACTACTTCTAGGGTACCAGTCGATTATTGCTTTACTCCACTTCTCGGTTCCCCGCAGGGTATGGCCCGTCCATTTCCACTTGTGTTGATTATATATGTAGCATTTTCTAGTTTAGTTTTTCCTCTAACTGTCGTATTTCTTATTCTGTCAGATTTTCTAAAGTTTAACATACATCTTTCCATTGACCTCTGGCAGGTTTCAAGTTTTCTATTATGTTCTTTTGTGAGAGCCCAAGTTTGACATCCAGTCTATTGTAAATAAAGTAAAAAAAATGCTTCAGGCTATAGTGTTAAGTGTATTAAAATGTTATTTAAATGATTTTCATTTACCTGCTCTATCTATATTAAGACTAAAGGCTAAGTTGAAGTTCGAAGTAATAAGTAGAAGTTACTGCTTACCCTGCTAAGAGAGATAAAGCATCAAGCAGATAGTGGAATATTTGTTTTGTGAATCAGTAAAGAAGCGCGAAAATTAATTCTTTTACTGAACACACAATGTTTATAAAAGATTGTCTATACAATCAGTGCTCTCTATAAAGCACTTCTAGAAAGAAATGAATTTATATACTATTGTTATAAAAAGAAGTGCTGAAAAGCTTTGTTTGCTGGTAAAATATAGTCGTATGTAAAAAAAATGGCGTCCAACTTATATTATAATTGCAATCATTTAAAACTTACAGTTTATAACATAACATTTTTGGGAAATTTAAGGTATTCGTCAAAATGTAAAAAAAAACATGTTATAAGACGCAGAGTTTTAAATTTTCTTAATAGGAAGTTAAAAATCATAACATTACGACATTTTTTAGTAGTTTATTACTAAGAGATATAACTGGTTTTTTACTGATTAAAATAAAGACATTTTTTTTAAAGAAATTAAATTACGAAAATCTTTTGACCGATAATGCACTTCTAATCATCAAAAAATCTTTATTTACCCATAGAAGTCTAAAAAAACCAAAAATGTGACATATTACCCTTGAAATACGTTACGGATACCAGCCCGAGTGGGGACTCGGGACGTGGTTATGTGGGACTCCGGTGAGGCAAGATGGTAACGCCGCCGTTACCCACTAAAACCTGACGGTGCTCCTTCTCAACTGCCACTAGGCGGGCCACGGGGACCGAATCAATCGTCCGAGGGCACCGGCGGCGGGAGCCTGCAAGGCACGTCGCGGAATCAAGGGTGGTGTAGGTCACCCTCGACGGCCTGCTTGAAGTAGCGCACGGGAGCAACCGCGCGCGCCTTCTTGGTCCACGTGAGTAGGCGGTCAGCTAACCGACATATAACCTTCATCCATGCATGTCACCAATTATCACTAATAACCTCGTTCATACGTCAATACGCGTTGTCTTAGCAACGTCGTTTACGAGTGCTAGTATTTATTTTATGAATTTAATGTTACATGTCGGATTATTTTTCTTTTCTTTACTTTTATTTTATGATTACACTATAAACGGAGAGAACGGAGTGTCTTAACACTAGGTTCCCCTGCCTACCCTGCTGTGTGCTACAAAAAAAAAGTTACAATATATTCCTACCGGAGTAATCAGAGAGAACGATGCGCCAAACGCTACAGTCCCTGCATCTTCTTACAGTCCCTTCATCATGCTTTCGCCTCGTCCACTGTCTCAAATCTCCTCCCCACTATAACAAATATTTACTGTATAGCTTTCTGCATTTCTTCTCCTAAAAAGCTTTACGTATAAAAAATTACATATTTCTCTTATCCTTTACATAATTATCGTAAATGTTTTCGTATTAATGTTTTCTTTGCAGCTACTGGCTTTTTTCCGCGTGGCATAGTCAGTGCGATCTTAGAGTGATTTTGTTCTTCACATTCCGCCAGTAATCAAAACATTACTTGTTGACTAGCAAAACACACTTTGTCTCGTCACCAGAGTGGAGAAATGAAAATAATTAAAATGCAATCATTCCCTAGACTAGAATCGAACCCGTGACCAACTCGTATACAGATTAGTGATAATATTTCAAAATATACCTACATACTTACATTGTGATGAAATTATTTAACAAATTTTTACTACATACATTTACTATATACATAATCTCACAAAATAATCAAAACTATGTCAAGGTCATATTAGATATTTCCATAATATTTGGATTCTGCCAGACTATTTATTTGCTTTATTATTCCTCTGAGTTACATTAGACGTTTCAAATACTTAAATAGATTAGGTAAATGTAATGTTAAAAGTATAAAAAATACTAGTCGTGGCGCAGTGGCATGAACGTGTGACTGTAAACGGCTGGTTTTGGGTTCGATTCTCACTCGAGGAGTGGAAATATTTAATAGTAGTGGCCCGCTCGCGGCTTCGCCGCGTAAACTGCATATCTGCTTCGTTATATTGCAACCCTCGCGGGTGGGTTTTTGAAAATTAAGTAGCCTATGTTTAAGCTTAGATTATCAACTACATTTATACCAAAATTCATTACAATCGGTCAAGCGGCTTAGATTTTTCATATAAATTTTCATCCCCTATTGCAACCCTTTAGCGATTGATTTTTGAAAAAATAAATAGCCTATATTAGACCCAGTAACTTTTACTACTTTCATTTTAAATTTCATTCAAATCGGACCGGTAGATTAGCCGTGAAAGCGTGACAGGCAAACACACAGATTTTCGCATTTATAATATAAGTATGGATTTTCGTTTCCTACGCTCTGGTATCAGAGGTAAAGCGCGGCCTTAAGATCCGCCTCCTCCGCAATTCCTCCTAATTCGGCAGAAAGTGGGGAACGGAGAGTGTCTTAACACTAGGTCCTCTCTGCCTATCCTGCTGTGTGCGGGATAAAAGAAAAATAAATAAATAAAAAAATACTGTAATATGTCATTAATTTGTGCATGCTGTGTCTACATATGAAGAGTACAATCATTTCTAATGTATTATTAGTTAGTTTTTGTATATAAAAAATCATGGAAATAAATCTTATAAATAAGTCATTCAAGACAATTCTATGGAAAACTACCTTTTTTATCTATATTGTAAATTCTAACAGACGTCTTAACTCAAAAAAAATATTGAAAAAATACAAAACATACATAATCATTTTCTGAAATCCCCTCTTAAGCTTAAAATAGAGTTATCGCCAAAGATTTTATCCGAAATCCGTACTAAAACATGTGTTTTACAAAAAACGCATTTATCTCTCTTATCAAACTAATATATTATGTAGTCAAGATAAAGTGTCCTTCCCACAGTTCGTCACGTAAAGGAAAATCTTTACTAAACTAAAAGATTTTTTTATTATATTTATTGTAGCTTCATGCTGTATCCCGCACACTAGAGAGTAGGCAGATCGAACATAGAGTTAAGACACTCTACTCCCCACTTTCCACCGTCCGAATTCTGGAGGCTTAACGCCGCGCTTTGCCTCGACACCAGAGCGAAGAAAATGTAAATATTAGATATTTTAACTCCTCGAGTGAGAATTGAACCCACAATCAGTTGCTTTACAGTCCCGTTTGTGCCTCTGCGCCACGACTGCCACCAAAGTAAAAGAAACTTCTAGATAACTAATATAAATGTATTTACGTAAGTTTGTATGTATCATATAGTATGTAATTTTTTAAGTAAGTTTATTATAGCTAGAGCCTCTAATGCATTTGTACACCAACCAATATTCTTGCGTCCTCTGATCTTTTACTTAGTAAGGGTTGTCTGGAAGAGATCACCTGTGGTGATAAGGCCGCCTTTCCACCGATATCATGTGCTAGTTTATATATTCTTGTTTTTTATGTATGTTGGTGTAATAAAATATTTAATAAATAAATAAATAATAAATATACAATTATAATAAATACCTATTGTGATAAATCTGTAGACAATAGCTGTGAGTTCGATTTCTACTGGATATTTAAGTAACCGTAATATTTATTTGTCGCCAGTCGTGGCCTAGTGGCACAAACGTGTGACTGTAAACGACTGGTTGTGGGTTCGATTCTCACTCGAGGAGTGGAAATTATATTTCCATTTTCTTCGCTCTGGTGTCGAGGTAAAGCGCGGCGTTAAGTTCCGACACTTAACACGCAAGCCTCCGAATTCGGCGGGAAATGGGGAACTGAGTGTCTTAACACTAGGTTTCCTCTGCCTACCCTGCTGTGTGCGGGATACAGCGTGAAGCTAAAAAAAAAAAAAGTAATATTTATTTAAGTGATACATTATTTGGTCTTACTTTCTATTTATTTGACACAATAAATTTAAACACTGTTATCAATAAAAAAGGCAGGAAAAATCTGAAAAATCATGACGTTTTTAATTTCGTTAAAGGTGATTTTTCAAACTCGAAATTGCGATACTTTAATTTTGTTTAATTTAAATTTGATCGAATGAAAGAAAAATACGGCTTCATGGATTTAATCGAAACTTTGTAGGGTTTTTGTGAATACATTGAACTGTAAAACGCACAGTCAACATTACCAGTTTTCTCGATATATCCAACTTGGCGCCTGATTTTCCCAAAAGCCACCGAAAGTCCTTTTTTTAATGATTTTTAAAATTAATGTAAAGATGAAGATATATATTTTTTTCAAAAGTCTCTTATGCGATCAGCGGTTTCTGAGATATTTATGGTTAAAGACAAAAAGATCCTTTTGCCAGTCATAGTTCGATATATCAGCGAAAAATATGTGTATCGAATTTAACAACAGCAAGTTAAAACTAGGTAAACAAGTTATCCTATCCATATAGTGATCAATTTGAAAATAAATGTTCTAATATTTTAGACTAAAAAAATTAAATGAAAAAAATTAGAATTATTTCTCTCTAGATATTCATCAGGATATAGAGGAACACGTCGCTTGAAAATATTTTCCATCTTAAGATCTCAAAACTAGAATCTTGAAGCTTTAAAACGCTTGTTTTTTTATTTCAATGCGACCATTTTTAAGGAAAATACAGCCACTTAAAAAACCTCTAAAATTTGGAAAATTTTTACGATCCTTTAATTATGTCCGCTAGTATATTATTAACAACAATAATAATTTAAAAAAATATACTAAAAAAACCGTAAAACACATCTTAATAGGTAAATGAACTGACCTCGTTCGAGTAGTTTTCGTACAAGCCTATTTTGTAACATTGCCAATAATACAACAAGGACTACTTGGAAGACCTCCAAATAAATTGTACATTATAAAAAAGTATATATGTTTATATGTATGTGTCTTTATATAATTTTTAAGTGTTACAATACTTTTCAGCTATATGTTTGTTAAAATTTGAAATACAATGATTAATGCATAGTGTTAGTTACCCCCAAAACCGTTATTACCCGTGGGAGGACGGGTTTAGGTATAAGGCGGGTAACCCAGTAGCTTGGTGGTAGGAGATTCGTTCTCCGTCTGGCTCGCGACCACTATCGTGTCAAAGACCAACCGCCGAACATCTGATGATGTGTTCCGGTTCGATGACATGTAAGCCAGCTCTCCCTATTCCCACCATTCCCATCCTTCCTCCCTCCATCCCTCCTACACTCCCAAGGCTGGCAACGCGATCATGACTCTAATGTTGTGGATGTCTATAGGCGAAAGTCGCCGCTTAACACCAGGTGGGCCTTCTGTTCATTTGCCTCCTTTATTCCATAAAAAAAAAAAACTACTAACGTACTGACTCCATCTGATCTATTATATATTTTTTTAGGTTTTGTACTGGACTAGTAAATATGGAAGACAGAAAATAGAAAAATACACAGTAAATTAAGTATTTAAGATTAAAAGCTTAATGAATAATGAAATAACTATAAAAATATTCAATTTTTACTATTAATTTTTTAGGTAGGATTTTATTAACAATCGTAATAAGTACCTTGATATTTTTATTTCATATCAATAATTTGATTACCAAAAAATACTAACCCACTCGGAAATCGAACTCCAAACACTACATCAAAACAAATACCATCCAGTTAATGTAATAGGAAAACAATTATAACGTTTTCATTGAGATTTCAAGCTTAATCCTTTAACATTAGAGTTCCTTTTCCATTATATCTGATTTGTAATAAATTTTTGGCACTTTACGTAGACAGAATAAAGAGTTATGACGTCATAACCGTCTACAAGCGACGTAGGATTACATAATTTATGAATCGTAGTCTTGTCTAGACATTAGGATCGTTGTACTAATGAGAGAAAAACATAAAATTTGAAGGATTTCTTTGAATTTTTTTGGCATATATGTTATAATTTCGTAACAGTTATTTTTTATGGCGGGGTAGTGAAATAAAACCTAATATCAAGACACTCCTTCCTCCATTTCGCCCGAAATCGAGATCGGCTTTGAGTAATGAAACTCAACGCCGCGCTTTGTCTTAGGTACTAGAGTGAAGAAATGAAATTTTTAACATAATCTTTCCGCGAGTGGAAATCGAACCCACAACCATCGCTTTACAGTCAGACGCTGTCCCACTGCGCCACGACGGACTCTACAATATAAAGTATAAAGTAGTAAATAGTCCACAAATAGACTCTATCGCCGATTCCATAGAATAATCCCGTAATGTGTATTTAACAGTAGCAAAATGTTCATATAACACGATTCCCACCAGTTTATCTTTTGTAAATGATTTCTTCAGGGATCCTAGACTTTTAACATTTTTCTTAACGCCGGTTTAATTTCACTAAAATTTTACACTTAGCCAGTATTTGAATATATCTATGGTATTTAAAAATGATGCAAGAAATATATTTAAATGAAACGACACAAAGTTAATACAAATAATTATTTAGTTATAGTTACACATATCATGATATCGTTATAAAAAATATGTTACATGCAGTAGGAATTGTATATAGAAATACTAAGTAGGACCAGACCAAATGTTGTAATATGTTCGACATTTACAGGTTAGAATACACCTTATTTTTTTTTGTTTCTGTTAATAATTTGTTTATTCTCTTTATATACAGTACCTGGAATCTATAAGAGCTATAACATACGTAAATTATTATACAAGGTATTCAGAGAAAACTGCCGTTAGTAAAGTTCATAACAACATTATGTTTATAGTAAAGTTGCTATAAACATTAATAAAGCGAATAGAAAATCAAGGTTCTTCGTTGAAACTTTATAGATCATTTCTGTATACCGGTTTTTTTTTTCTTTTTTTTTTTTAGCTTCACGCTGTATCCCGCACACAGCAGGGTAGGCAGACACCAGAGCGAAGGAAATGGTAATATAATTTCCACTCCTCGAGTGGAAATCGAACCCACAACCAGTCGTTTACAGTCACACGCTTGGGCCACTGGGCCACGACTGGCCACTGGATTTATATGGTAACAAAATCAAATAATATTATAATGTGGTTACACAGCAAGAATTCGCGTTGTTTTGGTCAAAAAGCATAAGCTTTTACGTATTATAATTATTATTATCACATATTAAATAGAAGAATCACAACAATAAAAGGAGTTTTGAGATGAAATGTCGCAATCTTTTCGTATACTCGTATATACCTACTTGTACAATTTATTTAAACAAATCCTACTTTAAGTAAGTTTATAAACCATTGCATATATTTCTAACATTGATATGTTAAATAGATAGATAACAAAAGCAAACATAAAAGTAATACTATTTCAAAATATATGAAAGAATGGATGAAATTTAAAACCGATTTTCTGCAAGCGATCATTTGGACAACAATTCTCGAAGAAGTCACATGATATTTACAAAACTTTTTTTTAACCTTCACGAATAAGATTTCGTGAAGAGTCACAGAAAACCTAGTGTTAAAATACTCCGATCGCCACTCTAGTCTTTTCGAGGAGTGGAAATATTTAATATTTCGATCTTCTTCGCTCTGAGGTCGAGTCAAAGCGTTAAGTTCCGCCACTTAACACGCAACGCCTACGAATTTGACGGAAAGTTGGGAACGGATTGTCTTAACAGTAGGTTCACCCTGCCTGCCCTGCTGTGTGCGGGATACAGCGTGAAGCTTCACCCTTAATTATAATGAAATATTATTAACTTAAATTATATTTATTTATACTTAAGATTACAATTTTTTGTTATCACTTCCACCCATTAATCCTAACAATATAAGATCTTGAAGACTACTTAAAAAACTTGTAACTCAGTTAAGTTATAAAACTTTGTGTGTAAGCACATTATTATACTAGTTATAAACTCTTAACATGTACTAAAGCTAACTTACAAGTCTCGTAGCTAACTATAAAATTAATTAAAGACTTCAACAACTACACGTTTTCTATTAACTATCTCGAAGAACGAAGCTAAGACGATCTGTACTAATATTATAAAGAGGTAAGCGTTTGTGAGTTTGTATGTACACTGAAACCAAATGAGGTCGGCCACTGAACCCAGTTCTTCAAAACGACCGAACAAACTCCTAATCATGGAGGCTGTGGGAGCTGATCTGGAATTGAAATGTCGCCCATATTTACTATCTATTGTTTTTTTTTTTTTATGGAATAAAGGAGGCAAACGAGCTGAAGGCCCACCTGGTGTTAAGTGGTTACCTTCGCCCATAGACATCCACAACATTCAAGTTATGGATGCGTTGCCAGCCTTGGGAATGTAGGACAGAAGGAGGGAGGAAGGATGGGAACAGTGGGAATAGGGAGAGCTGGCTTACATGCCATCGAACCGGAACACATCATAAGATATTTGGCGGTTCGTCTTTGACATGATAGTGGTCGCGAGCCAGTCGGAGAACGAATCTCCTACCACCAAACTACTGGGTTACCCGCCTTTTACGGGACGCTACCCAGCGGCGGGGGGGAATTGAAAAATTCTTAACCCGTCCCCCCACGGGAAAAACTACAATTGATCGTTGACAATAATAGAAAAACTCGATAATTTTAACGCGTTGTGTTGTACTGTAGGGTTCCATAATAAATTTCCAACAATTCAATTATAACCTACAAAAAGAGAAAAATATTTTTTTCAAAAAATAAAAACATTATTTGTGCTAGTTGTAGTGTAACATTTGTTAGACAGATATCAGGATTTAACTAAAAGTCACCTTTTAGTTAACACAATTTATTGTTTCAGTTTATACACCCTTACCTCTATACTCACTTGTACAGTTTTGTACTTACGCAACTTTTGCACTCTTAACAAATTTACACTTATTTATTAATACACACACAACTTCTCTATTAAAACACGTAAATTTATACACTTAAACACTTTTTAGTTTAATAACACGATTACCAACTATTACACTTTACACGTTTAACACGATGCCTTCGTCAGGCAGCAAGACGGCGTACTAACTTTTGAGAGCAAAAAGTACCCTTTATATAGTAAATCTGTCACTCTTTTAAAACAGTTATGTGGGTATTATTATTTTATTTATTAGTTAATTACCCTCATATTAACAGTAACCTAACAGTTCGGCCGTCCTGCGCCGAAACACGACCCCGTGTTTCCAAAACAAAAAAACAAAAAAAACAAAAAAAAAAAGAAAAAGTAATAGAAAAGATATACAAGATAACGCTTACAATAATATAAACTTTTATAAACAAAACATTCTAGGGGCCATCTGCCCATCTTTTAAACTGGGGCAATCTGCCCATCTTTTAAACTGGGGCAATCTGCCCATCTTTTAACCTGGGGCAATCTGCCCATCTTTTAAACTGGGGCAATCTGCCCATCTTTTAAACTGGGGCAATCTGCCCATCTTTTAAACTGGGGCAATCTGCCCATCTTTTAAACTGGGGCAATCTGCCCATCTTTTAAACTGGGGCAATCTGCCCATCTTTTAAACTGGGGCAATCTGCCCATCTTTTAAACTGGGGCAATCTGCCCATACTTAGGCAATCTGCCCATACTTAGGCAATCTGCCCATACTTAGGCAATCTGCCCATACTTAGGCAATCTGCCCATACTTAGGCAATCTGCCCAACCAAACTGGGGCAATCTGCCCAAACTGAGGCAATCTGCCCAAACTGAGGCAATCTGCCCATCCTAAAATAGATTCTACATAAAGTATTACACTATGTATGGATAATTCATTTATTAATACAACAATTTATATATACTATGCATATTATCTATGTGACAAATATCGACTGAATCATTATCAATGTAACAATTTTATGATACTACTAAGCATTTTCCATGCAAAATTAAATTAGTTATTACGTTGTCTGGAAATTCAGAATGTATAGATTCTTGTTCACTGTACCTATAAGATTGACTAGAGGATACACTGCACGCTTTAGTATAGCCAGTATCTGTCATGACCGAAAACGTTACTTATTTTATAATATAAGGGCCTTGAAACTTAGGTAAAACCTTTCGGCTTTGACTCATTAACTGTTAATAATGAAAAACCCTAACAAGATCTCCTATTTTGTATTCACGCGGAGGTTTTCTACGTTTACCGTATTGCCGTTTTAGTGCCGTGTGATTTTTACTTACGCGACTACAACTTTATCACAAATCGAATCCCTATTTTCAGTTTTGTTCTCTAAATTACCATTTACCGAGTTATGTATATGACTATTAGATATGCTAACTATTTTGAACCCAGATAGTATCTCAGCCGGCGTAAATCTGATTCCTTAATTTAAAGTATTGTAAAAAAAAAAAAAAAAAACCATTGAATTTTTGATACCATTGATTTTCGGAACATTTGTTATTTAATTAATATTGGAGCACTCTGGAGTGACAAAGTCAGTATGTTTACTTGAACGGATCGCGCCAGAGGCGAACTCGCCTCAAAATTATAGTAGTAGTATATATCTTAATGAATAAAGTCTAAAGTAGTAAAATACCTAAGTAATTAAGTCTGAGTTGCAAAATATCTTAATAAATAAAGCAATAATAAATAAGTAGAAAAATATTTAAAAACTGATAAACAATCTTATTGATCTTCTAAATAACATGATAAACAATCTAATTGATCTTCACAATATAAATAACAACTAATCATGTATTCGTATATAATGTTTGACTCGCGTACAATTTCCGCATTCATCATTTAATTGAATATTTCTCTTACATCTATTTTTTAATTACACTATAATCGATACGGTCTATGTACAATACATATATCTGAAATACTGTCCTGTAATATTATTGCTAATTCTCCAATTTTTGTACAACCTAACTCAATTAAAACCAAAACAACATATATATTTATTTATATACCTAATTGACTTTTTCTTTCATGAATTTCCCCACTAAGTACTACCTCTAACAATCAAAACCGCTTAATCATTACTATTCGAATTCGTTGTTTTCGGTTACACTATGTTTTAATTTGGTTCCATGAATTTCAATATTGCATTCGTTAGCTATGTGTCCCATTAATAACGTAAGTTCACTATCTGTACGGCTACTATGTGTACGGCTGCTATGTGTGCGGCTGCTATGCGTACGGCTACTATCTGTAAGGCTACTACGTGTACGGCTGCTATGTGTGCGGCTGCTATGCGTACGGCTGCTATCTGTAAGGCTACTACGTGTACGGCTACTACGTGTACGGCTACTACGTGTACGGCTACTACGTGTACGGCTACTACGTGTACGGCTACTACGTGTACGGCTACTACGTGTACGTCCACTATCTGTACGGCTACTACGTGTACGGCTACTACGTGTACGGCTACTACGTGTACGGCTACTATGTGTACGACTACTATCTGTATCACTACTATATGTATCACTACTATATGTATCACTACTATATGTATGACTACTGTCTGTATCACTACTATCTGTATGACTACTGTTTGTATCACTACTCTCTTTATCAATACAGTCTGTATCGATACTGTCTGCATCACTATTATATGTATCACTACTTTATATATCAATACTATACGTATCACTACTATACGTATCACTGCTATACGTATCAATACTATATGTATCACTACTGAATGTATGACTACTATAGCTATCACTACTATATAAACCACTACTAAACGTATCACTACTATACGTATCAATACTATATGTATCACTATGAATGTACGACTACTATATGTATCACTACCACTGTATCACTATTCTCTGTATCACTACTCTCATTATCAATACCGTCTGTATCACTACTATATGTAACAATGCTATATGTACGACTACTGTCTGTATGACTACCGTCTGTATCACTACTATATTTATCAATACTGTCTGTATCGATACTGTCTGTATCACTACTATATGTATAACTACTATATGTATCACTACCATATGTATGACTAACGTCTGTATGACTACTGTCTGTAACTACTATATGTATCACTACTATATGTATGACTACTGTTTGTATCAATACCGTCTGTATGACTACTGTCTGTATCACTTTTCTCTGTATCACTACCCTCTGTGACTACTGTCTGTATCACTACTATATGAATAAATACTATATGTGTCACTACTATATTTATCACTACTTTTTATACCACTACTTTCTATATCACTACTTTCTGTATTACTATTCACTTTGTCAATACTGTCTGTATCACTATTCTCTATATCACTGTTCATTTTATCAATACTGTCTGTATCGATACTGTCTGCATAGATACTGTCTGTATCAATACTGTCTGCATAGATACTGTCTGTATCAATACTGTCTGTATTATTACTATGTTTATTATCGTTACTGTTAAAGTTACCTTATTCATGGCGACGCCTTGATCACCTCGCACCGCTGCGACGGTGACGCCTCGTTCGCCTCGCCCCGCTGCGACAGCGACACCTCGATCGCCTCGCCCTGCTGCGACGGCGACGCCTGGATCGCCTCGCCCTGCTGCGACGGCGACGCCTGGATCGCCTCGCGCTGCTGCGCCGGCGACGCCTCGATCGCCTCGCGCTGCTGCGCCGGCGACGCCTCGATCGCCTCGCCCTGCTGCGACGGCGACGCCTGGATCGCCTCGCCCTGCTGCGACGGCGACGCCTGGATCGCCTCGCCCTGCTGCGACGGCGACGCCTGGATCGCCTCGCGCCGCTGCGCAGGCGATGCCTCGATCGCCTCGCGCTGCTGCGCAGGCGACGCCTTGATCGCCTCGCGCCGCTGCGCAGGCGATGCCTCGATCGCCTCGCGCCGCTGCGCAGGCGATGCCTCGATCGCCTCGCGCCGCTGCGCAGGCGATGCCTCGATCGCCTCGCGCCGCTGCGCAGGCGATGCCTCGATCGCCTCGCGCCGCTGCGCCGGCGACGCCTCGATCGCCTCGCGCCGCTGCGCCTCGCCCTGCTGCGATGGCGACGCCTGGATCGCCTCGCCCTGCTGCGACGGCGACGCCTGGATCGCCTCGCCCTGCTGCGACGGCGACGCCTGGATCGCCTCGCCCTGCTGCGACGGCGACGCCTGGATCGCCTCGCCCTGCTGCGACGGCGACGCCTGGATCGCCTCGGCCTGCTGCGACGGCGACGCCTGGATCGCCTCGCCCTGCTGCGACGGCGACGCCTGGATCGCCTCGCGCCGCTGCGCCGGCGACGCCTCGATCGCCTCGCGCCGCTGCGCCGGCGACGCCTCGATCGCCTCGCACCGCTGCGCCTCGCCCTGCTGCGACGGCGACACCTGGATCGCCTCGCCCTGCTGCGACGGCGACGCCTGGATCGCCTCGCGCCGCTGCGCAAGCGATGCCTCGATCGCCTCGCGCCGCTACGCCTCGCCCTGCTGCGACGGCGACACCTGGATCGCCTCGCCCTGCTGCGATGGCGACGCCTGGATCGCCTCGCCCTGCTGCGACGGCGACGCCTGGATCGCCTCGCGCTGCTGCGCAGGCGATGCCTTGATCGCCACGCGCCACTGCGCCGGCGACGCCTCGATCACCTCGCGCCGCTGCGCCAGGGACGCCCCGATCGCCTCGCGCCGCAGCGCCGGCGACGCCTCGATCGCCTCGCACAGCTGCGACGGCGATGCCTCAATCGCCTCGCGCTGCTGCGCCGGCGACGCCTCAATCGCCTCGCACAGCTGCGGGCGACACCTTGATCGCCTCGCACCGCTGCGACAGCGACGACTCGATTGCCTGGCACCACTGCAACAGTGAAGACTCGATCGCCTGGCACGACTGCGCCCACTCATTAACCACCTTTTGTGGCAACAGTGAGTACAAACCAGCGACGAGTCTCTCTCGATAAATTGAGTCCTTTCCACTCATTTAAGACATCTCTTGTCTCTTGACGTAATGTGGGCAGACCGGGATTACACCGAAGCGTAAAAAAAAAAACTTCGATGGAATCCCACTTCTGATATTTGTTAGACAGATATCAGGATTAAAGTAAAAGGTGACTTTTAGTTAACACAATTTATTGTTTCAGTTTATACACCCTTACCTCTATACTCACTTGTACAGTTTTGTACTTACGCAACTTTTGCACTCTTAATAAATTTACACTTATTTAATAATACACACACAACTTCTCTATTAAAACACGTAAATTTATACACTTAAACACTTTTTAGTTTAATAACACGATTACCAACTATTACACTTTACACGTTTAACACGATGCCTTCGTCAGGCAGCAAGACGGCGTACTAACTTTTGAGAGCAAAAAGTACCCTTTATATAGTAAATCTGTCACTCTTTTAAAACAATTATGTGGGTATTATTATTTTATTTATTAGTTAATTACCCTCATATTAACAGTAACCTAACACATTAGTAAGTCTTATTTGGCCCACCCTTTAAAAGATGGGCTATCTCCGAAACTATTTAACCGATTATAAAAATTCTTTTACTGTTAAAAAGATACATCCCTGAATGCTATAGACATATACTTATATGTAATTCGAAAATAATATTAAGTCAAACTAATTAACACTTATAAAGTGATCCGGGAGAAAGTCCTATCGACGACTATTAAGTAACTCAACCGGGATCTGGATCATGAATCAAATTTGATTTTAAATTTGGTTTACTTAATTTAGATCTCTTTTTTTGTAGCTTCACGCTTTTTCTGCATAGTGTCAAGACACTTCGTACTCTCCACCGGAAAAGACATCACGTGTTGAACAGCGAAACTCAACATTGACAATTTAAAAATAACTATTTCCCCGATTTCCCATTTTTTTATTCTTTATAACCGAACAATAAATGGACATCGCAAAAAAAATCGCCGTAAACCGTCTTCCGTATCGTCACTGCGGAACGAAGCGTGATTCATGTTTTAACTCCAACAGTATAACAATACAAGGTCATCGCTAAATAGTGTCGGACTGTAATCACGTGAGAATCTAGTAGGAATCGAATCCACAACCAATGTTGTGAATTCGATTCCCACTCGGGGGAATGGTTATACCAAAATTCCCATGTTACTTAGTAAATATATATTTTTTCTATTTATAACCGAATAATATATAGATGGGCAGTCGCAGCGTAAGGGTACATCCCCCACTAAAATGGTGTCGCAAGCCGAGGTTCGAGTCTCAACTGAAGCGCTGTTGCCACGCCGTCGTTCCTCACAAGCGAGGTTTCCTAGCCAAGGTCAGAGTTCATATAGTTCGACCTTCCACAAAGCCCGGTGGCCAATAGTATACTACACACCAGAAAAAAAGAGAGGTACAAAGTATAGCTGTAAAGAGGACTGGTTGCGGGTTCCATTTTCTTCGCTCAGGGGTCGAGGCAAAGTATAGTAATGGGTTTTACCACTTAACACGCAATACCTGTAGAATTTGACGGAAAGTGGGGAACTGAGTGTCTTAACACTAGATTCCCTCTGCCTACCCTGCTGTGTGCGGGATACAGAGTAAATCTTTTTATATAAATCTTTATAACTATGTACCTACTAGTTTTAAAATAGATACTAGATAGTTTTATCAAGACAAGCAAATACAAATAAGTAGACTATTAATAAATAAATTATATAAAAAAACATTTGTCGTTCAGTCAGCGGTCTTCCGTATCGTCACTGTACGACGATAAAACGTGATTCACGACTTAACTCCAATGCTATAAAATTACTCATTTTAAATACACTTTTTATTACCTTAAACCTAGATATAGTATTAGCTTAAACCTAGATATACCTAAATATAGTCTATCAATGTAGTAAAATCTTGAGTAGAAAATATATATTCAAAATAAATATAAAAAAAAACAACATTTCAAAAACCGACTTTATTAAAGGTTAAATAAAAAAACTCAATGTCTTTCCACATACATTATATTAAAACATATCATCGATCAATCAGAATCAGTATCAGAATAAGTCCCGCGTCCGCTGGACTGGTCGCTGTTCGCGTCTGCGGCGTTCACGGCGTTCACGGCGCTCACCGCCGTAATACACCGTACTGTGTACTTGTTGAAGTCGCAACTGTAATATAGACGCTTTAAATAAATAAATAAATAAAAAATTATATATAACGCACATAAAAATAAGACTCAAGAGATCTCGGTCACTATTCATGAGCACCTCATGTTAAAATCCCGTAAAAAAAATCTAAATTTTCATACAAAATTACAATACACTTACTATTAACAATTAACTAAAACAACGAATTTGACAAAAATCCACGGGAAATGCATCAAAATGTTAAAAAGTCAGTCAATAAAATAAATACATATATTAAACAAAAAAACGTATTCAATTTGAGGCCATCGTGGCGCAATAGGACAGCTTCTGAATGTAAAGCGATGGTAGCGGGTTCGATTACCATTCGAGGGATTATTTAAATTTCCATTTCTTCGCTCTGGTACCTAAGACAAAATGCGGTGTTGAGTTCCACCACTTGACATGCAATGTCTCGATTTTGGGCGGAAACTACAAGACGGAGTGTGTTGACACTAAGTCGTCTCTGACTATACCGTCTATACGGAAAAAGGCATGAAAGCTATTTTTTATTCATAGTCTAGAATTTGGATCCGTATCATTGAAATTCTAAAAAAAGCTAAAATATCGTACAAAAAATTAAAAACAAAAAAATCATATTTATGATAAAAAAATGTTAAAAAAAATAATAATAATAAATCTATATAACCAGACATTCAAGTAAGATTCCACTATCACATCTCGAGTTATCAGACACTCAACGTTATCACTGATAAGAGATAAGAGATAAAAACATGTGACGGCTTATGTAATGTGAACCTTAAAAAAAAATGTACTAAATAACTAGATTATTTAACTTTTTCTAATAAATTCACTTTTTTTGTGCAGAGAACTTAGTGTTAGGACACTCCGTTCTCCACTTTTCATTTGAATTTAAAATATTGCGTGCTAAATGGCGGAACTTAACGACGAAGTCATTGTATAGTTTAGTAATATTGAAAAACGTATAAATTTATAATATAATTTGAAGCAGGATTCGAACCTGCACCTCTTGCAAAACTTTCCTAACGCTCATACTATTATTAAAAGACTTTTATTAACATTAACATCATTAAAAGTTGTTAAAATATATATTTTGGTAGTCAAAGTCAAAGTCTCAATCAAGCAACAAAGTGGTCGCAGGTTCAATACATAAACTCTTAATACAAATGAATGTATTATTTATTTTAAAATGTACAATATTAACAATATATTTTCCACCGATCTAACCTACTAACTTAATTTAATAAAAAATAAAAAAAAAAAAAATACAAAAACACAATATAAAAACATATAATAAATAAAAAAAATATAAATAAATATAAAAAATAAAAAAATATAAAAAATACCAGTAGTGTAGTAGTGGCCAGTCGTGGCCCAGTGGCACAAGCGTAAGACTGTAAACGACTGGTTGTGGGTTCGATTCCCACTCGAGGAGTGGAAATTATATTTCCATTTTCTTCGCTCTGGTGTCGAGGTAAAGCGCGGCGTTAAGTTCCGCCACTTAACACGCAAGCCTCCGAATTCGGCGGAAAGTGGGGAACGGAGTGTCTTAACACTAGGTTCCCTCTGCCTACCCTGCTGTGTGCGGGATACAGCGTGAAGCTATAAAAAATAAAAAAAAAAAAAAAAATCACTCACATCTTACTCAACTGCGAATACTTTACAGTTAAAACTTTCTCCAGCGCCAATAGAACACTCTGTGGGAACTTTCTCTTTTCAGTCACTAAATTCTTCACCCATATAAGTAAATGTTCCAAGTGTCTACTATCTTCTAGAAGACGGGCGATGGAATTGAGAAGACGCTGGGCGTATTCTTCTTCAAGCCCCGATACTGTTAATTGGACTGGAGAAGAATGAAGAATTAGTATCTTTAATTGTATATGTCGGCGCAACGACAGTTTAAATTATTAGAATAGTTAAATTTGTAAAATAGTCAGATTTTATCATAAAGCCAATGCAAAAATAATAATAAAAGTAGTAGGTAGTTTTGACTTGCTATTTGCAGTATAAATACGCCGGCATTTTCTATACTCGGGGGTCTCGCTTCAGTCTTCGGACAGTGCAGACCTCTCTGTGATAATATTACGGTGCCTAAATAATAAACTAGGCTTTCAATAATATTAAGCAGTTTTATTTTTAGTCCTTTCATCGTCCACGATTATCAAAATCATACGAGTGACGTCAGCTGTAGTGATGTCACTCCTTCATAACATAGCTATGGCCCTTTTCACTCCGACATATATATATTTTTAGACAATGTATAAGATAAAGACATTTAGAAAACGTATAAACAATTTGAACGCAGCGGTATTTTTATACGTTTTCTAAATACATTTTTCAACTTTCCTAAGTGTGTAATAACACTTTAATAATGTTTAAAAATGTATAAGATATTTAATGTAGCAGGATTCGAACCTGTATCTTTTGGAAAATGTCCTAATTGCTAAGCCATATGTTTGGTTTTATATTATATAATTTTTTGAAGTATTAGTGATGATTAATACACATTACTTATCATACTTATCAGCTTCACGCTGTATCCTGCACACAGCAGGATAGGCAGAGGGAACCTAGTGTCAGTGTCAGTGACACTCCGTTCCCCACTTTCCGCCGAATTCTGAGGCTTGCATGTTAAGTGGCGGAACTTAACGCAGCGCTTTACCTCGACACCAGAGCGAAGAAAATGGAAATATTAAATATTTCCACTCCTCGAGTGGGAATCGAACCCACAACCAGTCGTTTACAGTCACACGTACGTGCCACTGTATGAGGTGTATGAGGTCCGTACGAGTATTAGTACTAATAATAAGCTAAAACACTCACTCTCCGCCGGCGGCACACTCTCCACACTCCGCATTATGATGTCATGTTCGTTCAATTGTAAAGCGTGTAATAATGCTTGTCCCCATTCTTTGTTTTGCAAATGTTGTTGAACTCTGAGAGGCGTTGATTCTGTTGATAGACGGAATGGCCTGGAAATTATATGAAATAGTTAGAAAATGTACTAAATAATTAGAAAATATATTAAACAATTATAAAATATATAAAAAGTTAGAAAAAATAACAAAGAATTAAAAAAAAAACAAACAAATAATTGGAACTATTAAACAATTAAAAAATATAATAAACAATTAAAAAATATAACAAACAATTAGAAAATATATAAAACAGTTATAATTATATTAGAACTAGCGACAGCTCGCAGCTTTGCTTGCGTAACACAGCTATTCATACAAACTTTAATGCCTTATGTTATCCCTTTTGGGAATCATTTTTGTAAAAATGTAAGAAAAATAAAGTACATTTAAATTGTTACATTTATAATTTTATATATCTAAAAACATGTACATATTTAGTGAAATATGTACATGTTTTTAATGTTTTTAAAGTATTCTACAGTTGTCATAAATAAAATAACAAATGTAAAATCTTAAGTTTATTTTATTTTTCTTATGTATGTATTAAATGTAATGCATACAAAGTGTGTGATATTAACCTAATGTATTTTAATATATTATTTAAAAAAAAATGTTTTCCTTCATATTTATTTTTACGAATTTTAATTGTGTTAAATTTCATACTATCTGTTCATAAACTGCATAATATTCGTAAACAGTAGAATAAAGTGTTTCTTTTTTTTTAGCGTTAATACACTCCGATTTTCATTTTTCGGCAAATTCTAGAACTCAACTCCGAGATTTGCATCTACACCAGAGCATAGAAAATATATTTTTTTTTTTTTATGGAATAAAGGAGGCAAACGAGCAGAAAGCCCACCTGGTGTTATGTGGTTACCTTCGCCCATAGACATCCACAACATTAGAGTTATGGGTGCGTTGCCAGCCTTGGGGATGTAGGACAGAAAGAGGGAGGAAGGATGGGGATGGTGGGAATAGGGAGAGCTGGCTTACGTGCCATCGAACCGGAACACATCGTCAAATGTTTGGCGGTTCGTCTTTGACATGATAGTGGTCGCGAGCCAGTCGGAGAACGAATCTCCTACCACCAAACTACTGGGTTACCCGCCTTTTACGGGACGCTACCCAGCGGCGGGGGGGAATTGTATTCTTAACCCGTCCCCCCACGGGAAAAAATATAATATTAAATAATTCAATTCCTCGAGTTTTCTCCACAAAAATATATTAAAATAAAATAATATTACCTAAATGTGCCATCCAAGCCGGCATTTTGTGAGTATATCAGAAGTCCTTCAGTAGCCGCCACAGCAAAACTCTCTCCGGACGGAGAAAATCGCAAACAATGTACACGAACCTGTAATTAATATATTTTTATTTACTCTAGAATAAATATAACTAGGAACCGCCTCTTTGCTCTGCATGGCGGGAAGAGCTGAGCAAAGTACATATTTAATGTTATTACATGTTCCACAGCCTAAGTCTATTGGCATTTTTTGACCATTTAATTACCATTTATTCAAAAACTACAATAACAATTGTCACCAAAAACTTCACAGCACACAAGATACTGTGCTCGATATCGCTGCCTAATTTCAGAGGTCTACTACATATAGCCCAGGAAGAGTTAAACCACAACGAAACACACTTTCGACCAGCAAGAGCTTCGCATCGCTTCGCCATTGAAGAAAGTCAAAAAACATAGTGTAAAGACACTTCGCTCTCAACTTTCCATCCGAATTCGTGACAAAGTGAATTGAGTTATTAAATTGAGCCATATAAGTATAAAAGCTTTTTTTTAGCTTCACGCTGTATCCCGCAAACAGCAGGGTAGGTAGAGGGAACCTAGTGTTAACACACGCCGTTCCCCACTTTCCGGCGAATTCGGAGGCATTGGGTGTTAAGTGGCGGAACTTAACGCCGCGCGTTACCTCGGCACCAGAGCGAAGAAAAAGGAAATATTAAATATTTCCACTCCTCGAGTGGGATCGAACCCACAACCAGTCGTTTACAGTCACACGCTTGTGCCACTGAGCCACAACTGGCCACTACACATACATGTTACACATACATGTACCACCTTTATTGGCATTCCATGCATCTTTTTGTCCATCAAATAATATTTAGCGATGGAAAAAAATATATTTATTTTATTTCTTTCCTTTTTTACAGTTTTACACTTTCAAGATCTAGTGTCAAGACACTCTGCCCTCCATTTTGGGGCCGTTCAAGTTATTACGTAAGCAGATTTATTACAATTATTCACTGGTCCGATTTGAATGAAATTCGGAATTATTATAGTTCAAAATCTAGGATCAAACATAGGCTACTTTTTTCGAACATCAACCCGTAACCCGCACCCGGGTTAAAAGAGGAGATAAAAGTTTGTATGAAAAATGTACCACTTGACCGATTATAATAAATTTTGGCATAAAAATAGTTCATAAAACAGAGTTAAGCAAAGGCTACTTTATTTTTTAAAAATTCACCCCAAAGGGTTGCAATATAAGGAAATAGCGATGGTCATGTGCTTGTCGAGCGGGCCGCTAGTAATTTATATATGAATAACGTACATATATTTTAATACTCTACCTCAGGTTTGACTTTCCTGTCAGCCATATCTCCGGACTTGACGCCAGGCAAACGTATATTCACATCCCCGCCTTCTAAACTCTCTCTGTCTTCCACTAGCGCCATATTACCGAATTCGGAGAGAAATCGACGGTTTATAAAATCCTGCGGAGGAAAATAATATGAAAATTATATATAAAATAAAAAAATATATATTCTCTCATAGTAGATCACAGAGAACCTAGTGATGAGACACTCCGTTCTTTACTTTCATTAAGAGACGGAAATTGACGCCGGGATATGTCATGATAACCAGAATGGAAAATTAAAAAAAGCAAATTATGTTTATTGCACTGATTGTCCAACCACCATTTAGAGTTTAGATTAACCTTACGCTACCCATACATTGTCATCTATACAAACCGTGTTAACAAAATGTTAGCTCAATCAGTTAAGAATATAATCATGCTTCAAAATTGATTTAATGGATTTCAATTACATTATTTTAAAAATAATTTTTATTTTTTTCAGCTTCACACTGTATCCCGCACACAGCAGGGTAGGTAGAGGGAACCTAGTGTGAAGATACTCCGTTCCCCACTTTTCAAATATGGAGACATTGAGTGTTAAGTAGCAGAACTTAAAATGGATATATTAAATATCCCTACTCGAGTGGGAATCGAACCCACATATTAAAATATAAATAATATATCCATACTTATATTATAAATGGGAATGTCTGTGTGTTTGTCTGTCATGCTTTCACGGCTAATCTACCGGTCCGATTTGGATGAAATTTAGAATGAAAGTAGTAACAATAACTGGGTCTAACATAGGCTACTTATTTTTTCAATCAACCTCTAAAGGGTTGAAATAGGGGATGAAAGTTTGTATGAAAAATCTACACCGCTGGACCAATTGTAATGAAATTTGGCATAAATATAGTTGATAATCCAAGGTTAAACATAGGCTATTTTATTTTTCAAAAATCCATCCCCTAGGGTTGCAATACACCGCAACAGCTATGCATGTAGTTACGCGGCAAAGCCGCGAGCGGGCCGCTAGTGTTACATATATTAATAATAAAAAAATAATAATTACAAGATTCCAAACAACCAAACAAACTTACAAACATCACAAATTAAAAAAAAATACTTATATAATACACATACAAATTTAAACCCATACTCACATTAACAGCATCAATAGATCTATTCTGAGTTATAACGAACTTCTTTATAAGGACCGCTTCTTGAACACTGTACAAGCATATGTGTTTAGAATTACCTCCGCCGAGTATACAGAGACCGTCTGCCGTGTAACATATTGTTGTGAATGCTCTGAAAATGTGGAAAAATAAGTAAGTTAAGTCATAATATAACTTAAGTAAGTATTTAATGTACTTAAGTTAAGTATGTAAAGTAATTGATGTGCTTAAGTAATGTATAGTACCCGGCAACAAATAATGCACATCGACGCTTAGAATAAAACAGTCGGTCAGTTTTGGTTTCGTAGAGCGCTGTCTTTGTCACTCAGTTGATATGTGACGTTTGTCTCTGGTTTGTCAGTCTTTGTACAGATACGGTAGAGTACGGGAGAGTTGGTTTCATCTCCGAATATATATACAGAGTTGTTACTGTCCCCAAATTTTTATTTTTACAATTATATCTTTAACAAAAAGAGGAAATCTCTCTTACGTGAGATTATGTACAAAGCAAAAAACAAGCTATTAAGCCTACAAAAAACAGTATTAATCGAGATCCATTTACACACGAAATAAATATGGTTATTATAATGGGTCCCGATTAGTTCCAATTCCTTTTAATTAATTAACGAAATTCAAAAAAGGTATAGGTTGTCCATTGGTTTAGTTATATTTTCATTTTTTTCATTTTTAGGCGTCAAATTAAATTATTAAAAAAATATAAATCCACATCATTAAACTTGACAGCTACTATTGTCGTTGTAACAGCTTTTAATAGATATCGGTCTGTTATTATTTTAAGCGTGGGGGGACGGGTTAAGAATACAATTCCCCCCCGCCGCTGGGTAGCGTCCCGTAAAAGGCGGGTAACCCAGTAGTTTGGTGGTAGGAGATTCGTTCTCCGACTGGCTCGCGACCACTATCATGTCAAAGACGAACCGCTAAATATCTGAAGATGTGTTCCGGTTCGATGGCATGTAAGCCAGCTTTCCCTATCCCCAACATTCCCATCCTTCCTCTCTCCTTCTGTCCTACATCCCTAAGGCTGGCAACGCATCTACAACTCTAATGTTGTGGATGTCTATGGGCGAAGGTACGACTTAACACCAGCCACCGGGCCTTCTGCTCGTTTGCCTCCTTTATTCCATAAAAAAAAAAGCGACAGAGACAACGCTCTACGAAGTCGAAGCTAACCGGTTGTTTCATTCTAAGCATCGATGTGCATTATTTATTGCCGGGTAATGTACTTGATGTAGGTACTTAAGTCGAATGAGTCAAGTTAGTTATTTAATTACACTTATAGGTCTTAAGGAAAAGGAAATATATTTTATATTTTAGCCTAGATATATTACATTAGTGTTATATTTTAATTAAGTATACGTTCGAATCCTACGTAGGGTAACGATTATATTTAAATTATTTTCATTGTTCTGTTCTGTTAAGAC
Organism: Dryas iulia moderata; assembly: GCA_019049465.1. Classification (NCBI taxonomy): domain Eukaryota; kingdom Metazoa; phylum Arthropoda; class Insecta; order Lepidoptera; family Nymphalidae; genus Dryas; species Dryas iulia. The sequence continues at coordinate 14,270,357 of CM032429.1, forward strand.
AAAGCGCAGCGTTGAGTTCAGATTCGACATGTCTTGAAATCAGATGGATAGTGAAGAACGGAGTGTCATGACACTAGGTTCTCTTCAACTACTCTAATAAACGAAAAAAGTGTAAAGCTAAAGGAAATATTTTCTTGTTTCCACAAATAATAGTCACTATTTAGATTATCACTAATAAAAACATTTAGATAATATTTAGTTAAATTGACTCAACAGTAACGAAATTTCGAACGATTACCACTATTTAAAATTACACCCTCAATTTCCCACCAAAAAAAAATTCAACAACAAAACAAAAAACGTAGTGTCCCATCACTACTTACTTAGTCTTCAACATTTTCTCCGGCGTCACTAAATCCGTATCCGCTCTTCCTGAGCCCAAATCGTTCCTTCCTTCTATACTGGCTATTTGTTCAGATGTGGATGTATTAAAAAACGTTATGTTACCATCTAATGTCGATACTGCTATCTGAAAAATGTAAAAAAAAATGTAAAAAAAATAAAAATATAAATTATAAATTTGTTATAATCTTTACATAGTAAAAAGCATAGTCGCTTCCCGAGTCTGTCTGTATGTATATATGCCTATCTTCAAAATTACGCAACGGATTTTGATGAGGTTTCTTTTAACAGATAGAATGATTCAAAAGGAGGGTATGTGTATAATACATACATAATATAGTAAAGAAACACTGATAATTTTATAGGTTTCTAATGTGATGTCTAAATGCCTATAGTTTAATAGTTGTGTAATTCACGCAGGCGAAGCCGCGAGCGGGACACTACTTATAATATATACGTAAATATTGAAGCCATTGGTGGCCCAGTGGGACAAAGTCTGAATATTGTGGATTCGAATTCTATTTGGGGAAATGATTATATTGACGCGGCATTGGGTTAAGCTAACCAACAATATCTGGATATGGGACAGAAAGTGAAGAGCGGAGTGTCTGGACACTACATATCTCTGCCTGATATAGGGGAACCAGCTTAAAACTTCAAAATGTAAATCGTCTCCAAATAACATGAAGAAAAAATAAACGAAACAGTAAAAAAGTTGACATAGTTTGAAGGTTATAGGTATACTAAAAAAATATATAAGAAGCTAATATATTACGTAATAAAAAAGACATCAAAAATACATTAAATGTTTATAATCATTTATAAAAAGAGACATATACGTTGCTAAGCAACGCGTACTTAACGCTTTAATCGGCCTACTAATTAAACAAAATTTTTGCTTACCTCTTCACCATCAGGTCTAAACACAACTTGCAAGGCGTCGGAAATTAACTGTATGGTTTCACAGTCTGAGCTTGTTTCGATGCAATTCCACAATTTTACAGTTTTATCCCAAGAAGCTGACGCTAGTTTGGAACTAGACAGTACAGGAGAGAAGGAGAGAGAAGACACTGGCGCTTCATGTCCTCCTAGTACCTGGAAATGAAATTAAATAAAATCAAATTTGGATGAAATATGCAATGTCTCGATTTCGGATGAAAATGGAGTATTTTAACACTAGGTTCTCTCTAATTACTCTAACGTTCAGAATAAAACATGAAACTGCTTAGTTTTAACATTTTTAAAAGTGCTATTAACACACTTAAAAATTTAAGGAATAAAAGACGAACGGATGAAGCTTGAAAGCACGGCTTAGTAGTCGGAGCGCTTGGACGGTTTCCAAGAAGTGCGGGTTCGAATCCCGCTGCGTTCAAATTTTTATTCGAAAAATTCGAAAAACCTTACTTTGTGAAACTGTTTTTTTTTTAATAAACATAGCAAAACCAAAACAACCCACACATCTAACATAAGAAAAAATCGACAAAGTCAATACAAAAAAGGCCATATCATCTATCTCTCTGTCTTTCTCTCTCTCCACTCACCTCCAAAAGCTTCCCAAACTTGATGGACCATACAAATATCTCGAACACATCGTGACCGCCGGCGGCGCAAAGCTCACTGCTACTGTCTAAGGCCACGCAACCAAATTGCACTAAACTGGGTGAGGTTAGTGTACGGAAATTGCGATACCTGAAAATAATTGATAATTATATATATTGAGGCCAGTCGTGGTGCAGAGGCTCAGAGTGTGCCTGTAAAGCGACTGGTGGTTGGTTCGATTCCCACTCGAGGAGTGGAAATATTTAATATTTCCATTTTCTTCGCTCTGATGTCGAGGCAAAGCGCGGTGTTAGGTTCCACCACTTAACACGCAATGCCTCCGAATTCGGCGGAAAGTGGGGAACGAACGGAGGGTTTTAACACTAGACTCCCGCTGCCTAGCCTGCAGTGTGCAGGATACAGCGTGAAGTTAAAAAAAAATAAAAAAGCACTATATCGGTCTCTCTCTTTGCTACATAAGGCAAAAGGCGGCGTTCAGTTCCATCACTCAACACGCAATAACTTAAATTCGAGAAAAGCTGAACCAAAAATGATAAAACTCACTCACCTAGTCAAATCATAACACCGTACAGTTCCATCTAGAGACGAAGACACTAAAAACTTTTTATTGACACTAAACACTATGTCGGTCACTGTGGATTTATGTTCACTGAACGTAACGAAACAGAAACCGGTGGAGGTATTCCATACTTTGACTTTGCCATCGTAACCGCCTGTGACGATGTATAGACCGTCGGGCGAGTACGCGAGGCAAGTCATGTCTTGTGAGTGACCTTGCTGCTTCATCACGTATTGTTCACCTGTGGGGGTGAAAAATGGGTTAAATATGTTAATATATAAATTAAATTGTATGTGGCGCCAATTAATATTGACGTCAGTCGTGGCGCAGTGGCACAAACGTGTGACTGTAAACGACTGGTTATGGGTTGAATTCCCACTCGAGGAGTAGATTTATTATATATTTATTATCCATCTTCTTCGGTCTGGTGCCGAGGCAAAGCGAGGCGTTAAGATCCGCCACTTAACACGCAATGCCTCCGAATTGCGCGGAAAGTGGGAAACGGAGTGTCTTAACACTAGGTTCCTCTGCCTATCCTGCTGTGAGCAGGATACAGCGTGAACATAAAAAAAAAGAAAAAAGTATCCTTCGCTCTGGCATCTAAGACAAAGCGCGGCGTTAAATTCCGCCACTTAACACGCAATACCTCCAGAATTTGACAGAAAATGATGAACAGAGTGTCTTAACACTAGAGTCCCTCTACCTACAATGCTGTGTGGAGGATACAACATATAGCTAACAAAAAAAAAAGAAAAACGTTTATAACGATCATAAGATGTTACAATACTTAAAGTCGCTGATATATGGCGGAAATTAGATAACCTAAACCTATCATAGAAAACCGTATCAAAATTGGACTTATAGTTTTGGAAATAATTGACATAGTAATTTACACAATCACACAAACAAACAAACAAACGAACAAACAAACGAACAACCTCTCACTCTAAACACATATACAGTCGCCGTTCGTGAGTAAAAACAGAGTATCGTGACACTAAATTCTGTCTAACTACCGAACTACGAGAAAAAGCTAAAAATAATAATAATTTAAACATAAATAAATTTGACTCACTCTGCCACTCCCATACAAGTAGCTGTCCTATATTAGGACACCCGAACGCTATCCAGTCTCCTTGCATAGACACAGCGATACTACTGATCCTGTGCTCGGAGATGCTCAGCGTGTGTATCAGGTTCACATCCGGCATTTCGTGTAGGAAGAATATGCCTGTTGAGAAACCTGTGGGGGAAATAACGATTTTTGTTACTTTTTTTTATTATTAAGTCTTTTTTTGGTATGGAAACTAGTCTTTAAGTTTAAATTTTATTCTACTTTTTCATATAAATAATCTATTATTTAAAAAAAAGGTATTTACCTATTTTTTTCTGTAATAAACTAAATTGGATATTGACAGTAATTTTATTTCATTTAAATTAGTAATTCAAACGCTTAAGAAATGAAAAAATATTTTTAGAAAATGTATAAAAAAATTAACATAGCAGTAGCCTTGTTCTTGTATAAGCACTTCGACTTAAAATTTTCTAAAATTATATTTAATTAAGAATCATGAAATCAATATTTATAAACATAACCTTACATTAGTATTCAATTTTACAAAAAAAAACATTTATTATTTAAGAAAAACATATTAAAAAATTGATAATTAATTACCCATTTATTTAACAAATTAATTAAAAAAAAACTGACCTGTAACTAAAATCTTGGTACTCTTATGGTATGCAGCTGCAGTTAATTTAACTTTATGATGGGCATTCCTTATGGCGTCCCCTATGTAATGGCGTCCGAGCTTTTTGTAATGTAGCCTTTTGTTTTCCTCTGTTTTTTCAGGCTCTTTGTCCATATCTTCATCTTTGTCACTTTCCTGAAAGATAATCTCATAGTATACCTTTGGTTTCTTAGATTTTTTATATTTTAAATAAACTTTTATAAAAATTTTAATTATTCTGTTTTTTTTAGGCTTCACGCTATATGCCGCACAGAGCAGGGTAGGCAGAGGCAGACCAAGCGTTATGACACTCCGTTCCCCATTTTCCGCCGATTATTGGAGGCATTGCGTGTTAAGTGGCGGAACTTAACGCCGCGTTTTTTGCTTCGAAAACAGAGCGAAGAAAATGAAAATATGAAATATTTCCACTTCTCGAATGGGAATCGGACCCACAACTAGTTGTTTACAGTTTTGTGCCACTGGGCCACAACTGGCCACTATTATTCTCTAAATATACCAAATTTTATTTATTGAATTATTCTTTTTTAACATACTAAACGTTGAAAACTGCTAAGAAATTTTATATCCCCCATCATTTTATGACAGGAGATAAAAATACAATAATATTCAAAAAATCGAAATAAAATTATGAGACTGATGTCTACATATACAACAAACTACTGTCCAGTATTTAAAACTAAAAATAGGTTTTCTAAAAATATATCTTCGAATACTAGAAATATGCGCCATTAATCCAATTAAAAATATTTTTAACAAAAGATCTTATTATACTCACATACTCCTTATCCTTTTCAATTATATTCTCTTCATCCACCTCATCCTCCTGCAATTCCGCTTGCTTTTGCAATTTTCTTCTTTTCTTATGTGAAATTTGAACTTTTGATGTCACCAATTCATCGGCATCAATACTGGCTTCCCACAAACATATCTGACCGTTACGACTAACAGTAATCAAATCTAAGCTTTTATTCTCAAAGAATACACCAACGATTTTGTCCGTATGTCCACTTAGAGAATACATATTTATATTATCTAAGTATTCTGATGTATATATTTTTGTTGTAGTGTTTTTTGAGCCAACGGCCAATAGCTTTCCGCAGGATGACCAGTCAAGGCAAGTTACTTGGTCTAATGCTTTTTTAAATACTCTTTTCATGACAAAAGATCTGAATTCACCAGTGAAAGTGCTTGGTGCTGTCATTATGAATACTGAAAATTGGAAAAAATATATTGAAAGTTTTAATAGTACAATAATTACTTACGGAAAGCAGTCACACTACTTTCCACAAAGTGGGGTGCTCAAAGTGGGCCTAGTGTAACAAAACTAGTATCACTTTGTTCCCCACTTTCCAGCTGATATCGGGACAATGTGTTGTGGAGTTACTTGATTTTTTCTTGTATGGTTAACAAGATAAAGCATTGCATTGAGTTCTACCACTCAACATGTCATACACCTGTGACTCGATTACATTGAGTCAATAATTCATTCATGGGACAGTGTATACGCTTTTACAATAGGATCCCAGAAAATGTCCAAGATTTTTCTATCACAATTTAAAAAAGTTTTGAAAAGACATTTGTGTGTTAAGGTTTATTACCTAATTCAAGATTTTATAAATGATAACACGCCTTGGGAATGAAATGCTCGCTCCAGGCTATTTCAAAAGTATCCAGGCTATTTGACTTTGACTTTGACATATATTTGTAAATTCATGTGACAGAGTGGATTGACACTGGCATACTGAATAAAATATAAAAAGCTGATAAAAAATGAAGTAAAATAGACAACATACTGTCTCGAGTAATACTTCTTTACATATCTTGCTATACATATGACCCTGAAATAACCCTTACCTGTATCATCACAACAGGCAGCAAATAATTTTCCATCCGGGCTAAACTTAACTGCATTCACTTCTTGCTTAAATTTATATCTGTGTATGACTGTGCATGTTAACAGACTAATCATCTGAGCCTCACCCTCTGTAATAATAGAATATTTCATATTTTAATAACAAAATTATATATTTATAACATGTCATTTAATTTCTCAGTGCTTGGAACAATTTAAAAGAAATGAACATAATCCATTTTGACATATAAAATTTATTTAATAAGTAAAATTTAAATATATATAGATTTTGAATAAAAAAATGAGTTTTTGTAATTATTTATATGAATTAAGTGTTTCATTCATAGATTATGTACTTCAAATTTTTTAAAAATACCACATATCAGTTTTACCCATACATATCTTCAACTTTATTAAAATAATCACTATATATATAAACTGTTAAATTACTCAGAGTGACTTACAGACAAGGTACAGCTATCAGGGAATTACTGCTTTGAGAAGGAAAACTTTATAACTTCTAAAATTTTAAATAACAATATTAAAATTACTTACTTTCATTGATTGCAAGCAGAATAGTGCCATTTGGTGATACATCAATAGCTGTGTAATTAAAATTACTTTCTATTGGCAATGTATTGCTTTTATTTCTGTAATTATAAAAAATATATTTCTTATTTTGATTTATAAAAACAATAAAAAAAATGAATAATTAGTGTGTTATTTATTATCGTTTTATTGATACAGTACAATACAATATACATTATACTCACTGTTTAAGATTGTAAACAGTAATTTTATTACCAACTGGACTGATAACACAATTCCCATCATTCGTGAACAATATATCACCACGCCGATATACTGTACCTAACAGGTTTTGGAACTGAAATATAGAAATAATTTCAAATTAAAAAAGATATACAATGTGGTCTTTCACTAAAAGTCATAAACAAATACAGAATTATTTCAATAACTTAAGGAATTAGTATTACAATATTTTATATAAGCACCTATAGACACTATAATAAGGAAACTTACCTTGTAGTTAAACTTCATATTGCGTATAGTTAAATATAAGTTATATTTATAAATTAAAAAAAGAATTCAATAAACACTTCACATGGAATAACATACATAACCTATAAAGTTCAACATGATATTGACATTGACAACTCTCTTGTCACTGTTAAAGCTGATCCACAGAGAGTCGTAGAAGATATTTTTAAATAATTATTTAAAAATATCTTCTACAACTATTTATAACGTAAAAATTATATATTTTATTATTCGTAAATTTCATTGCGTAGTTACGTAGTAATATATACTTAAATAAAAACAGTAAAGTAATAAGTAAATTGAAAGTGAAATGACAAGATTTGTACATTTTTCTTAAATCAATTAAATTTATACACTTTTTAAAGAAAACTATATATACAAAGGTTTTTAATTAGATTCATATGCACCAACATATTCTAAAAATATTTTACAAGGTTAATTAAGAATATTTATGCCTGGACTAGAATATATCAGACATTGTATTGAATATTTGACAATATTTTGTATGTTCACATTTAGTAAACAGCAAGTAAAGATACCTGCTCTTAACAAAAATAAAATAAAGATTTTGAATTTACTTAAGAAATAAAATTTATAACGTTTTTAAACTTGACAAACAAATATCAGTTTAATTGTTATATGAATTTTACATTCTGATGCCAAATATGGAATTACTTACAATGCATTAATTGTTCGACAAATAATGTTTTAATAATACTATAAATTATATTTAAAAATTTTGAAGGCCGAAAAGATCGACGTAACCAATTTACTTGCTAATTTCAAAATTCGCGCCACCTGCTTTACTTATAACAAGAATTAATCAAATCAAACACCATTTACCAAAAATATTAAAAAAATAATTAATTTAACAAATCCTAATATTTTTTGTTTGTTGAAAAAACAAAACATTTTTATTAAAAATATTTTTAAGTTTATAATATTACGAATACTATAACATATTTCAATTAAAAGTATTAAAACTGTTAATCTGAGCATGCGCAGTCTAATTTTGCTGGCCAGCGATCCACATCAATGTTATACGTCACACCACTGTTGAGTGTTCAGCTCAGGATTGGCCGCGCATTTAGGAAATAACGTCACAACGCCAATCAGAACTTAGGGCATATCGAGCACTGCCTTGAACATCAATCGTCATATGACCCATTCTATCGAGACTGCAAAGCTTGGGCCATATTTGTCTGTGCTAAAATAGTTCCGTGGAGTGAGTGTGTGCAGATAGTCATCACAGTTTTTGGGACCTGTAAATACTCCCACACTTCACAATCAAAATGGCCGAAACAAATCCCATCTATGGACCTTTCTTTGGAGTTATGGGGGCGGCGTCTGCTATCATTTTTAGCGGTATGTACTTTGTGTGGTTTTGTACGGAATGGCTGGTTGAGTACGTTGGGAAAATGTCGTCGGAATCGATGGATTCACGCATCCACTCGAACCTGTTACTTGTTTCTTAGTATAACTCGTCAGAGTAATCTGTTTAATTGCGAATATGGTTATTTTAGGAGACCTAAATATAGGAACAGCCGCACCTTGGAGCTTAGGCAAAATGTAGGTATCTATAGCATACTTCAATCGATTGTATTTGTATCGATGTTTTTGACGAAAAGGGCGGTTTAGGGGTAAATGGGCGTAGTACGGGGTTGGAAAAACGAATTAATCATCATGTGATTGACATCGTGATAGCATAAAAGGTTAATGTTGGCAGCATTGCTGATGTAGCGCTAAATCCCGTCATGACACATTTCGTGGAATACAATCAATACATTGCATGTAGATAAAAACTAACGATCTTATTTTTATAGGTGTCAAAACGTTAACGCATTCGAAAATGAAAGTAAGTAATTGATTTGCGCAGGCTTGCAAAACGACTTGAGTAAAATTATTGACGTCGGTGTAGATTTATTTGTCAGTTTAACCAATTTGGTACTAAACTTGAAAATCACATGACTTAACTTGATCATGTGATGAAGGTAGTCATAACTTAGTGCCTTCGTAACTTTAAATGTTATTTGGTGTCTCTTATACAGATTATCTATTAAGAATGAACAATTAAATACTTATTAGTACTAGATTTGTCTAATAATTAGAAAAATCTTTAAATTTCATTAACATTTTAGAAATTACCAAATCTATTGTTAACCACCTAACTTACATATTTATTACTTTTTGAGTAGTATAACCATTATTAATGAATGAAACAATCGGCATTTCAATGGAAATTTATATACAATTAAGCACTTTATAATTACAGTAAGATAATTACTTTAAACATGAGTTACCTTTAGTATGCAATTCTTTCAAGTATTTTATGTAGGCCAAGAGTCTAGATTTAAAAGAGAATTGATTTTCCACAACTAGGTCACATGAGTTTTTCTTAAGAAATGTATAATTGTCATATGAATGGAAAATGTTTCTATGTCAGTACATATATATCAACAGTAAGAAAAGAGAAACTGTATTTATAAGCAATACATATATATTAATACATTTTAATTAAAAATATTAAGGAATGTTAACTTGACACTATAGATAAGCTGTCACATGACAAAACTTACAAGAGCAAATAATGAATTCAACTGACAATGCTATCTTAGCATTTTTATGTGCTACATATTTTCACATACATTTTACTACATGTGACTAAGCTAATTTTACCAATATTAAAATATAGCCTTCAGGCTAAGGAACAAAAAAATGTCATTGAACAATTACATCACATGATTTGCTTCAATGCTAAAGTTTAGCAAAAATCACTTAATAAGTTTCACTTATCAGTCTGATATAATGAAAGCCTTTAGTAAATATCTTATATTATTAAGAAAAAAATTTGAATAAAAGATTTGTATTAGAAATTAACATATAAAGAGGACATTAAATTATGTTAAGATTTTTCAGAAGTGGGTCATCAAAAGCCACACCCTATCAAATTACATAATTTACATATTAAATAATACTTCAAGAACAATATGTACTTATTTATTTGATTGATCATCTCATTTCATTTTCTTATCTATATACAGTAAAAATTAAAGTCAAATTCAAATGATTTTGTTCAAAATAAGAAGTTATTGTTCAACATAAGCTTCATTTTTTGATCATCAAATAATTTTACCAATAATATCAACTAATTTTAGCCCAACACTTAGCGTTAATAATTCATACAATTTAATATAAAACATACTGCACTTAATATAAAACATACTACAATCAATTAATTTCCTTTTCCAGCCCTCGGAGCTGCCTATGGCACAGCCAAGTCAGGCACGGGTATCGCCGCCATGTCGGTGATGAGGCCCGAGCTCATCATGAAGTCCATCATCCCCGTTGTCATGGCGGGTATCATTGCCATCTACGGGCTGGTAGTAGCTGTGCTGATTGCTGGTTCTCTAGAAGCTCCAGCTACTTATCCTCTTTTCAGGTGAGATATTTATTTTATAGATTTTGAATAATTATATGAATGTATTGTTTGGTATATATGATTTCTTTATTTCTTATATTAATAGAGAACTAAATTATACAGGAAATATAAGACTTTGGAATCATTTAATGAATGAATACCAGTTGAGTACAAAAAATATTTTCTTGTAGTAAATATTTCTTTCCAATAGGTTTAATGACAGCATTCTTTAAATTCTTACTATATTCTTATAGTATAAGATATAACAGTAACATCATTGTTGTGCAGTGTTACTCTAGTAATTTTGACAGCAAATATGGTTCAATTTTTACTGACTTACTTGCTTTGGTGGAAGACAAAATGCTTTGAGTTCTGACTCTCAACTTATAATATCAAGAATTTCAAGGTACTTAATTTATTTCAAAAGAGCAGTTCATTCATTATGGTACATTTTGTATTATAACTAGCAAATACAAATGATTAATAATTTATGATTACTTGCTCCAGTGGTTTCCTGTTACTGTATCTATTTTTTGTGTTGACATTGAATATTGTAACAATTGTTTGTCATTGACCAGTGTTATTGACAATTTGTCATGATGAAATATGATAATGTCACAGGATAATAAAAGTATTACATTGATTAACTTGGTGGTCATTTTATCAACTATATCTCAAATCTCAAATATGTTATCAATTTGAATGTATGTGTAGGCTTCTAATCACTTATGTGATGTTCTTTGTAAATACTTAGACAAAATTAATAAAAAAGAATATATTTTATTTAGTTTTGAAATGAAGTACCCTTGTTCTTATATAACAGATATTTGTAAACAATAAAAGTATAATATAATTTTCTCTGCTCTGGGACTTTAAACATTGTGCGGCATTGAGTTCCATCTTTTTGACATAAAATATCAACATAAGTGAAGAATGGTGTGTCTTGAAACTAAGCTCTCTCTTATTAAATTACTATGCAGGAAAAAGTGTGAAGCTACAAAGAAAATAACATTAATAATTTTAAGAATGCTGTCATTATCATCAGCCTTTTAAATTATATTTAGACCTGTAGGAAATAAAATAACAATTTACAATGCATTGATGTTTTAGTTTGATACTTTTCCAAAGAAAGTGAGCCTGCAAATGTAATGTTGTGATTGTGATTCACATTTTAACTGTTCATATCATTTTTTTATTACTACTTTAGATGAACAGGGTGGATCAGAATCTAGTGTCTTTCCATTCTCAACTTTATTTCTATTTACTTATAAAGGATGTGATCAATCAAAAAAATATCACATGGATATATTTGGTTTCTATCAATGTTAGACAAAGTTGAATTGCAATTAACAGTTTAATATTAACAATTCATTATTTGCTTTTGGGGAAATCGCACAAAAATTACAATTTGCTGAAAATTAAATAGTTGTTCATTTTTACACTACAAGTGAAAATTATATTAATTTTGATTTTCTCACAATCAAATGATAAATTCTTTGAAATTAAATTTAGCCCATCTGTGTTTTTTGTTATATATACTATTTATACTAACATCCAACATAATTATTTCCAGAGGATTCATCCACTTGGGGGCCGGTCTCGCCGTAGGGTTCTCCGGGCTTGCCGCTGGCTTCGCCATAGGCATTGTAGGTGATGCCGGCGTGCGCGGTACTGCCCAACAGCCCAGGCTATTCGTAGGAATGATTCTTATCCTCATTTTCGCTGAAGTATTGGGATTATACGGTCTCATTGTAGCCATCTATCTATACACGAAACAACAGTAAATCAAACACACCCTCCGAACATCCCCCGGAGCTCTGCCTTGTCAAATATCTGCTATAATATTGATAGTAAGTCGCGCAAATTAACACCGGTAGCAGTGTAGAGCTCCGAGGCTGTATGGCAGTGTGGGTGAAATTTAATTGGTTTAAATATTAACAATTGATTGTTTGGTTGTGTGGAAATTATAATTAACAATTAATTTGTTGTTAATTGTATTGTAAAATTGACAACAAATTAATTTTGAGCTAATTATGATTTTTATGTGATAGAAAATAAGTATTTAATTGTTAATTGCAATTAAATTTTGCCCAACACTGCTACATAGTAAATACCATCTGCACCGACTTTGTGGACTGGATGCTGCGTCTGCAGAGATCGGGGCCAATCTGTATATTTAAAAGAAACCCTTTGGCTACCGAGTGAATAAAATTTCAGCTTTCATTTTTTGGAGTATTAATATTATTACTACTACAAGCGCGTTACCTATTGCGAAATATATCACTTAGATTACTTTTAGTGTAAGGCGAAACTAATGTACAGTTAGAGTAGAAAGTTAAGTCCAAACGAAATATTTATGAACCGAATCCCCCGAGGTACTGTGTACCGTATGTTAATTGTAATAGCTGAATTCTATACCTGGCTTATTATTATACTTGCTACGTTTAATGGGTGTACTTACCTGGTGCTGTCGCCTCTATGTATGCTGTGACCATACTGAAAATTATTATATATACCCTACATATATATATAATATAATAACATGGAATCAAATTGTCAGTCTGTCTGTTCGAAAGCGAGTCACAAACAATGTATTGCCAGGGATCAGTTAATAAACATGATTTGTACATTCCATATTATTTTGTTTCTACTTGATTGTTTTGTGTGTTTTATTTTTTCCTCAACGGTCTTTCTTTTGAGCGAACATTATTAATAATAATTATTATTTAATTAATTAATTAATAATATATTTATAATAGACATTGCACTTTATATATACGTTTCTGACGACTTGTGGTTGAAAAAAAAAAAAAGTAATTAAATATTTTTATTATGTATATGTAATACCTCATAGACAAATGTTTGAATGGAATATAAATTGGTAAGTAAAATAAATACAAATAGGTGAAATTGTATTATTTTAGGTTTCATGTTAGAGAATGTTATAATCTTGGTGTTATTGAATGAATTGTGTTAATAAAATATTTTGAAAACTACTGTAAATTATGAATCGAGTGTTTCAGTTGACCAGTTTTTTTGTTTGCTCATTACACTTTCCTATTGTTGTTTTTACCTTTAAATCACACTAAATCACAAAAAGGTTGAGATATCATAACTTATTTAACAATCAATTTAATGTTAAAAATAAATTCACATAACCTAAACTATTTTCACATACCTAAATATATGAAGCTTGCAATAGAATGTCTGGTAAATATTAATAGAATATTTAAAAAGACCATCCTGGCGTAGTGGCACAGTATTGACCAATTGAAATTGCTTGTGGATTCGATTGCCACTCTAAATGAACATTATTTATAAAGAAATCGCAATTATTTATACTTGAGATTTAAATTTTAAGTTGCAGTCTTGCAATACATTTTGACTACAAGATATGTTCATTACGATTTATTTGGATTTACAACCTTTTTATAGTATTTCAAAAAAAAAAGAATCTTAAGTTTCCACTTGAAAAAAAAACATAGTGAAATTGTAAATTTCTGAGAAACATCTCCAAAACCTTATTTAAATGTAGGAAACACGTTCATTATCTACACTTTGTGCCTACTTACCTATTGAAGAGAACGCAGTGTTAAGATACTCTTTCCTACCAATTTTCGCCCGAAATTGAGGCTAGTGGCGAATTTCATCCCCGGGCTTAGTTTTATCAAAGAAAAATGAATTTCAGAATATCAGTTCCTGACTAGGAATAGTACTCACAACTAATCGCACAACAAAAGCCTCGTGCAGAAATTTAATAGATTTAAGTCTAATATAGTAAGTTCCAGTAAATTACTCTGAACATTTAATATAGCAATTTCCTAAGTTACGTTTAAACGATATAAATGTACATTAAGAAACAGTATTTCTGGATAAATGGAGAGCCAAGTCTGCTACGTAGGGTCTATTTGAATTCTTGCCTACGCAAGTTACGCCGGGCGGAATATGAAGCTGCAATATTTAAGATATATGGGTAGTCTCAGTACATTTCTGTTTATTTTATAAGATTCTATTTCCAGGTAAGTTTTTATATAAAAATCAATAACATGTATAGGCACTATAAGAATATAATTTACCCAATGACATTGTATAAGGATAATCGTGATATTCATTGTCACGCTTCGTTATTACTTTAGTGCGGTGCGCCGTGTTAATGTTAATTTCTATTAACTAAGTTTTTTTTTTTTTTTTTTTTTCAGCTTCACGCTGTATCCCGCACACAGCAGGGTAGGCAGAGGGAACCTAGTATTAAGATACTCCGTTCCCCACTTTCCGCCGAATTCGGAGGCATTGCGTGTTAAGTGGCGGAACTTAACGCCGCGCTTTACCTCGACACCAAAGCGAAGAAAATGGAAATATTAAATGTTTCCACTCCTCGAGTGAGAATCGAACCCACAACCAGTCGTTTACAGTCACACGCTTGTGCCACTGGGCCACAACTGGCCACAAAAAGTATTTTATTGTTTTGAGTAATTAAAAGATATATTAGAGACTAACATTTAAATACGGTTAAGGATATAGAAAGAATACTATTTCAATTTCATTAACAAATGTGAAATTATTTTGGTTACAATTACAACATCAGTTTCGGATAATGTCGGTTACTACATTTTTATTGAACGTTGAACGATAAATTTGAGCTACTAAATTATCATTTTGTTTGATATGATCTACTTTAATTCTAAGTGACTTCATTTAAAAACAAAATGTTATTACACCTCTCTCATTTAGACCCTGGCTGGCCTATATTGTAGGAGTATTTCAGTTATAGTTACGAATATTTTTTTATTTCAGATATTTGATATTTTTGGATACGTTTATGGAGTTCCGCGATATACCTGAATTACTAGACAGTGTGCCAAATTATTATAATAATGCGTTTTTTTCTGTTTCACAATGCCCAGTGGCAGCTAAATAAACAATTCGTAGGAAGCTATGGCAACAAATTTCCGACTCCAGTAGATGACGTTACAATTGTCACTTGTCAATTACGAAGTTTGGTGGCGTTTCATTATTGGCTGTTTGATTTCTATTCATATAAGAAATTCACGTTTAACAAATATTAAAATAAGTATTAAAATATCACAATGAAGTACAAATTATTACTTAGTTTCTTCGTTATTTTAACTTACTATAATATCAATGCACAAAATCGTGGGAAAGGTGTAAGTTTACCAAGCAAATGGAAATACAGCCGGTGTATATTTTTTAATGGAAAGTATAACAAATTCTTATTAATTTCTAGCTTGAAGAGAAATTGCAACAGCTAACGGAAATGTCGCTTAAACATTCAGTTATACCATTGAATTTGAATAAGTTTAAAGATTATGTCAAATCTTCCCCAAGAGACTACTCCTTCGTCGTGATGTTTACAGCCATGGCCCCTTCAAGGCGTTGTGCGATATGTCAACACGTTTATGATGAATATATGATTGTAGCTAACTCTATGCGGTTCGCTGGAACCCCAAACTCACAATTGTTCTTTGGTATGGTTGATTTTGATGAAGGTTCAGATGTCTTTCAGATGGTAAATATTGGTTTCTTTTTAGTTATTCTTATATTGCTTGTTTCAAGTTCTGTATTTTATTTTTTTACTTTAAAATATTCAGTTAGCTTTAATATGGTATATGGTGTGAGCCCTTTAAATACAATTGATCCAAAAACAGAGGTGAAAGTTAAAGGAGTTGGATACAATATTATTACTGAGTATTTTAATATACTTCTCTTTTATACTTTCTTATGTTCAAAGACTTCTTATACTTATTTGTGTTTCGTTATTTTAACTTTTGATTTCAGTTAAGGCTTAACACAGCACCAGTAATCATGCACTTCCCAGCCAAAGGCAAGCCTAAACCAGCTGATTCAATGGATTTCGAGAGAATGGGTATTCATGCTGAGGCTATTGCTAAATGGATCCAAGATAGGACTGATGTTCAGGTAAGATTTTAATAAAATGAAACTAATTTTAAATAATACTTACTGACATATCATATCATTCATGCATAGCAGAGTAAATAGTGAATCTAGTTTTAAGACACTGTCTTCACTACTTTTTGTCTGAATGTAACAATGTACTGCTTCTGTTATATTGACTGACTAAACTCAACAAAATCTTTTGTCTTCATAGAGAAATGAAGTTATTTAAATTTAATTATACCCCAGAGTTAGGATTGAACCCATAACCGTCACCCTTACAATCAGACACTGCTATACCCTGCCACAATGACCTGTTTAATATTTTATTAGTATAAACTATTTTTATATATAAATAGAATGTCAATTGTTTAAGAGATAATGGAATTAAATTCAAATTTTACAACTAAATGAACTTCAATGCATAAGCTAAGAGTAATTAAGATAAGAAGTTTTACAATATTTTATTTAACATCAAAATGAAAAAAAGGACCATCTTTGTTACAGATTAGAGTGTTAAGACCACCAAACTATTCAGGTGTGGTAGCATTCTCTATGCTATTCATTCTAGTCGCAGGATTCTTATACTTAAGACGGAATAATTTAGAATTTCTCTACAATAAGCAAATGTGGGCTATCGCGGCAGTGTTCTTCTGCTTTGCAATGGTGTCTGGTCAGATGTGGAATCAAATACGAGGTCCGCCTTTCTTCCATAGGACTAAGAATGGGCCGGTGTATATAAATGGAGGTTCGCACGGACAGTTTGTGTTGGAAAGCTATATTGTGGCCATGTTGAGTATCCTTTTTAAAAAATAATGTTTATTCAGCTTCTTTCGGATTTATAAGTTTTAGTATTGGTTTCGTGTATTGATTTTATGATAAGTAAATAGCATACTGTTATTTTTAGTATTATCAAATTATATTATTGCCAATACTGTCATAAAAAAACATTGTATTTGTACTTATATATCTACTTACTTCAAAGTGCTAGCTTAGTTCATAAGAATAATAAAGTAGAGCATTTTGTATATTATATGGGGCCAGTTGTGGCGCAGTGGCACGAAAGGGTCTGTAAACGACTGGTTGTGGGTTCGATTCCCACTCGGAATGGAGGAATGGAAATATTTAATATTTTTATTTCCTTCGCTCTGGTATCAGAGGTAAAGCGCGGCGCTAAGTTCCGCCACTTAACACGCAATGTTTCCGAATTCGGCTAAAAAGGGGGAACGGGTTCTTAACACTAGGTTTCCTCTGCCTACCCTGCTGAGTGCCGGATACAGCTTGAAGTAAAAAAAAAAGGAACACGGAAATAATTGCGTTACTTATTACTCAACTCTCTATTTCTACTGATATTGGAGAAGTTTCTTATTGAAGAAATCTAATGGTGTCTATTTTTAACAAAAGGGAAAAGCTTTGTAATTTAAATGAAAATATTGTTCTGAATGATATTTGAAATAGTTACCATCATACTATAAGTGCTCTATATCTTTTACTGCTAAGAAAAGTACTAAGTAATATTATAAAGACTAACTAAGTAAAATGCATGGAATTAATCTGATTAGAGTCCAATGCCGGTTTAGCTAACCATTGTATCAAATAATAAAATTGTAATTTTTATATTTGAAAAGAGCAGAGTTAGTGGCCAGTCGTGGCACAAGTGTGTGACTGTAAACGACTGGTTGTGGGTTCGATTCCCATTCGAGAAGTGGAAATATTTAATATTTCCATTTTCTTCGCTCTGGTGTCGAGGTAAAGCGCGGCGTTAAGTTCCGCCACTTAACACGCAATGCTTGTGTCTTAACACTAGGTTCCCTCTGCCTACCGTGGTGTGTGCGGGATACAGAACAACAGGAAAAAAAGAGCAACTGCTTAGTTTCTGGCCGGCACAGCAGGGTAAACAAAACCTCCTCCGTTCCGCACTTTTCGTCAAATTTGGTGGCATTGCGTGCTAACTGGCGGAACTTAACGCCGCGCTTTGCCTCGACACCGGAGCGACGAAAATGGAAATTGTAAATATTTACACTCTCCCAGTGGGAATTGAGCACACAAGCAGTCGCTTTACAGTCATCGTATGAGCCTCTGCCCTACAACAGGCTTGTTGTAAAAGTAATAACTTTAATAAAATAATAACTATAAAAAAATAAAGTAATAATAACTTTCCTTCTATCTTTGCTACCTAACAAAACACGGCAATGAACCTCACCACCCAACACACAGTGTCTAAATGTCAGGCGAAAAACGGAGTGTCTTAACACTATATTCTTCCGGATTAAGGAAAAAAGGATACGAGACCGGGTGTCTGTAGAGTTTGAGTATTTAATAAAAAAAAAACACTATATTTTTTTTTATCTTTATTTATCTTTAAATATCCTCTAATAAAAAAAATAAATTCCTTAAGACAAAATCAGATGGTGCAGTCGTAGTGGGCATGATTTTAATGATAGAAGCCGCTGGCGGAGTGAAAGGCTCAGAAGTGCAGAAAACTCAGGAGGGTAAGAAGAGAAGGTTCCAGTCCGTGGTGGGACTTATATTGGTCTGTGTGTTCTTCTCTCTACTTCTCTCTGTGTTCAGAGCTAAGACACAGGGTTATCCTTATAGGTAAGTTTCTTTTTATTATTTTTTTGGTAGGAATTAATGTTTATTGTCGATTGTAATGGTTGCAAGTTCGATTACTGTTTGGTGAAATGATTGTTTAAATTTTGTCCTAGTTTTAAGTGTGAGATTTGTGAATAACACCTTGAATATAGCAGAATTAGTTTAATTTCTGGGGTCTGGTAAGACATGATGTGGGGTTGGGTTCTGCCATATAGATTTACTAGCGGCCCGCACGCAGCTTGGCCGCGTGGCTTTTTCGGTATATTGCAACCCTTGGTGGTGGATTTATGAAAAATAAAGTAGCCTATGTTTAGCCTTGGATTATAAACGATATATATGCAAAAAAACATTACAATCGGTCAAGCGATGTAGATTTTTCATATAAACTTTCGTCCCCTATTTCAACCCTATAGGGGTTGATTTTTGAAAAACTAAGTAGTCTATGTTAGACCCACTCGTTTTTACTACTTTTATTTTAAATTTCATCCAAATCGGACCAGTAGATTAGCCGTGAAAGCGTGACAGACAAACACACAGACTTTCGCATTTATAATATAAGTATGGATGTTCTTGTATTGTAAGGTAGAAAGTGGAGATCAATGTCTCAACACTGTTCTCTCTACCTACAAGACAAACTTTTGTCGAGAGATTATCATGTCGCATTGTGACTATGTTTAGTTGTATATAAAATGATTGTGGATTCGATTCCCACTCGAAATAACAATAATTGTTTTCTCTCGAATGGTAATCGAGTGCAATTTAAATTAAATTAATTTCTCTGATTTAATAATGAGGTTTGAGTTATTTCTCTCTTAAACTAGAAGAAATATTTAACATTTAATATTTTTTTTTTTGTTTCAGCTTCCTTTTCAAATAGGATTATAATATGAAATGTCAGTCTGTGTGCAATTGATGGTGTGATGTAGTGTAAACATTTATGTTTGGTTCAAATAAAACATTAAAGTATTTATTTAAATATATTTATTTTAACATCTGAAAATAAATATTAATTAAATATTGTATGTATATTATTATTATTGTCTTTTTCAAATTATTTTAATAATTTTAATACCTATGACTAAAATTAAATTTGAGAAGAGATAAATAATAGCCATAGAGTAGGTTTTATTAAAAAAATATTCTTTTTCTTTTTTAAATATAATTAAAATATATTAAGAATATTTGTTTATATAAATTATTCATTTTCTTATTGTCTGTATTAATCTCCTACATACTGTTCCCTACTGTCCACTAATATAGCATTTAATACATAGTTAAATGATAAAACTTAACGTTTAAGCGTGGCATTGAGTTCCGTCACTTAACATACAACGGAGAAATCAACATGTTGTGAACAGAGAATCTTGTAAATATAAGACAGAGTATTAAACTCTCAAAAACTATAGATATATATTTTTTAGCTTAAAATGTTTATTAACTTTTTTATTTTGGTTTCAAAAGCGAATTTAAATTTAATGAAATTAACAAAAACTTTAAAAATATAACTTGTGAATTAATTATTAAATAATGAATAAGTTCTTGAACTGTATGTTTTTTAAACCATATTTTTTAACTTTGATTTATTAGCCAATTCATACAATTACGATTAAAATCACGTTTACACTTTAAATTTTTAAATAATATAAAAAAGCCTCCAAAATTTGATCCTTATGATAAATTACAATATAATCACCTAATATTAATAAATATACAGCTATTATATGCATAATAAAATAACATCTGTATAGAATAAATAGATTACTACCTATTATATAAACGCTATTTTAAATCTAGCATATAAAAATAATTATTTTGTATATAAAAATAGGTAATTTATTCATTTTTTTGTACATTTAAATGAAATGCTTACCAAATGCTAAATTCATACCAGTCTTATATTAATAAGTACTGATAATTCATTTCTTCCATTTTATCCTTTTTAAATACTAGGCATTTATAATTTTAAAATTTAACAAATATATAAAAAATAAGATAATATATAACTATATTTTTTATATAGAAAGTTGTTGCTTGCAACTTAACCCTTTGTATGCCTCAGCCCAGATCTGTCCACCGTGCTAGGTGCCAAAGGACGTATGTGTCCGTAAACGACACAGGCCATAATATATCGAAAGTAGTTTAAAATACAGTTCAAAATACTTTGCATTTTAATCTAGACATACTTCAGACCATAAACAACAATTTTCCTCCTGGCATATGAGGAGTTAAGATTGTTTTAACTTTTTTCACCTCCAATTTCTTTTTTTCCAATATAATAAGAATTTCCGGAAATTTCCTCTGAATATTATTATTTTCCTAAATAACTACTCATATTTACTAAATTTCAACTTTCTATGATCTGTAGTTTTTTTCTATATATGTTTGTCTGTCAGTCACACAAGATTTTTATATATATTTCTTAATTTTGTGTTTGTAATACTTTATTTGATTACTAGAATTTTTATATACAATTTACTATAATAAGACACAAGGTGACATTGGGCATGGATTTGGAATTCCAAGTATTTTCAATTATGGAAAATCTAATAAGCGGCTTAAAAAATCGGTTCCGATTTTAAAACATATCAATAGTCCATAAGTAAAGTATTCTAACTGTATTTGTTGTTTGTCTGTTTTCTTTTTTTTAAGTTTCATGTTTTTTTAAGTACACAGCAGGATAGACAGAAGGAACCTAGTGTCTTAACACTCCGTTCCCCACTTTCCGCCGAATTCGGAGGCATTGCGTTAATACACAATGCCTCCGTTCCGCCACCTAATAGTGGCGGAACTTAACGCCACGTTTAGCCTTTACACTAAAGCGAAGAAAATGGAAATATTAAATATTTCCACTCCTCGAATGGGAATCGAACCCACAACTTCTGACCTCAACAAACATATCAAAATGGAAGATCCGTTTGTATACACTTAAATAACACTATTACGTTATCTGTCTGTTTGTTGGGGCTAGTCACTGGAACGGCTGTACCGATTTTGACTGGAATTCCACGGGCAGATAGCTGTTGTAATAAGGAACAACTTTAGACTACTTATATTTTAAAATTATAACTTTTTTTTTTAATTTCACATAAACGAAGTCGCGAGCACAGCTAGTTCAATATAAATCTGGATACAAATTATTTTCCAGTTTTACTTCTAACATCGGTGATATACAGTTACAATATTTTACTTATTCATATTGATGACACATGATATCGATGATAAAGCAAAAATATACGTAAAAATGTATATATTGATATACATTTTTACATATATTTTTGCTTAACATTATATAAGATACAATTTCCTTCATAAATATATAAATATATAACAATAAAATGAATTTATAATCAAATATATCACCAAACATATGGTATAAGAATCTTTCTCTCACTGGAGAAGTTTTTAAACGTTTCTTTGTAGAAGAGATATGCTTGTTTCGCTGTTATCGCCTGAAATTATAAAAAAATGCATATTAATTTAAACTAAAAACAGTTTTTTTATGTATCAAGTTTAACTGTAATCATGACTGGATGTGGGTTCGATGCCCAATTGGTGGTATATAATTTAATTATTTCCATTTCTACGCTCTAGTGAATAAGGCAAATTGCAGCGTTAAGTTCCGCCATTCAACACGCAATGTCTCAATGTCGACTAGGTTCTCTCGTACTATACTGCTATGGAAGGAAAAGTCCCGTTTTTTTGTTTAAAAAGTCCGTTTTTTGAACTTCAAAATTATCTTATATTAATTTTTAATGCTTTTGTTTTATATAACTCACTTTCACAAAAAGTATTACGCGGGATTGAACCAATAAATACCACAAACGCTCAAATACCTGCAAATTGCACTACGATTGTATTAACATATTATAAAACAAAATAAATATAATATATTCTTTTATGATTAATTTATATTTTCCAGTGGCCAGTCGTGGCGCAGTGGCACAAGCGTGTGACTGTAAACGACTGGCTGTGGGTTCGATTCCCACTCGAGAAGTGGAAATATTTAATATTTCCATTTTCTTCGCTCTTGTGTCGAGGTAAAGCGCGGCGTTAAGTTCCGCCATATAACACGCAATGCCTCCGAATTCGGCGGAAAGTGGGGAACGGAGTGTCTTAACACTAGGTTCTCTCTGCCTACCCTGCTGTGTGCAGGATACAGCGTGAAGCTAAAATAAAAATAAGTATAAATCATATTTCCACTCTTCGAGTGGGAATCGAACCTCCAACCAGTCGCTTTACTGTCACACTTTGTGCCACTGGGCCACAACTGGCCTCTATTCGTACTATAAAGTGGAGAAACGGAGTGTTTTAACACTAGATTCTCTGCCAATACGAGAAAAGTCGTAAAATTGCAAAAAGACTCACCTGATTAGCGATAACCCATAGAAATATGCAGAAGAACGTTCTAGTGGGCACCAAAAGTATCAAAGATATATACATTACAATCTCAGTCAGTCTGTGAGGGCTGCATACGTAATTAAACAACCTTCCTTGCGGCAATCCGTAACTTTCCGTAAAAACATTGCCCTTTTTGTCCTTTCTTAAACTAACTAATATCAAATTAGATTTGTACTGTTCCCTCCACGCCCATAGAAAAACTATTGAACATGGTATCGCTAATATGAATGTTCTTATATCGTTCCATACTACGAGAGTACGGTCGTGGGGACCTGAAAAATAATATAATATTTTTAATATATTTAAAGTTTTATTAATTTAATTTGAAAATTGGAGGATATTTTTTGTAAATGTATACATTTGACCGCAGCGGGACTCGAACCTGCGCTTTTTGAATACTGTGTAAGAACGCATGGCTTAGCGGTTATAGCTTTGGAATGTTTCTAAAAAACGCGGGTTCAAATCCCGCTTGAGGCCATCAAGCACAGTGTGAACAGCGTCTGACTTCACACGCATAAATGTTAAAATTATTTTCATTTATTTAGATTAGTAAGAAAAAAAGCATTATGAGCCTCGGTTTCTAGCGTCTAGCGTTAAGTGGAGAACGGAGTGTCTTGACACTAGGCTCTCCGCTATGCAAGAAGGAAGAAAAGGTTTTAATTACTAAGAAATAGAAGCCATAGGAGGGCGCAGCAGGACAGCGTCTGATTGTAAACACAAGTGGTTGCTATATCAATTTCCACTCGGAGGAATATTTATATTGAATTTATTTTAATTCCTCATCACTGGTAAGACAGTTGTGTCGAGTACTGCATATATTAAATGAAATGAAGGTGATTAAAAGTTCAAAATCTGAACTTTTAAAATACACATTTAGAATATGTTTTAAACAATAATAGCCTCGAGTGAGCATCAACACTATTAAATAATATTTATAGTAATATAATAATCCTAGAATTAAATTCTACATATTAAAATCGTTTTAGTACCTACTATTAAATTGAATAATATATGAGGGGTATAAAAGCAAAGGCGCTTCAGTCACAAAATATCTAAATCGAGTAAACTGCAAATTTCTACTGTGTCGTAATAAATCGATATTTCTATCCGAATTATATGTTGGTTCCTTTATTGGAATGCTTTATTAATATAACATTAATTAAAATTAAATAACTTTACAATAACCATATAAAAATTGAGAAATACTGTAGGACTTAGGTGTCTTTGCATTTAAACGTTAGACTAAAGCATGTTTGCACGTTAATATTCATTGTATGACAGCTGACAGCCACTATCCACAATCGACTTACTATGAAAAAATAGGTAAAAAAACTTTTTAAGTTAAACGGTTTTATGTTAAACATACATTGCAATGTTTAATATAAATGTACTAAAAACCAAAAAATAATAAAATAGATACAGTCGTGGGAATTATAAACATATGCATAGACTAGACTAAAATAAAACCGTGGGGCACGTCAATTGTCTACAAATTATAGACTTAATGTGCGATAGAAGAATCGTTTAATTCGTCGTTAGGCAGTTGGCCCGCAGACGGTGCGCAAATTACTTACTATTTTGCTGGCTAGCGAGGAATCGTTTCACTGCTCGTAGTTTGTCTTTAATCGACAAAACTTATGATAAAAGTACTACTCGCGCAACATTATGAAACCCTAAAACTCGCTTAATCGAGCTTGCTAACTTGTTTCCACATTCTAGCCCTACTTATCACACGTCCATCGTTGTCGGTTGAACAACTGCCTAATTATAGTGTAACATTACAAAACAAACATTTTAATCAACGATTGTAGACAATTGACGTGCCCCACGGTTTTATTTTAGTCTAGTCTATGCATATGTTTATAATTCCCACGACTGTATCTATTTTATTATTTTTTGGTTTTTAGTACATTTATATTAAACATTGCAATGTATGTTTAACATAAAACCGTTTAACTTAAAAAGTTTTTTTACCTATTTTTATTTTCTAGTTTTTAGTTTTTATTTCGCATTCTGTTTAATTCATTTAGTGCTTCATTATTGCAAGGTTTCTTGCCCGTTATTTTTGTAACGAATAAACTCAAAAACTACTGGACCGATTTGAATGAAATTTGGCACAGGGATAGACTTAACCTTCAGGAGTAACATAGGCTACATTTTATACCACTGCTGGGTATTGTTTGACGTCTAGTCTTAAATATTGAGGTTGTGTAGTGCACTGTATTCTTCTTGTCAAGCCCTTTTATTTGAAACCCATATTGGTGGGATTGATAAAATATTTATATCAGGCATTTGGTAGCGGCGGCCATCTTAGATTTTAATTTTGAATAGTAAATTGTATTCTACTTGTTGAGACCTTTCATTTGATACCCATGTTGATAGGATTGATAAAACCTAAGTTATCCGCCATTTTGTAGAGGCCGCCATCTTGGATTTCAATTTTTTATAGTATATTGTATTCTGCTTGTTGAGCCCTTTCATTTGATACCCATATTGATGGGATTAATGAAACCTAAATTATCCGCCATTTTGTAACGGCGGCCATCTTGAATTTATAATGATAATGAATAAACATAATTATATTGTCACCAAAATCCAAAGTGTATACAAAATTTCAGATTAATCGGTTGACAGGAAGAGGGTGAAATTTGAATTACTAAATTTGACCCAAGAATAAAACAAACGGGGTGAGCTAAATAAAACCGTTTAAAAATGATAGATTCGCCATCTTAGATATATTGAAATTACGACTTTTGATTGGTTGATTGTGACTGTGGCGTATTTGCTCGTAACATTTTTTGGATCGAAGCTGTTTTGCATCTAAACGTTATTTTCTAAGTGCTTTTTTATAGAATCGGTGTGGAATATCAGATTGCCTCTCATAATATAATGTAGCCCTTTGTGAGCTCTAAAATTTCGTATACTCAGTTAAAAAATGCATTTTTGGACTGAAGCGTTTTTGCTTTCATACCCCTCATATAACCCCTTAAGAATTGTAGTAGCTTATCTAAAAAATACGAAAATAACTTAAATACATTAAACGATAGGTAACAATATGTAAACATGTATTATATCAGTTTATTTAAAATAAAGTGACTTTTAGGTCAGAAAAGGCCAAACTTATTATTATCTTAAAATATTTCAATCTTAAAACTAAAAGAAAGGTCGTCGTGGCGCAGTGTCAACAACGTCTGACTGTGAAAGCGATGGTTGTGGGTTTGATTTCCACTCTGAGGAATAATTATTTATTAATTTCAAGTCTCTGCTCTACTACCTAAGACAAAGTGCGGGGTTGAGTTCCGCCACTTAACGCACATTTTTTCTATTTCCGGTGGAAAGTGCAAAACGGAGTGTTTTGACACTAGGTTCTCTTTAGCACTACCTTGCTCTGCGGGAAAAGTTGCCAAAAAAAATAATAACTGAAAACTAATCGAAATGGCTAATTCTTCAATTATGCTTTTGGCGTTTATAATAAAATATGATTTTTCGATTAGGTCACTATTCTAGAGGTGCGATTGTTACTTAAAACAACATATATTTTAATTATGAGACCATAGTGGCTCAGTGGGAAAATGTCTATCTGTAAACACGATGATCTTATGTTCGATACCTATTCGGAGCTATGATTATATTTAAAATAATCTATATTTGAAAAAGGCATTTAGAAAACGTAAAAATTTGAACGCAGCCAACCCGCGCCTCTCTAGTTCTAGTCTACTAGAACGCATAGCTCAGTGGTGAGAGCGCCTGAACAGTATTCAGGAGGCGCGGGTTCGAATCCCGTTGCGTTCAAATTTTTATACGTTTTCTAAATGTCTTTTTCAATTTTAAAAAAATAGCTTCACGCTATTTCACGCACACAGCAGGGTAGGCAGAGGGAACCTAGTGTTAAGACACTCCGTTCCCCAATTTTCCTAAGTGTGGAATAACACTTTAAAAATGTTTAAAAGTAATCTATATTCCTTCGCTATTGTAAGACGAAGTAGGGGTAATTTCCGCTACTTAATACATAATATTTTGATTTCGCGAAACAAGCGTTAAGCTGCGCCTTCTATTTTCTTCTCTTGGATGATATATAATGGTACAATATAATCTTGATTTGGTGCCTTTCATTTAATTGACTGCATATCCTTCTATCTCATGCTCCCCTCTCTTATTTATTTAGATCGACTTCTGCATCATGTTGATTTCACTTCGTAAATATCCTTACAGTTATTAGTACTTCAGTTTATTTTATTAAGTATTGTCATTATATTTTATATCTTTATATTTTCACGTATAAGAAATAAATAAAAACAGCTTTCAGGCCAACTTTCTCTTATTAAAGCTTAGTTTACATAATTTTAACAAAAAGCTTTATATGGAGGGCAGAAAGTCAACATAAAATAAATATCTATGTACGAGTATTTGTTGACATACACGTTACTAAGGCAACGCGGATTTTACGCCTCGCAGAAGTTGATAGTACATTTATAGACTATGTGGTCACTTCAAATTAAGTACGCAAATTACTGTTTTTAATAATTTCTTGGCTTATCGATAAGTGTCACGAATACTCTATTTTTCTTAATATTACATATATCACTATCACTTCATTGCAGTCAATTCTACCTTGAAGATTTGTTAACATGTTGAACAAGTTTTCTTTTTTCCCACTTTCCGCTATTACCTCGACACTAGAGCGAAGAAAATGGAAATATTAAATATTTCCACTCCTCGAATGGGAATCGAACTCGCAACCAGCGCTTTACAGTCACACTTTATGCCTCTGCACCACGGCTGGCTTCAACAAGTTTTTTCTATTCTATAAACCATTTCCATTCACTCCTTGTAATGTATTTTTGAATATTATTTACTTTATATTAATATTATTAACTTCTATCAGCAGGATGAATGCAGCAACAAGTTGAAGAAGAAAAAAAGAAAGGAAGTATACCTTTCTTTTTTTTCTTCTTCAACTCACTACTGTTTATGTTCTTCTCAATTCTTCTCCGAAATCTTCTTCATTTTCTTCTCTGAAATATTCTTTATTTTTCCCAAATGTTTCTTTTGTTTTGAAGTATTTGTATAGATGTCATAAGGTCTTGTATTTGTGTCACTAGTCAATTATTTTTTATTATCTTATAATAAACAAATACAATAAATTTATCTTTTCATATGCAGACATATTCTAGTTATATAGTTTGTTATATTAAGATTAAAATATAAATTTACCTCTTCCACTCATTGAAAGACACTCACAGAATGGAGTGTCCTGACACTATTTTCTCTCTGCTTTACCTAATTTAATTAGATTTTCTTAAAATTATATGAAGATTCAAAATTATAATACCTTTATACAACTAAAACACTTAATTACGCAAAAAAAAAATTACATTTTTATCTTTGCAATAATTTACATACAGTTTTGTTTATATTTAATTAAAAAAATAATGTCACAAAACCTTATCTATAGCTTCACTATAAGAACAATAAAGCAAAAATTACATATATTGTTAATAAGAAAAAAATATAATTTGAGGATAGAAAAGATTTCAAAAAGTTAAAAATTTTATTTGAAAAAGCCTTTAAATTTATATTTAAAAAAAAGAAAAAGCCTTTAAATAAATTTATTCTTATTAAGTTAAAGATATAAGTTGATACTAGTATTTACCTAAATTATTAGTAGTCACATAATATTTTACTTTCAATAAACAAAGGTGGCCTTTGCTCTTTATTTATCTATAATATAGTTATTTAACAAAACATTTTAAATATCCAATAAATTGAATAAAACTTAATAAAGAATCACAAGAGTCCACTTAAATCATGAGAATGCAATTTAAATATGAGGTAATCCTCATATTTAAATTGCATTTGTGTTTTGCTATATCTATGCTATATCTATCTTCAACGATATCATAATAATAGTTTTAATGTTTAACTTGTTTTTTTTCTTATAAAATGTAAGCCTTTAAATAAATAAAACAAAAATAAAGTAATATAGAAAGGCACCTTCAGAAAAGTTGGTCAGCGTGATGGACATTTTTTGTCAACATATAAAAATTGTAGGTCAGGTCAGACAGTATTATATACAATAATAATAACAGAAACATTTTATTTTCAGTTAACTATAAAATATTATTGAACTTGTAATAATACTTATTATTAACTATAAATTTAAAATATAAAATCATACCGCAAAACAATGGTGCTTGTCCAATAGCAGCTATAATAACTCCGAAGTAATGTAATATCCCAGCTGCGTAGTGACTCAAGTTCATTTGAGCTCGCTTTGAAAATACTTGCATGGAAGTTGTCTCATACATTCTTCTTGTACATTGTATTGTTAGAAGAAATAGAGCTAGGAGAGCTGCGGGTGCAGGAACTAAAAAATAATAAATAAAAATATATAACTACTATTTGAATTGTTACTGTTTCATTGAATATTAAAATAAACTAAGAATTTTAAGTTGCAAGGAATTATTAAAAGAAAATTTTGTTTACATTATAAAATGATAACTGACCTGAAGGTTCATCTTGCTCCAAAAAGAAATACAGTAGATTCACCACATATCTATGAACATCAAATCCAAAGATATAAACAAAATTTGCATATACCAACGTAAATGCGCCAAAAATCAATGAAAATACATAGAAATGGGAATATGCCGACTTCGGCATTTCAATTGTTTGAAGGAAACTAGCCCCTTCGCCTTTGTAGGCAAAACACCCATATTTAAAACCTTTTAAAATCACTGGCGGTAAATGTTTTTCAAAACGATCTATTAATAAACCAGTTAAAGTAACCGAAGTGGTTAAAATAAGAAACGCTAAATCCAAAACATTAATCATTGTTATTTAATTTTTAAGTCACTGTACACAAACACTTTTAGCGAGCGGCGAATCGAAAGTCTTAGAAAATCGATAAGTAGAACATAACGGGTAAGTACCACTACATGAATAACTTTAAACTTAATTATTTAAACTTTCGTCCTCATTTTAAATGTACACACAAATCGTTTGATAATAGTTGTTCTGACTTTGGTTATAAGGATGAAATTGCATTCTGCGTTTTATCTAAATATTCCGTCCAAAAACTAAGACTTATGGAAAACATAATTGTGTTAATAAATGTTTTATGTAATGTTATTTTGATTTAAATTGAAAAAGTAACATTTCGAACTTATAGGGTAAAAAAATCGAATAATACAATTTTTGGCAGACCGATTAGTGTTGTCAGCTTTTAGAGTAAAAATATACAGAACGTGTGTTGCCAATTTATCTGTTTGATAAATTCAGTAAATAATATTTTTAAATTAAAACGTTAATAAGTTAAATAGTTAAGAGTTTACTATAACTATATATATTTTTATATAACTGTATACATTTATTATTAAATTATAAAACAGCATGAAACTAGTCGATCTTAAACATTTTCAATGAAATTTTTTTTCGTTTAATAATAAACTGGACTTAGAATTCGAATTTTGATAGTTGATTTAATATTTACTGAAACTTTATCAAGATAGATATATCATTAATATACAATTTTAACAATATACTCGTATATTGGAAATTATTAATGTAGGTAGTAAGAAACACGAGCTCAACCATCTTGAGAAATTGAGAGGATGAGTGACTAAAGATAGTTAAATATGATGTATCATACATCAAACAAGACTGAGTAAGATAGGGGAGACATCGGTTGACCTTCGAGAGCTGCATCTCGTTTATACTAGAAGAATATCACCTAAAACGCTTGAGGACCCCTTAGGGGCAAATACCAAAGCTTCATTAATGTGGATAAAACGTAAGGACATTCAGAGACTGTAGAGTTAGGGGTTACATGTTCTCATTAGAAATAATAATGAAGCTAATATTAATAAAAAAAAAATACAGATTGTGGTAATAGACCCAACACTTGATTGATACTCGTATATAAACCCAACCAAAACAACTTATTTTCCATCCTCCATATTTCTTGCAAAGAATATAGATCATACATTTGTAATTATAATTTTATTATTCTCTTTCCACTGAGCAAACATGTCACTGGGCGTTACTGTTCGACGGCGTGGAAGTTTATTAAGTGTTACTATGCAAGTTTCTGGTCGACGATGTCAGTTCCAATGTAACGCGCCGTTTCATCCTATTTGACGGCTTAAGTGCGCCTTAGATTGGTATCGGCGCCCTGTCGACGCGGAATTATGATAGAAAAACCTTAATAGACGCCATCGTGGCCCAATTGATGGAAGTGACTGAGTTCTATTGGTTGTGAGTTCAAAACATGTTTAGGGGAATAGTTTTTATAAATGATAAAATGGGATATCATTTTAATAAATATTATATTCAGGGGAAATTTAGAATTTATGTAGGGCCTATACATTACTGACTGAAGAAATGTCTTATTTCCATTTTTCATTTTCATCAATTTTGTTTTATTTGTTTTTTTTGTCGTTTCCTAATAGAGAACATGGAGTCCAGACACTCTGTACACCATTTTCAGCCCGAAATTAAGATATTGCGTGTAAAACGGCGGAACTCAAAGCCACGCAAGCTTTTCATAGGTACTAGAATAAAAAATATATATTATTTTAATAGATCTCCAAACGGGAGTTGAATTCACAGCCAATCGTGTTTACACTTTTACTGATCCTCAATTTTGCCTCAATTTTGTTCAACTATCTTAAGACTATAAATACTCCACCTAGACCAGATATAGAGCAGTCGAATCTAATAAGTTCAGGGAAGTTTATTACTAAATGGAGTAACCTGTTGATCTGATGGTAAATGATTTCGTATTAAGACGAGGGCATAATTATATTCAATTTTCCATGTCGTCAAATAAAAAAAAATGGTTTTTATCATACTATAGGTACATACCAAAAATGCGAAATCCTTTCTGCCTGTCTGTCTGTCTTTACGCTTACGTTATGTTACGCTTTCACGACTGTTTTATCGGTCCGATTTAGATGAAATTCGGAATGAAAATAGTTGAAAATCCGGGGTCAAACATAGGTTCAATATATATATTTTTAAATCCACCCCTAGAGGGCCTCTATATCAATAAAGGTTGATAGTTTAAGTGAAAAATCTATACGGCTTGACCGATTGTAATGAATTTTGGATTATATATTTGTATTTAATAGCCCAGGACTGAACACAGGGTAAGTACTTAATTTTTCAAAAAATTACCTAAAATATAACGAAACAGCTATAGGTAATTGTTTAGTTCACCCGGGGAAGCTACAACCGAGCCACTAGTTACACTAAGAACGTAGTATCTTAACCCAGGAGCAGCCTGAAGACGACGGTAGCTCGCAATAGGCGGGCTGTCTACCGGGCTGTCGTAGCAGAATGCGCGAGTGAACCTGCGACGTCTCATGGGGGTGGAGAGGGTTTCCGCTGGGTAGTATCGGACTTGTCGATGAGTCCCACAGTATCATCCGTACGTAAGGTAGTTCTGTATACCATACGTACGGATGGTCTGCGTAAACTGCATTTTCCAGCGACAAAAAAAAAGAACGTAGTATCTTGACACTAGGTTCTCCCAAACTACCTTATTATGAAAACGTGAAGCTAAAAAAAGGATATCTACTTGCATATCCCTAATTTATACTGATACATGATTCTATGATTCTAAATTTATGCCGATACGAGTAGGTTTGATTTAGATTACCGTAAATCCTTGAGTGATAGCCTTATTTAACTGTTAAATTGGATCCTTTTTCAATCTCCGACCAATCAAAGGTTTCGGTGGTTATATTTTATTGTTTTTTTTTTGTGGGGGAAAACCTTTTATACTTAATAGATTTTTTAATGGTGTTTAATTTAATTTAATGGTTATAATGTGGCTTAAAAGTAGTTTCTAATTAGGTATATAAAATATTTTTAAAACTTTCTTTATGTGTAGAAAACGAGAAACTAGAGAATGGAATGACTTGCCACTAGATTTTCTATGACTAACCTACTATGTGGAACATTGCTTAAAACTGTAAAAAATAATTAACTTAAGTTAATGATTTTAAATTGTCAATCAGTAAGTACTAAAATACGAACTTAAAATTACTTGGACGTAGATAATGAATGATTATTTAAACGTGCTATAGCTTCACGCTTCTTCCGCATAGAAGAGATAACCTAGTGCCAAGACACTCAGCTTTTCTCTTTCCGCCAGTATTTAAGATATTGACTGTCGATTTGCAGAACTTCACGTCACTCTTTGTCTTGTTACCATAGAAATGATAATAATTTTATATTTAATTATTATTTAAATCATTCCCCCGAGCGGGAATTGAATACACAACCGTCTCATATTGTACTTGCTAAATTTACTTAACTAACTTACACATTCACATCCCATCCCTTGTAGCAAACTTTTATTATTAGCTTCCTACAGGAAGAATTTTATATGAAATTTTAATTAACTTATTCAACAGAAGATTCTTTAATTATTATTTGTTTTAACATGAAATTTAAATGGTAACTTCCCTTACGTTTTATCATAATTGTCTAAATCCCTAAAAGCCGCAAGCCGTTGGAATTTAATAAAACTTTGTTACGTTACATTTGGCTTTGCATTGATAATAGAAATAGAATACAGTTGGTATTGATGCCACAGTTCGCAAATTATACTATACTGGCTTTTACCCGTGACTTTGTCCACGTGCACTTTGATTTTCATATTTCTATACAAAAATATCCCTCTGTTTACCTCTTTCTAATTATATCAATTTAAAAAACATACATGTTTAAGTCCAGTTAGGTTAAGTTCCGCCATTTAACACACGATGTCTCGATTTCGGGGGGAAAGGGGAGGACAAAGTGTCTTGACGCCGGGTTCCCTCTGCCTACCCTGCTACGCGTGTAAAGTTGAAAATTTGAAAAAAAAAGAAGGCTGCCTCTACAGTCCACATAAAGTTATACATGTCAAATTTCAGCTGTCTGTAAACGTGACTGGTTGTTAGCTTCGATTCCTATTTGAGAATTGGAAATACTTAATATATCCCCATTCTTCGAAGCGCGTAGTTAAGTTATCACGCAATGCCTTCAGAATCTTGTCTTGTAATGTCTTGAGGGTAAAGGAGGGAGCAGGATGTTTGGGAAGAGGAAAGAGAGCTGGCTTACATATCATCGAATCGGAACACATTATTAGATATTTGGCGGTTCGTTTTTGACATAATAGTGGTCCCGAGCCAGTTGGAAAACGAATCTTGCACCACCAAGTTTCTGAGTTACCCACATTTTACGGGATGCTAACTGGTAGTGGAGGGTAATTGTATTCTTAGCCCGTCCCCACACGAATGGAAAGATTTATGTCGACCTTAAATCCCCTCTCAGAGTGCGACTATATGTTAATTACTTAAACATACAAACATTTCACTCATGATTAAGTAGTTACACGTTAGCAAAACATGTTTTTGAATATTAATAACTCGTGTGGAAGACGGAGTTATATAAAAAGGGTGGATTCGGGAGATCCGCCACATTCAGGGTCGTTACCTCGATTACGAGAGCTTGAAAGCAAAAGTAAGTAATTATTATTATCTTACATTGTGATTTTTTGTAGATATAAGCCGAGGTTAAAAGATATACTAAAAATCTAGAACCCCTGGAGGAATAATTTACAAAAGGTAAGCTGATGAGAAGCCTAAATACTGACTTTGCCACTGTTGTCTCATATCTTTAGCCTCACGCTCCTTTTGCATAGCAGGGTAGGCAGAAGACGTAGAGTTCAGACACTCCATACTCCACTTTCTACCTGAATTCTAGAAACGGCGTGTTAAAACGTTGTCCCATTGCATCATGATAGCCTTCAGTATTTTTAATAACTTATTTTTTTCTGTTTTTTTTTAGCTTCACGCTATATCCCGCACACAGCAGGATAGGCAGAGGGAACCTAGTGTTAAGACATTCCGTTCCCCACTTTCCGCCGAATTCGGAGGCATTGCGTGTTAAGTGGCGGAACTTAACGCCGCACTTTACCTCGACACCTGAGCGAAGGAAATGGACATATAATTTCCACTCCTCGAGTGGGAATCGAACCCACAACCAGTAGTTTACAGTCACACGCTTGTGCCACTGCGCCACGACTGGCCCCATTTTTGTTACTTTTGTATGTATTTTATGACTTACAATGAAGTGTAAATAAATAAACAATAATTATAATCGTATTATATGTACATAAATGTACATAAACGTACATAAATGTACATAAATGTACGTAAATGTACATAAATGTATATTTATTCTAAATCACTACATACACTTCATTGTAAATCACAAAATACATACAAAAGTAACAAAATAAAAAATTCTTACAAATCATTATCTTATTTCATCGATATTTTTTATCGGACGTAATTTCCTATCATCACTTATGGAAGATGTAAATACTGATATACATACAATGAAAAATAATTCCCGTTTACCCATTTTCGCTTTGTGTACAGAAATTGGATAGGGTAAATTAAAATTATATATATAAAAAAAAAACACATTTTTATACGCTTTCTAATTCTCTTTTTGAATTTTCCTAAGTGTGGAATAACACTTTAAAAATGTTTAAAAGTAAAAAATATATATTTATATATGCGTCAACTTTGCGACATTGTATACCGAAATTATACGAGTCTGTCAAAGAAGCAAACAGCGATCAAGTGTTGGGTAAAATTTAATTGCAATTAACAATTAAATATTAACAAATTATTATTTGTTTGTGGGAAAATCACACAAAATCACAGTTAAGAATGAATCACTTCTTAATTATTGCACTGCAATTAACAATGATTTTTTTTTTGTTTTTTTTTAGCTTCACGCTGTATCCCGCACACAGCAGGGTAGGCAGAGGGAACCTAGTATTAAGATACTCCGTTCCCCACTTTCCGCCGAATTCGGAGTCATTGCGTGTTAAGTGGCGGAACTTAACGCCGCGCTTTACCTCGACACCAGAGCGAAGAAAATGAAAATATTAAATATTTCCACTGCTCGAGTGAGAATCGAACCCACAACCAGTCGTTTACAGTCACACGCTTGTGCCACTGGGCCACGACTGGCCACAACAATGAAATAATTTTAATTGTGATTATTATACAAACAAATGATCAATTGTTAATATATAATTGTTAATTGCAATTAAGTTTTGCTCAACATTAAGGAGCAACCCGTTTAATAATCAAATTATTATTCCTTAAATTAGAAATAGGGAGTAAAGTGACATATCATTAAGTGCTCTTACTACTACTAAATCGGATGAGATTATATTTTAAAAGGTAGAATAGTAGTGGGATATGAATTAATACCTATCGCTTAGTTATTTTGAGCGCTTTGATTAACTAGTCTAGTCTAGGATGGGATCGTTTCTTTTATGAATACATACATATTCGTAGATATTAAGTACATTCATAATTCTATGTTTACAAAAAGTAATATGTTTTTTCCGTTTTACTTAGATAATGTATGAAACGTGTAATAATATTAAATAACTGAAAAAAACAAATTTAAAGTAACATACAAGTTACGGTTGAGGCCGTCGTGGTACAGTGGGAGTCGTCTAACTGTGTAACGCGATGATTGTGGGTTCGATTTCTACTCGGGGGAATGAATAATTATATTTATATTATTTTCGCTTTGATAAGAAGAATAAGCGTGACGTCTAGTTTCGCCTTCCAGTATGCAATATCTCGACTTAGAGCAAAGAGTGGAGAACGTTGTGCGTTGACACTGAAAGGAATCGAACCCACTCCACCGCTTAACAGTCAGACACTGTAATATACTACTCATATATATTTTTACAGATGCATTTTCAATACATAACAATAATCTGCCTCGCCATGTCGTCGATGTGCTGCGGTCACGGCGGTCGCCTGTCATACCAGGTCCCGCCACAAATATACTGTGGTCGAGTCCTCGCTAGAAGCCTTGCGATATTGTGTTACGATAGACCCTCGAATGTGAAGAGAACGGAATTTGGGAGTATGTACAGTGAGTATTTTTGTTTATTGATTTAATTCTTAGATATTAGCATTTTTATAAAAATATATATAGGCCAGTCGTGGCCCAGTGGCACAAGCGTGTGACTGGAAACGACTGGTTGTGGGTTCGATTCCCACTCGAGGGGTGGAAATATTTAACATTTCCGTTTTCTTCGCTCTGGTGCCGAGGTAAAGCGCGGCGTTAAGTTCCGCCACTTAACACGCAAAGCCTCCGAATTCGGCGGAAAGTGGGGAACGGAGTGTCTTAACACTAGGTTCCCTCTGCCTATCCTGCTGTGTGCGGGATACAGCGTGAAGTTAAAAAAAAATGTATATAGGTATGTAGTTTTATCGATATTAAGTAATCGCATATATATATATATTGCGTAAATATAAGCATGAAGCTGCTAACAACAAAAATAAGTTGTTATAAAGCGTATAAGAATTTCGACGCAGCGGCTAGTAGAACGCATGGCTCAGTGGTCAGAGCGCCTGAACGGTATTCAGGAGGCGCGGGTTCGAATACCGCAGCGTTCAATTTTTTATACGTTTTCTAAATGCCTTTTTCCATTTTCTTAAGTGTGGAATAAATAACACTTTAAAAATGTTAAAAAGCTGCCATTATGTTCGAGAAAATAACACTATTTTTTTTCCTGCAGTCAAGACCCTCGGTTTTTTACTTTCCGTCGGAATTGGGTGCTGAACGTGCAGGTGATACTGGCTTTTGTATTATTCACCAGAACGTACAAATGAATATAATGAAATTGTAACCCCCAAATGGTAATCGAATCTGCAGTCGATCTAGATTACAGTTAGACCTAGTTCCAATATACTACCACGTCCTCTACAATAAAGATTTAAGATTCTAAGTAATCATCGTAATTCGCTATAGCAAAGGCTAGCTCCTCCACTTAACTCCAAGCTAGGAAATATTATATTTTAATCATATTTTGAACAAGTGCCTTCGATTGCTTTGAAAATTGGTCAAATAAGTTTCCAAATCTTTCTTACATTGATTCTTTTATAGGGATATATAGTCAGGAGCTAATAAAAATGGTACAACTACAATTTTTCTTTCAGATGCTATCCTTACACCATATTATAAAGAGCAAGAAGAGAACAGTGACTTAGGCTGGTGGATACCTCCCAATAAAGCTAAGAGGCTGCCTTCTAGAAACAAACGCCTAGTAGTTAGTGAATGCTGCGACAAGCCTTGCAAGATAACTGAATTAATGTCTTACTGTTAATTAAATATCGTTTTAAATAAAATATTTATTGTAATATTAAAGTGATGTCAAACTTGTTTATTTTAAGCTTCAGGTTTTTTATTCCATATCAATAAAGAACTTAGTGTTAGAATACTCCGTTCTTTACTTTCTGCTCGAAGTCGTTCTGTTGAGTCGAATGTTGCATGTTGAGTGGCACATCTGGAAATGGAAATATTAAATATTTCCACTCCTCGAGTGGGAATCGAACCCACAACGACTGCTTTACAGTCACACTTTGTGCCTCTGTGCCACGACTGCCCCAAGAAATGTTTATTAGAAGAAAATTTATTTTTTATTTTAAAGACGACATTTTGTGTCTACTTATATTAAGAAGCATGTAAAAAGTAACTGTATAATTGACTTATCGTTTTCGAGTTTTGACCAAGTTAAAATGTATTAAGTAAATAACTCTAACAAACCGCATTTTGCCTGAAAAAACTGATTATTCAAAAAAATCACAAATTACAATTGAACCAATAACTTATACGCTATTCTATAAAGCGAAAAACGAAGTGTCATGACATTCCGTGACACTAAGCCAGCTAGTGTCACGACACTAAGCTCTCTCTGGCTACCCTACTAACCAGAAAAACGTTAAGCGTGAAACATGAAGCGTGAAGCGTGAAGCTCGCCAATTAAGCTACAATATCGTCAAACTCTCATTTGCATACCTTTTTGATACAAATTGTTCCGCACAATACAAATATAACGTAACAAAAACATAATTTATTTTTATAAAGGCGTTATATTGTAAATACGAATGTGTTTAAACCAAACCAAGCGTTCTCGTCTGCTATTGTTCGACCGCGCATGATGTTTATTTGACGTGAACAGTCTTTGAGTGTTACGCGAATGTAAACATTTCTAAATTGTGTATGATTTTTTATTTAATGGTTTAATGGTCATTGTGATTCAGTGGAACAGCGTTTGAATGTAAAAGTTATGGTTGTAGGTTCGATGTCCACTAAGGGGAAAGCATATATTCAAAGTATTTTTGTTTTTTGTTCTTGTGACAAGACGAAGTTAGTTAGACATCTTTAGTTCCGCTACTCAAAACGCAATGTCTTAATTTCAGGTGACAAGTGGAGAAGGAAATGTCTTAATTAAATTCTCTCGGACAACCCTACCATGCGAAAAATCGGTGAAGAATGACTATTTAAACATTTTTAAAGCGTTATTCCACTTACACTTAGGAAAATTGAAAAAGACATTTAGGAAGCGTATAAAAATTTGAACGCAGAGGGATTCGAACCTGCGACTCCAGAATACCGTTCAGGCGCTCTCACCACTGAGCCATGCTGAATAATATCGCTAAAAATTATTATATTAAAATTAGGTGTATTTAAGTCACTTCAGTTTTGGGGCCAGTCGTGGCGCAGTGGCACGAGCGTGTGACTGTAAACGACTGGTTGTGGGTTCGATTCCCACTCAGGGAGTGGAAATATTTAACATTTCCATTTTCTTCGCTCTGGTGTCCGAGGCATAGCGCGGCGTTAAGTTCCGCCACTTGACACGCAGTGCCTCCGAATTCGGCGGAAAGTGGGGAACGGAGTGTCTTAACACTAGGTTCCCTCTGCCTACCCTGCTGTGTGCGGATTATAGCGTGAAGCTAAAAAAAAAAACACTTCAGTCAAGTCATTCGGGGTAGGCCTAGATAACCTAATAAGAAGACATCTGTTCTCCGCTTTTACCACACCACGGCTAACGATCAATTTTTTTTAGCTTCACTCTGTATCCCGGCAGTTGGAACCTAGTGTTAAGACACTCTGGCGGAACTTAACCCCGCTTTGCCTCGATACCAGGATGGAAATGGAAATATTAAATATTTCCACTCTTCGAGTGGGAATCGAACCCACAACCAGTCGCTTTAAAGTCACACTTTGTGCCTCTACGCCAGACTGGCTCCACGACCTATTTAATATTTTAATAATATTTTAATAATAAAACCTATTTAATATTTTTAATATAAAATAAAACATACGAACAAAAAACCTTTTGATTTTAAATTGCCAAGTACATTTTACTCGAAACACTCCCACCAGTAGGTAGGTACTATGCAATATCTATTATGCGTTCAGCTTCTGTATTTGAGTCACGGAGGTCTCTAGGCGTTTGCCGCCAACGGTAGTTCACTTGAGTAGTTTGTACAGAGAACTTCTTTATATATTTTAAATGAAAGCCGGCGTTTCAAACGCTGTTGAGTTAAATGTTTTTTTTTTTATTTAAATTTTATGTATGTATGTATGTATATGATTTTCTTTTATTTAGTAGACCGTATAATAAATTTAAAGTAAAACAAAAATTTTACTAATTGCTCTTAAGCAAAAGCATTTTCATATTTGATATAATAGTCCACCATCTTACGTGTTTCACCATATTAGGTTTAGAATGTCACACACCCACACATACAGCTTGTCCAAACATGTACACAAAATGTATGCTTCTGATTAAGCATCAATATCAATATATCAAACCAAATTAAAATTTCGAAATTAAAAAAAAAATAATAATAAATTATTTGTAATATTCTTCGTTCTGGTGTTAAGGCAAAACGCGGAGTTGAATTTTGCCACTTAACGTTTAATGTCTCCAGAATTCGTCGAAAATTGAAGGCAGAGTGTCTTAACACTAGAAGTGTGGAAATTTTGCGTGATCTTAAAAAATAAAGAATTCAAAAATTGAGGCATTGATTTTAATGCTACAATTTATAACCATTAGAAACGTTTTTTACCCGCTCCAAAAACGCCAGTCTGCCGCACCAAACAATAACAATAACAAGGCGACATTTTCAACTTTTCTAAAAGAATACTTTGAGTGCTCTAGACGTTTCAGTCGACATACAAATTACAGAGTCGAATGCTTATCACTAGTATAGTTGTACTAGAAGTGTAGTAGTACTAGAAGTATAGAAGTAGCTGCTGAGATAAGTTTACAATGGAGGATATTGGTAAAACTTGTGTTTTTCTTTATTTTACTTTACTTAGTGGTTTTCGTTTTAATGTATTTGCTTATAGAATACATATAAAGCTTTTTCTGTTTTCAGATTTCTTGGACAGTAGAGTTATCAGAAAGAACATAGTGAAGACATTTTATTCTCCATTTTAAATGTTTTTGTCATGTAAATTACATGACATCGTGGCATAACCGTGGAGTTATAAGTGACGTCTATTACCAAGAGTTAAAATATATTAAATACTTTTTTTGGCTCTAGAAAACTTGTGTGGGTTTAAGATTCTGATCTCACTTGCTAAAGTTTTTCCCTGGTTTCTATTGACGAACTACTATTTATAATATTTTTTTGGGAGGCGATTATATAGTCAGTCAGTATAGCACGGGAAACAGGGATAACCTAATGTCAATACACTCTGTTCTCTGCTTTCCGTTCAAAATTGACACACTGCATGTTAAGGGGTGGAACTTAACGCTGTGCTTTGTCTTTTTCTTTTTTTTACCTTCACACTGTATAGAAACCTAATGTTAAGACACTCCGTTCCCCACTTTCCGCCGAATTATGGCATGTTAAGTGGCCGGAACTTAACGCCGCGTTTTGCCATCGAGGCAAACCAGAGCGAAAAAAATGGAAATATTAAATATTTCCTCTCCTCGAGTGGACTCGAACCCACAACCAATCGTTTACAGTCGCATGTGCCACCGAGCCACGACTGGCCCCACCTTTGTCTTGTCTCAAGAGAGCAAAAATGAAAATAATTAAAATGTAATAATTTCCCTCAGTGGCAATTGAATCCAAAACCGTCCTATACCTACTTATACAACGCCACGATGCTTCAAAAGATATCCACACTTATATTATAAATGCGAAAGTCTGTGTGTTTGTCTGTCACGCTTTCACGTCTAATCTACCTGTCTGATTTGTATGAAATTTAGAACGGAAGTAGTAAAAGTGACTGGGTCTAACATAGGCTACTTATTTTTTCAAAAATCAACCTCTAAAGGGTTGAAATAGGGGATGAAAGTTTATATGAAAAATCTAAACCTCTTGACCAATTGTAATGAATTTTGGCATAAATATAGTTGATAATCTAAGCTTAAACATAGGCTACTTTATTTTTTAAAAATGCACTCCCGAGGGTTGTAATATAACGAAATAGTTCAAGCGGCGAAGTCGCGAGCGGGCCGCTAGTAAACTATATATTTTAAAACATTTTCAAAAATATACCAACAATTTTTCTCTTGACAAATATTTAGAAATTTGAAAATATAAAATAAAAATAATAGTTAAACCTTTCTAAAATATAACCGCTACACACAGAATAGGGGGATTAACGTTAGCCTCTCATTAGGAGGGAGCTTTGCTCGCGGGAGTCAATTAATAGGCTGTTATTTTTGCTTTATAAAAGGGAATGCATTTTGGTTAGTGTATCGCGATATTATATAATGACTAGCGACTGCTCGCGGCTTTGCTTGTGTAACTATATAACTTTATATATTAATTTTCATCCCCTATTTTAATTCTATAAGGGTTGATTATTAAAATATAGAGTAGTGTATGTTTGACTCTGAATCTTTAACTATTTTCTTTTCGAATTTCATCTAAATCGATAGATTAAGCACGAAAGCGTAATAGATGGACAGGTGTACAATTAATTTTCGCATTCATAATATTATTTTGGATTGGTCAGTGCTATAGGATAATTTTCCTAGAAGTACTCAATACCATTACGACAAAGTGTGACAGCGCCTATACGTCGTTGATCAGACGTTGATCAGAGATGACCTAAAGATCGTTGTGGGTTCGAATCTAACTGCTTTAATGATATATATTTAAAATATTTTCTTAAATATAGTGAAGTTAGACATAACACTCAATTATGTAGCAAAATTATTTAAAATTAAAGTAGAACTTAGTATGTATTAGGAACTTTTGTTCTCGGAGTTCTGAATGTTCGGAATCAAAGAAATTGTGTGTTAAGTAACGGAGTTTAGAGAGAAAGTGGGAATCGAACCCATAACCATTACATATGATCACAAGCGTTATGGTTCCACTGCGGCAAAAAGTACCCAATAGGCCTCAAAAGGCAATATATTTTGGATAGCATTACCATACTGCATACACAAAAGATTAATTCCTCTATTATATTAACGTAAAAGGCGTTAATTAACGTGTATTAATTACATCGTTCAGTTAAATATGGTGATTATATATGGACTGGTTTGGTGGGTTATTTATGGCCCTGATAGTTAGGTCAGAGGTCGTGGGTTACATTCTCAGTGGGGAGAAATCATTTTGTAATGAATTATTATTAGTCCAAATTAGTTATGCAAATACATATAAAGCAATCTATTTTTTTACTTTTACTTATTATAATACTTATTAAGTATTTTTTAGTACGTATGGGACAATCATGGAAAAAAATAGATGGAATATTTAAAAAAAAACAAATGTTTGGAACATTACGGGTTTAATTATACGATTTTATATAGAGAAAAACAATTTCGAGAAGACAGTTATAAAAAATACATAAGGATTATAAACACTACTATATGTTTGATATTATTTTACATTAACTCACAAA
Organism: Dryas iulia moderata; assembly: GCA_019049465.1. Lineage (NCBI taxonomy): Eukaryota > Metazoa > Arthropoda > Insecta > Lepidoptera > Nymphalidae > Dryas > Dryas iulia. The sequence goes on from CM032429.1 coordinate 14,314,561, forward strand.
CACCGTCACCATGGCAACGCGTATTTAACGCGTCAAATCGACTTCAAATACATAAAAAAATATAAAAGAAATCTTAAGGTATATATCTCGAAAACTAAGAGAAGGCAATTTTTCAAAATTGTACAAAAGATCCACTCCAAGCCGAAGGTAGTAAATAAAACAATCCAATAAGATCTAGTGCCAATAACGGAACAGGGTTGAGAAGACCGAGTTGTGTTATGAAAAAAGTTCCACGAACGATTTATAGTCCGCCTGACAAACTGTGCTTTGAATTAAATCATCTTATTTTTTTAGCTCCACGCTGTCCCGCGCACAGCAGGGTAGGCAGAGAGAACCTAGTGTTAAGACACTCCGTTTCCCACGCACCGCTGAATTCGGAGGCGTTAAGTGGCGGAACTTAACGCCACGCTTTTGCCTCGACATCATAGCGAATAAAATGGAAATATTAAATATTTCCACTCCTCGAGTGGGATCGAATCCACAACCAGTCGCTTTACAGTCACACTTTGTGTGCTTCTGCGCCATGATTGGCCTTAGATCATCTTATACTTTAATAAACATAATAATTTATAATAACTCAATCATTCAACATTATATTTTTTTCTATATATGTATTTTTTCTCGCATAGCATTCTTTGTTGTTAGCATAAGTTGTAATAAAAAATATAAAGATTTCGACGCAGCTAGCAGATCGTATAGCTTAGCGGTCAGAGTGTTTGGACGGATTCAAAAGGCGCGGGTTCGAATCCTGCTGCGCTCGAATTATACGTTGCCTAAGTGTGTGTATAACAGTTTAAAAATGTGAAATGTCAGAGTGTCAGTGTCAGAACACTACGTTTTTTATATTCCCGAATTGAAGTCATTGCATGGCTTGCCTGCATTGAGTGTCTTTCCTTCTCTTGTCGCCAGAGCAAAAACATAAAAATAAAGATTTAACGTTAATAAGTGCGATGCATTAATACTTTAAAAATAAAAAAGATGAAATTTATTATTAAAAGCTAACATACAAACAAACAAGCAAAACAAACCTTATTTAATCTTTTAAATCGTTCCTTTTGTACAAAAAGGCAGTTATTCATTACACGAACTACTCAAACGAGGTGTACACTGCACTCGTCTCGAGGGCGACGTGCCCTATCTCCTTGCAGTTAGCTCACCTGTAGTCTGACTGGTATAGAATCTAGACACTCGAACTTTTAGATAGCACGAGTATCTTAAAAATACATCTTCAGCGAAACTGAGTTAGGAGCTTAGGGAATTTTCATGGATATTTCAAATTTTTGTGTTTAAATAAAATAATTGCTTAATTTTGGGTATGAAAATTGAAAAATGCTATAATCAATAAAATAATTCGATATCTTTTCTTAGCTTAACGTTTTTTTCTCATAGCATATATCTAAAGCGAAGTCTGATGTTGAGTTCCGTCAATCACAATGCAATAATTTAAATTCAGGCGATAAGTCGAAAATGGAATGTCTTGAATGTTGACATTAGCTTCTCTTTGGTTGGGTAATAAATGAATTTCAAACATTGCGTATTGATTGGCGGAGTTCAACGTCGCTTTTCATTTTGGGTACCAGAACAGAGAAATAATATCAATTTCATTATAGTCATTCCCGCGGACGGGACTAAAAAATCCACAATTAATCTTGCTTACAAAGGAAGTAGTGTCAAGACTCTGTGTCCCGTTTTCTGTCTGAATTTGAGACGTCGCGCGTAAAACATCAGTGGCGGAACTGACCGCCGCGCTTTGTCTTAAACACCAGTGCGGAGAAATGAAAATGTTTTGCATATAAACGTTCTCTTGAGCGGGAATTGAACCTATAACGAACAGCCCCACTGTGTCACGCTGACGTCAAAAGTCATAAACTCAAAATAAAAAATCTTTATTCAGTTGGCTATTACACAAATTTATAAATCATCATTTAATACATGCGTTGGAGCCAGTCGTGGCGCAAAGGATCAAAGGGTGACTGTAAAGCAACAGGTTGTGGGTTCGATTCCCACTCGAGTAGTAGAAATATTTAATGTTTCCATTTTCCTCGCTCTTGTGTCGAGCCTCCAGAATTCGTCGAAAAGTGGGGAACGGAGTGTCTTAACACTAGGTTCCCTCTCTGCCTACACTGCTGTGTGCAGGATACAGCGGTAAGCTAAAAAAATATATGTATATGCATGTCAGTATTGTCAGTCTTACAAAAAGCTACAACCGGCTCTGAAAGCAGTCAGCAGAAACTGACTCCATCCATGTTAGACGGACGGACAGAAACTCGTACAGAATCAACCACTTTTTTGCTTTCGGAGCTTAAAACAAAACAGTATATTGTTTTATTTTAAGCCCCGAATGTTAATGTAAAAATTATAACAGTAAGTGTTCGAATAAAAATAGAAAAAAATTTGCAGACTAACTTTTTATATCTTTGAAAAGTTGCGGTAAGTTTTATTTAAATAAAAAAATGATCGACGTAATATTAATTATCCTTCCAATGTCGCGTTTTAATTAAAACTTTGATAGTTTAATGGCAAATCGATTGGCTTTTTTAAGTTTCATATCATCGGCTAGAAATAATAGAGAAGACGGTGAGAAAATGATGTTAAGACACTCCGTTCTCCACTTTCCGCTCAAATTTTGAGATATTGTGTATTTTTAGATAGTGGTGGAACTCAACGCCGCGCTATCTCGAATGGAAATCAAACCTACAGTCATCATATACACTATATAAAGATAGATGTTGTAATATTACGCCACGATGATTCATAATTTATTCATATAAGTATTGATTTTTTTTAGCGTCACGCTGTATCCCGCACACATAGCAGTCTAGGCAGAAGGAGGCTAGTGTTAAGACAGTCTGTTCCCCACTTTCCGCCGAATTCGGAGGCATTGCGTGTTCATATTTCCACCCTTCGAATGGGAATCGAACCAATAACCAGTCCCTTTACAGTCACACTTTGTGCCACTGCGCCAAGACATATATTAAAAAATCGGTATTATAACTATCAGTGTGTGTAAAAAATAAATTTAGCGTGTTTTAAAAAAATAAACATTACAGTAGGGTTTTTTAAATTAGACTGGGTCTTAAATTTGGTCTGTAATTTAGTTCAAATATAACAATTCACTCAAATGGGAATCGAACACACACTCATCGCGATAACAATCACACCGTCCTTGCGTCATCGATCGATTTATTTAAAAGAAAAATTGCATCTATTCTACTCTAGACATCTCAAGTGCGATCTTGATGTATCGCAGTCATTATCTAAAGAATATGTTCATCTACAGTTTATAGAATTGGAAATCTAAATTGTTATCTTGAATTATTTACTTATACTTGTAGGTATCCAATGTATGGATCGTGTAAAATTTTATATTAAGCATAAATTTTAGTATGGCAATAAAGTTTAGATCAAATTTTCTTGTTATAAAAGTAATGTGATTGGGGTTTATGTGTGTATTTCTTTTTAAAATATTGTCACTATAATGGAGTAAAAGGAAAATTATTATATAGATATAGATTTATAGATTGAATTATTATTTCATTTTTCTGTTCTGATGATACGAAAGTCTGTTCCGCTGATAAGAAAGACCCGGAGATGGATAATGGAGAACGGAATGTCTTGACATTCGGTTCTTTCCGACTAGAGACACTCAGTCACTAGAGACAGTCAGTACGAGTGAAAAATGAAAGATAGTAAAATTAACAAAGGATTAAGTTTATAAAAAAAATAAAATTAATGTTTCTGTGTTTTGTTCATTTTGAAAAGACTGTAACTTTGCAGCGTTTCGTTTCAATTCGAAATTGGTCGTCTACTAATTCAGAAACCTTCGTGGGCCCATGTACAACCACTTTGCCAAAGATCATAACGTAATCAAATGCATAGTTTACGATTTTACAAAGGATATATAGACAAATATTAATTTTTATATATAGATATTACAAATAATAGAGCCAGTCGTGGCGCAGAGGCACAGAGTGTGCGCGTAAAGCGATTGATTGTGGGTTCGATTCCCACTCGAGAAGAAGAAATATTTAATATTTCCATTTTCTTCGCTCTGGTGTCGAGGCAAAGTGCGGCGTTAAGTTGCGTCACTTAACACTTAACACTGCAGAATTCGACGGAAAGTGGGGAACGGAGTGTCTTTAAATTAGGTTCCCTCTGCCTACCCCTGTTGTGTGTGGGATACAGCGTGAAGCTAAAAAAAAATATACGAAGCGAAGCGAAGCCGTGAGTGGGTCGCTAGTATACAAATATAACTTTTAATAAGCAATTATTTAAAGTGAACGTCAAACACAAATTGGTTCTCTCTTTCCATATAATCTTTCATTGGAAAATTTTCTCCAGCCAACGTTGCCGAGATCATAATAGAAATAGATGCCATAAATCAATGTCAGGGCTCAGTTGGGATGTCCGTCTGTTCCAAACCCCTTTTTTCTTTATAACTTAATTAATGTGCCTGTAAAAAGTAACATTGTTGTAACGTTTAACGCGAATGTGTATCATTAATTTTGTTAGCTTTTTTAAAAGGTTACATGTTTTCTATGTTTTTATAAAGAAAGAAACTTATTTTATTCACGCCTTCCAGCCTCTTATTCTAGCATAACGGAGAGATAAAACCTAAGGCTTAGAGTTAGGACACTCCGTCTCATATTTTAAGTCCAAAATTGCTTGTTAAGTGAAGGAGATCAACACTGCCCTTTGTCGTAAGTACCAGAGCGAACTAAAAAAAATAATTGAAATTGTGATCGTTCCCTCGAGTGAGAATCGACTCCATAACCATCGAGTTTCAGTCCTGTTCCACTGCGCCACATAGGCTTAATATCCATTCTAAATCCATTCTTAGTAACAACCCGTTTTCCATAGTTAGAATTAGTTATTGCCTTTATTAAAACTAGATTTAACTGATTTTAATTGTCATTTTAAGCTATTTCAGTGAATATTACTTTAAACCATTAAAGAAACTAAAATATTTTCTAAAATGTATTTTCAAATAATAAAATCTACGCGATGAATCACTTTAAACAGTTTCATTTAGAATAATCATCTCATTCAAAGGAACGATGTTATTTTTTTTTATTTCACTAAAGATTAAATTAATTTAAAAAAGTCTAACCTAACTAATTTTATACCGTCTATTTAAGTAGTTTAATTGACTACTTCGAAAAAAATGCCGGTTTTTTCTATTATCTTCATATTTTCAACTGATATTTTATTTTGAGTTTTAGTTAATTCTAGTTTTAATTATTATTAAAAAATATTTTAGTGGTTAGCAATTCTGTAGAGATTTTTGCAATTTTCTCCTACGCTAACGTTATTCTACGAACAGTCGTTTGGCAAGAGCGACCGCTACTTTTAAAATATTTTTAACTTTTATAAAGTTATTTGCACAGTTAGGACTTAGGAAATTAAAAATCTTATATTCTGTTGTTTTTTTTAAGTTGTACTGCGCGTATAAGAATTTGATGTAGAACGTATGGCTTAGTGGTTAAAGAGCTTGAACGGTTTCCAAGGGGCGTGGGTCCAAGTCAAAGTCAACATTTTTTATTCAAAATAAGAAGTTACAAGCTTCATTTTTTGAACGTCAAATAGTTTACCACCGGTTCACTAAATTTAATGCCTCAGACCTGAGAAGAACCGGCGCAAGAAATTCAGCGGGACTTCTTTTTTTACCCGCGACGGAACGGCGACTGTATATGTGTTTGGGGTGAGAGGTTGTTTGTTTGTTTGTTTGTTTGTTTGTTTGTGTGTTTGTGCAAATTACTATGTCAATTATTTCCAAAACTATAAGTCCGATTTTGATACGGTTTTCTATGATAGGTTAAGGTTCAATTGGCGTATGTTCTTAGATATGTCTTATTGCCTTAACTCACCAGGGGGCGCTGCAGTAAGCATTTAACGTGAAATCGAATGTTTTCAATTATCTCAAAAAATAGTAGTCTGATTTCGATAGATTTTCAGTGATAGATTCAGATTTAATTGGTGAATGTTCTTGGATATGTTTTATCGTGTCAAACCACCAGGGGGCACTGCAGTAAGCATTTGTTTGTACTTTTTTTGTATTTATTTATCTAAAACCGAAACTACTGATCCGATTGAAAAGAGTTTTCGGGAAAAGATTCAACTTTGCTTGATGCATATTTTAAGATTTTTCTTTTTTTGTTACGGGGAAAACTCACTAGGGGGCGCTGCAGTAAACATTTGTTTATGCAAATCAAAAACTACTAGTCCAATTTAGATGTAACCTTCAAGGGTAGGTTCAGGCTTAATTGGTGCGTCTTTTCATATATATGTTATGGTGACCACTCATCAGGGGGCGCTGTAGTAAGCATTTGCTTGTATTTTTTTGTGTAAAACCAAAATTTTTCTTGTATTTATTTGTCTAAAACCGAAATTACTCATCCGATTGGCTAGAGTTTTCAGAATTGGATTCAACTTTGCTTGTTGCATATTTTAAGATTTTTGTTTTTTTTGTTACGATGAAAATTCACCAGGGGGCGCTGCAGTAAACATTTGTTTATGCAGAGCAAAAACTACTAGTCTGAATTAGATGAAACTTTCAATGATAGATTTAGGTTTAATTGGTGCTTCTTTTCATATATACGTTAAGGTGACCACTCACCAGGGGGCGCTGCAGTAAGTACATTTGTTTGTGTAAAACTAAAACTACGAGTCCGATTTGAATTCAGTTTTCAATGATATATTCAAGTTTACTTAGTGCATATATTCATATATGTGTCATGTATGTTTACTTAGTGCATATTTTCATGTATGTGTCAACTCTCTAGGGGGCGCTGCAGTAAGTAGCTGCTTCTATTTTTTGTGTAAAACTAAAACGACTAGTGCGATTGTCAAGAGTTTTCAGTATTAGATTCCGCTTTACTTAGAGTATGTTTTTAAATTTATATTACGGTGACAAGTCACCAGGGGGCGCTGCAGTAAAATATTGTTTGTGCAAAGATAAAATGACGAATTTGATTTGGATGCAGTTTCAATGATAAGCTCAAGTTTAATTAGTGCATGTTCTTGGATATGTTTTATCGTGTTAACTCGCCATAGGGCGCTGCAGTAAACATTTGTTTGTAATATTTAATGCAAAACCACAACTACTAGTCCGATCGGGCAGAGTTTTTGGTATTAGAGTTATGTACCTTTACTTGGTGTAAGTTTTTAGGTTTTTTTTCACGTCAAGAACTTACCAGGGGGCGCTGCATTAAACATTTAATTATGCAAAGCTAAAACTACAAGTCCGATTTGGATGCAGTTATCAAAGATAGGATCAGGCTTAATTAGCGCGTGTTCTCGTATATGTGTCATGGTGACACCTCACCAAGGGGCGCTGCAGTAAGCATTTGCTCGTATTTTTTGTGTGAAACCTATTTAGATGCGGTTTTCTGTGATAGGTTCTGGTTTAATTGCTGCGTGTTTTTATATGCCATATCACGAACTACCACGGGGCGCTCCAGTATATATTAGTTTGTTCAAAATCAAAACTACTAGTGGGTTTTGTGATTTTCACTGATTTGGTTAGACTTAAGTTTCGTGAAAATGTTACGGTGACAATCTCCCAGGCGCTGCAATAAGCATTTGATAACCAGAAAGCATTGGATTTATAATTTCTTTTGGGTTTGCATGAACATTAATATAAAGTATTTCGATATTATGTAATAATATATAATGTGTATCTATTCACTTTAAAAAGTTTAAAATAAAAAGCAAAATTAAAAATTTTGAAAAAACCCACGACGGTTTAATTGTAATTGTAAAAGGATAAAATAACTATAAATCCCCCGCCTAAAAGAATATATGTAACGAGATGATAGGGACGACTTCGTCGGGGGCTGCCAGTTGCAACCTCTATTTTAAATATAGTAGCTAACAGTATAGATTTCGTTTTAAAGTCTTTAAAATACCAGTTATCAAAACTGTAAATTCATATTAATATTTAATTTTTTTGCCAAACCTGTTTTAACAGCAAAAAAACGTATGAGAAGGTTTTTGCAAACTTAAAGTAATGGCAGCCCCGACGAAGCCGTCCCTATCATCTCGTTACATATATTCTTTTAGGCGGGGGATTTATAGTTATTTTATCCTTTTACAATTACAATTAAGCCGTCGTGGGTTTTTTTCAAAATTTTTAATTTTGCTTCTTTTTTTTAAAGTGATTGTTATATACAGATTTATTGCAGACAGTGATACTTTTGAAATAGCCTGGAGCGAGCATTTCATTCCCAAGGCGGTTATCATTTATAAAATCTTGGTGTAAAGCAGCAGTCAAAATATTTATACGTATTGCAAAAATTTTTTTGGAAGCTTGGTTACTTTTAATACTTTATTACTGCTAGTTATGTAACAGGTACTATTTACATCAATAAATTATAAAAAATGTTAGAAAACTTTATAACATTTATTTTACCCATTTCTTCCAACGTGATTTGCTGGAATTGCACACGAGTCCTGATCTGATAAAAGTACAAGATTTTTATGGCCATTAAGGTCATAAAATCGTTGTCTTTTCAGGAAGACTACAATAAAATAATTTTATGTTTCTTTTATTTTGTATTTTAAATATTTTTTGTTAATTAAGTTAATTGTGGCCAGTCGTGGCCCAGTGGCACAAGCGTGCGACTGTAAACGACTGGTTGTGGGTTCGATTCCCACTCGAGGAGTGGAAATATTTAATATTTCCATTTTCTTCGCTCTGGTGTCGAGGTAAAGCGCGGCGTTAAGTTCCGCCACTTAACACGCATGCGTCCGAATTCGGCGGAAATTGGGGAACGGAGTGTCTTAACACTAGGTTCCCTCTGCCTACCCTGTTGTGTGCGGGATACAGCGTGAAGCTAAAAAAAAAAAAGAAAAAAGTTAGTTAAGTTTTGTATTAAATATATTGTTGGATATATTATGTGTGAAAGTGTTATGTGTTACTTTATATAAGAAAGCCTTTATATAACCGATATTGATTTTACCAAACCATTGCAAAGAAACTGACTCCATCCGTTTAAGAGCTACGATGTGATAGACAGACGGACAGAAACTCGTACAGAATCAACCATTTTTTTGCTTTCGGTACATAAAATAAAACAGTATATTGTTTGATTTTAAGCCCCGAATGTTAATGTAAAAATTATAACAGTAAGTGTTCGAATAAAAATAGCAAAAACTTTGCAGACTAACTTTTTATATCTTTGAAAAGTTGCGGTAAGTTTTATTTAAATAAAAAAATGATCGACGTAATATTAATTATCCTTCCAATGTCGCGTTTTAATTAAAACTTTGATAGCTTAATGGCAAATCGATTGGCTTTTTTTTAATTATATTTCATCGGCTAAAAATAATAGAGAAGGCGGTGAGAAAATGATGTTAAGACACTTCGTTCTCCACTTTCCGGTAAATTTTTTATATAATGTGTAAATAGTGGCGCATTTAGTGGTGGAACTCAACGCCGCGCTTTATTTCAAATGGAAATCAAACCTACAGTCATCATATACACTATTTTAAGATAGATGTTGTAATATTACGCCCATTGGTTCGTCGCTTATTCATATAAGTATTGATTTTTTTTAGCGTCACGCTGTATCCCGCACACATAGCAGTCTAGGCAGAAGGAGGCTAGTGTTACGACACTTCGTTCCCCACTTTCCGCCGAATTCGGAGGCATTGCGGAACTTAACGCCACGCTTTGTCTCGGCACCAAAGCGTAGAAAATGGAAATATTAAATATTTCCATCCTTCGAGTGGGAATCGAACCCACAACCAGTCGCTTTACAGTCACATTTTGTGCCACTGCGCCACGACATATATAAAATAAATCGTTATCATAACTATCAGTGTGTGTAAAACTTAAATTTAGCGTTTTGATTTGAAAAACCTGCGGTAGGGTTTTTTTGAATTAAATTGGGTCTTAAATTTGGTCTATAATTTATTATTTGTATTCACTCGAATGGGAATCGAACACACAATCATCGCGATAACAATCACACTGTCCTTGCGTCATCAATCGATTTATTTAAAAGAAAAATTACATCTATTCTACTCTAGACATCTCAAGTGCGATCTTGATGTATCGCAGTCATTATCTAAAGAATATGTTCATCTACAGTTTATAGAATTGGAAATCTAAATTGTTATCTTGAATTATTTACTTATACTTGTATCCAATGTATGGATGTCGTGTAAAATTTTATATTAAGCATAAACTTTAGTATTGCAATAAAGTTTAGATCAAATTTTCTTGTTATAAAAGTAATGTGATTGGGGTTTATGTGTGTATTTCTTTTTAAAATATTGTCACTATAATGAAGTAAAAGGAAAATTATTATATTATTATATATTTATTGATTGAATTATTATTTCATTTTTCTGTTCTGATGATACGAAAGTCTGTTCCGCTGATAAGAAAGACCCAGAGACGGATAGTGGAGAACGGAATGTCTTGACATTAGGTTCTTTCTAACTAGAGGCACTCAGTCACTAGAGACAGTCAGTACGAGTGAAAAATGAAAGATAGTAAAATTAACAAAGGATTAAGTTTATAAAAAAAATAAAATTAATGTTTCTGTGTTTTGTTTTTTCCGAAAAAATTGTGACCTTGCAGCGTTTCATTTCAATTCGAAATTACTCGTCTACTAATTCAGAAACCTTCGTGGGTCCATGTACAATCACTTTGCTAAAGATCATGACATAATCAAATGTATAGTTTACGATTTTACAAAGGATATATAGACAAATATTAATTTTTATATATAGATATTACAAATAATAGAGCCAGTCGTGGCGCAGAGGCACAGAGTGTGCGCGTAAAGCGATTGATTGTGGGTTCGATTCCCACTCGAGGAGTGGAAATATTTAATATTTCCATTTTCTTCGCTCTGGTGTCGAGGCAAAGTGCGGCGTTAAGTTCCGCCACTTAATACTGCAGAATTCGACGGAAAGTGGGGAACGGAGTGTCTTTAAATTAGGTTCCCTCTGCCTACCCCTGCTGTGTGTGGGATACAGCGTGAAGCTAAAAAAAATATACGAAGCGAAGTGAAGCCGTGAGTGGGTCGCTAGTATACAAATATAACTTTTAATAAGCAATTATTTAAAGTGAACGTCAAACACAAATTGGTTCTCTCTTTCCATATAATCTTTCATTGGAAAATTTTCTCCAGCCAACGTTGCCGAGATCATAATAGAAATAGATGCCATAAATCAATGTCAGGGCTCAGTTGGGATGTCCGTCTGTTCCAAACCCCTTTTTTCTTTATAACTTAATTAATGTGCCTGTAAAAAGTAACATTGTTGTAACGTTTAACGCGAATGTGTATCATTAATTTTGTTGGCTTTTTAAAAGGTTACATGTTTTCTATATTGTTATAAAGAGAATAACTTATTTTATTCACGCCTATTCCTGCATAACGGAGAGATAAAACCTAAGGCTTAGAGTTAGGACACTCCGTCTCATATTTTAAGTCCAAAGTTGCTTGTTAAGTGAATCCTTCACTGCATTGAGCTCCTGCTCAACACTGCACTTTGTCCTAGGATCAGAGCGAACTAATAAAAATAATTGAAGTGTGATCATTCCCTCGAGGGAGAATCGACTCCATAACCATCGAGTTCCAGTCTTATTCCACTGCGCCACGTTGGCTTAATGTGTATATCCATTCTAAATCCATTCTTAGTAACAATCCGTTTTCCATAGTTAGAATTAGTTATTGCCTTTATTAAAACTAGATTTAACTGGTGCTCAAAATTAAATACCACTTTTAATTGACATTTTAAACTATTAAAGAAACTAAAATATTTTCTAAAATGTATTTTCAAATAATAAAATTTACGCGATGAATCAGTTTAAACAGTTTCATTTAAAATAATCATCTCATTCAAAGGAACGATGTTATTTTTTTTTATTTCACTAGAGAATAAATTAATTTAAAAAAGTCTAACTTAACTAATTTTATACCGCCATTTGGATTTATTCTATTTGAAGTAGGTTTGACTACTTCGGAAAAAAACGTTTTTTAGATTAAAAAGACTTTCAATTGATATTTCATTTACAGTATTAGTTAATTCTAGTTTTAATTATTCTTAAAAAATATTTTAGTTGTTAGCAATTCTGTAGAGATTTTTGCAATTTTCTTCTACTTCTTTTTTTATTCTGTTGTTTTTTTAAGTTGTACTACGCGTATAAGAATTTGACATAGCTAGATGTAGACCGTATGGCTTAGCGGCCAAAGAGCTTGGACGGTTTCCAAGGAGCGCGGGTTCAAAGCAGCAGTCAAAATATTTATACGTATTCTAAAAATTTTTTTGGAAGCTTGGTTACCTGTTATACTTTATTACTGCTAGTTATGTAACAGGTACTATCTATATCAATAAATTACAAAAAATGTTAGAAAACCTTATAACGTTTATCACTTCATCCCACTTCTTCCAACGTGATTTTCTGGAATTGCACACGAGTCCTGATCTGATAAAAGTACAAGATTTTTATGGCCATTAAGGTCATAAAATCGTTGTCTTTTCGGGAAGACTACAATAAAATAACTTTATAATGTTTCTTTTATTTTGTATTTTAAATATTTTTTGTTAATTAAGTTAATTGTGGTCAGTCGTGGCCCAGTGGCACAAGCGTGTGACTGTAAACGACTGGTTGTGGGTTCTATTCCCACTCGAGGAGTGGAAATATTTAATATTTCCATTTTCTTCGCTCTGGTGTCGAGGTAAAGCGCGGCGTTAAGTTCCGCCACTTAACACGCAATGCGTCCGAATTCGGCGGAAAGTGGGGAACGGAGTGTCTTAACACTAGGTTCCCTCTGCCTACCCTGCTGTGTGCGGGTTACAGCGTGAAGCTAAAAAAAAAGTTAATTAAGTTTTGTATTAAATATATTGTTGGATATATTATGTGTGAAAGTGTTATGTGTTACTTTATGTAAGAAAGCCTTTACATAACTTATCAAAACAATGCCATGTCAGCTTTAATAATTAAACATAATAAATAAAATTTACAATTTTTTAAACATACTTAGGAATAAATATGTTGAATTAAAAACAAATAACGTAACATCTGCTACCTTCAATACTCCAGTAGCGACTCAAATGAAAGGCAAATGCTCAATTCATTAGAAATAATTTCCATACGGAGAAGATTTAGCCATTCAGACATGTCTTTAGGTGAGATTGCCATCTGCATAAATTACAATTTCAGTTTAAATTTATATAAACTAACGAGGAATCATTGTTTTGCTTGTTTTTTTTAATTTTTTTTGAGGAAATATTTCTAAGTCAAAGAATTTTCTTGAAAATAATAAGTATAAGTGTAACTTCTTATTTTGAAGAAAATTCTTCTGCTTCTGCTTCATTTTTTTAACGTCAACCAATTTACCACCGGTTCAATAAAGTTAATGACTCAGATCTGAGAAGAACCGGCGCAAGAAACTTAGTAGGTTTTTTTTTAAAGACTTCTTTAGACTGGTTTTGATTTGAAACTCAACATAACGTAGATATGTCACGAAATAGAAATAGACGTCTATAGAATTTAGCATATGAAAGAGTGATATAATATACATTTATTTTTTTCTATTACTGCTAGATTATTATATACTCTCTAAAATATATACTAAAACAGTAATTTGTAAATCCTTCAACAAATCTTTGTGTCTGTACTAAAATAATACAGAATAAAAATATGACTTTGCATTGACTATATTTACAAAAAAAAACAATTAGAGGGGAGATAAAAAACTACGAATAAATGTATAAACTAACTTTCTTAACTCCAAAAAATTTAATCAAGCTCTATAAACAAAAATTCAATATGTGCATTTTTATTTATAGACATTAGGCATTATTATAGACATTATCCATTGACCCACATTGCAGTTATAGATTAATTCTGACAAAAAATATCAAACCTGGAAATCTGATGAAGAAACAGAATAGACTAGTTAAACTAATTAGAATTAAGTAAATACTGCATTAGTAGAAGTTATTTAGTACGGTAGGCAGTTTTCGTTAACTGAAATAAATGAAAATCATTCAAATTTGCGGCCATCGTAGCACGGTTGAATAGCGACGGTAAACCCAATACTTGTGGGTTCGATTCCCACATGATGACTATGTTTATATTGTTTGAAATTATACATATATGTATGTATTTTTTTTTAATTTTTCTATAAGGTAAGACAAAGATGAGTTTTGAGTGTCAACATTTAGGTAATACGCAGCTCCAATTCGGGTGGAAAGCGGAGAACTAAATGTCACTAAGTGCTCTTTGTCTGCCAACAAGAGAAAACTATAAAGCTGAATAAGAATACCATTAATAATCAAGAATACCATTAATAATGTAATTGTTAACAGAAGGTACAGACCACGTGTCCGTACAGCACAAAGATAAACAATAAAAAAAAGAAAAAGAAGAACAACTGCTTTGAAATTCTAGAACAACTTCTAGAACAATTGCTTTGTGATTCTAAGAGACAAAAACATTAATAGCAAATATAATTTTGGCTCAAAATTTCAATGTCCACATGGTAAATAGAAGAAGAATATCCACGCAAACGGAATTGTGGTCATTAACCAGCTTACTGTACAAGGATTTACCACACTATACTATTACTACCAAGACTACCTCTATAACTTGTGTTAAAAAATTTTAAAAAGCGAAGCAATTACTTAGAGACGCAGCTGAGGCATTATTCAAATGTATGCAGTCCGCACCGTATCTAATCCAACCAACCTGTAAAAGTCGAGCAAAATTCAATATCCCCCAAAACAATATCGTAACACCTGTGTGGCTGATTTCCATTCCATCCTGCCCGATTTCTGTATAAATTTTCAATTTAGACACCTTACAATAGACCCTCGTCCGTTTCGGACTATCATATAAAATTTAGCTGTTGATTGATAGTGGGATCCTGTTTCTAGAATATATTTGCGTGTCTTTCAAGTGTGCTTAGGTCAAGTGTAGACAGTGTTAGTGATAATATATATGTAGACCAGGGAAGGTAGACCACGGCCCGCTTAATAATTTTGTGCGGTCCGCCAAGCGTTTGTTTATATTACAGATATTTTTTTGCTGCTGTTCAAAAATGTGATTTTGGCATGCTAAAAAATTTGCCAAATTTCAGAATTTGATTTGATCCATTGCAAAAGGACTGCTCGCTCCTAAAGTAGACGAAGTGCAGCCCGCTATTGTGTTTACGTAAACACATATAAAAGGTAAAATTCAGTATTGGCTTTTTACACGCGAATTTTGGGAAAATCTCGCTTAGTGCCTCCCTTTATTTATTTTTTAGCTTCACGCTGTATCCCGCACTCAGCAGGGTAGGCAGAGGGAACCTAGTGTTAAGACACTCCGTTCCCCATACTTTATACTAAATAGAAAGATATCTAGGCCAAATTTCAGTTCTTTACACCCAGATGTGCGTTGCTTGTCATTCACTTAATAACGAAAGAATATGATGTATAGGAAATACCTAAGTGTATACAGAAATTTAAACCAAGGGGATTGAATCCGTAGCCAGTCGCGGAAAGTGAAGGATGGAGTGTCTTGACTGAAGGTTTTCTCAATATCAACACAGTCACAGCGGTAAAAAGGTGTATGTATAGCTGCTTTTTTTAATAAAAAAAAAACATTTAAAATAAAAAAGTTTTCATTACAATTTTCATAAATGCCAACCACATTTTATATTAAAAGTACACATGGGAGTGTCTGTATTATTCTCAACGTTATTATGAAAAGTCAATAAGCATGGTTACATGTGCTTTGTGTAAATAAAGCTACTTTCATAGTAAAATATAAATTATAGAAGAAAATAAAGAGACAATATAATACAATGCAAGCAAAAAGAATGTACCTTGTACTTGTACCTTTTTGTTATATAGCAGTATAGGCAGAGAGAACGTAGTATGAAGACACACAGTAGTTAAAAGAATAATTTAAATATACTTTTTTTGCTCCTGTAGCATTTTTTTTTGCTCTCTAGGATTTGAACCCACACCTACCGCAGTTTTTCTAATCTTTTGCGCCAACAATAAGAAAATTTATTTATTTAGATTTATTTAGCTTCACGCTGTATCCCGCACACAGCAGGGTAGGCAGAGGGAACCTAATGTTAAGACACTCCGTTCCCCACTTTCCACCGAATTCGAAGGTATTGCGTGTTAAGTGGCCTTTACCTCGGCACCAGAGCGAAGAAAATGGAAATATTAAATATTTCCACTCCTCGAGTGGGAATCGAACCCACAACCAGTCGATTACAGTCACACGCTTGTGCCACTGGGCCACGACTGGCCACAATAAGAAAATCGATAAAAGCAAAATAGAACTGTACTACGATTACATTAAAAAAAACAGCATACATTGAACTAGCTCGAATATTTTTTTTGTCAATACATACGAGTGTGTATTCGTATGTCTTCTTTATATCGTATATATATAAATTTGATAACAATGG